>CM047812.1:25289821-25757767 GCA_026214975.1 Gentiana macrophylla | reverse complement strand
TTGAAATTTTCAAGTTTGGACTTAAGGGAAGTTTGTTATGGCTTTGCACACACACCGGGTGAACTTCTAAGTTATTGAATATGTGTTATATTTGGCCGAGATGTCCATCTTTTTCCGAGCCTTGATTTTGCTTTTGTTTTGCTCGACGAGCAAAAAGCTAAGATGTGGGGGAGTTGTTATGGGTGATTTTATATGATTTATATCGTTATATTTTGTAACAATTCTCTCATACTCATTATAATTTGCATAGAAATTAAGTGTTTAATTGAATTATTGAGCAAATGAGGTTTTAAACGGTTTAATCGCAAAATTGGTTGATTTAGGTGTTTTATTGTTGATTTTATATTGATTTGGATGATATTACACTTTGCAATGTTTTATTATTGTAGATACACCTAAATTGGCTCAAAAGAGGATTAAAAGATGTCAAGGATCGAATTTATATGAAGAAAAGAGGTAGAGATGGAAAAATCGATTTGAAGTAACTCAACGTGCGTTTCATCCTCCATCCCAATGGGCCGGGCATCTAAGCAGTGGACGGGCATCCAGAAGAAGTAATTTGATTCAGAGTTCTCCCAAATTTAGTGGACAAGCGTCCAAATTAAAGAAGGACGGGCGTCTGATCCAGCTCGACCCGACTCGAAGTTTTTATTGAAGAGCCGGACGCGTGCGCTCAAAGATAACGGACGGGCGTCCGAAGGCCGACTTAGCAGAGCCGACTACGAAATTCTATATATATTGCTTCTTCCCATAATTATCATCGAATTCGAACCCTAAACCCTGTGGCGGCTCAGCTTTTATTACCTTTATTTTCTAGCTAGATTCAAGCACTTTTATGTATTTTTACTCAAACAATTTCGAGCTCAAAGGTGATGTTTAGAGGCTAGACCTCCATTGAACAAGCATTGTTGAAGCCATCCTATCAACAATTCGGGCCAGTTTTTGATTATCTTGTGAGTTTTTCTTATCAAAGTTGTATCTTTATTATGTTTATCTTGATTTTCCGCAATTATATCGAAAGATGCTTGCATGTGTGATGTTTAATGTTGATGAGAATCGTTATTAAACCCTAGATCACCATAATAAAGATTAGATCTTTAATCTAAATTAACGAGAGTTATTAGGTTAGATTTCAGGTTAGAAATTGAGAGATTTCACACCTTTGATTAGAAAACTTTAATCTTTAGATCGAAAGATATGAGATTAATAAAGCGAACTTGTCTAAGAAATTGGAGTTCATACCTTACTGGGTGAATCACAACTTGGTTAGAAATCACGAGATAATCTGAGAAGAAATTGATAGTTGTAGGATAGGTGGATCAATAGCTTGTTCGCTCATAAAATATTGATTAAATCACTGGACTTGAATTGCTTGGTAAAATTGCAGGTCTTTATTTCATAATAGATTTAGAATAGATTTAGCTTAGTTAATTTGTTCGCAACCATATTTTCCTGGCTTTGCGTCTCGATCTTCATTCGCTTATTCTATCGTTAGTTTTCCGCTTTAGTTATTCACTGTTTTATTTTCGTATCTTTTAGTAGTAATCGTGACATAATTAGGTTAGATAATAAAACTAGATTAAACAACCCCGATTCCCGGTATCAACCTATACTATGATCCTGCACTGGGTATATACGGATTTATAAATTTATTACTTGTTTGTTTTCCGTTGATAAAATCCGTGACACTCCTACCAAAATACAAATCAATAGAAAACTTGTGAACTTATCTTATGAATTACACGCTTGATAAAAAAAGCTTTCATAAATAGCATGTACTAAATTGTTCTAAGAAAATTACCATTCCGTTCATACTTAATAGGATCATTCTGTTTTGCTCAATTTGAATATCTGCATAAAACATGTCCACACAAAAGTCACTTATAATAATTTGCATGAGAGAACAAACAAGTCATGGTTATGGTAAGAAAGAAAAGTCAACTACATTAAGTAAAGGTCCACCACATTACCATCTCCTCTTTCGTTAGGTAAATGATTGTTTTCATTTGTCTCGATGTTCTCGTCTCTAAGCACAAAACTTCTTTTCCACCCGTTCTTTCTTTTACGCACCATACCTGCATGTCATTCAACATTTAAGCTTTTTTTTTGGCCAAGAAATCTCAATCTGCATACTTTCCGTATAGTTGGCAATCTCACACAGCCATAAGCAATTTTCACTAAGAACAAATGAAAAGCCTTAATTTTGTAAATATACACAAAACACCTTCAAAATCATAAACAAGTATAATGCAGCAAGCAAATGCCTTTGCTTAGTTTGTGCAAGGATATGCACACAATACATCTAAAGAAAAAACTATCATTCATGACCAAGCTAGATAACAAACTTGAGAGAAAGCAAACTACATATTATGGGCAACATTTTCAGCACTATTTTTGAGAAGACCTTACTAAGTGAAACATCGGCAAGATCCCCTAAATGCAGGCTAAATCGCGTATTATTAACATTAACACTACTCACTGAGTTTTAATTTCAGCTCGTCGTTCCGGTTAACTTGACCGATACGAAGAAATAGGCCACCGCCACATTTGAGGCCGTGAGCCAACCCTATAGAGTTGGCCCTTCTACTACATTTATATAATGTTACATCTTATAAAATGTAGATTATTTTTTTTCAAACACTAATACATATTATAAGAAACACAAAAGAGTACAAGATAACATTTCATTCAAGATACCCCCTCAATGAAAAAAATGAAACAGAACTCAATTTGAACAATCTAAAATTCTATAAGACAAAGATAACATGCCAAAATTAAGGGGGAAGGGTTGGGTGGGGAGGGGAGCCTTGCACAAACAAAAATCGTGAAACAAAGGGACCAAAAGTGTCCCAAGATCTGATTCAAAAAGGGCAATAACACCTCCGGTGTCCCAAACCTCATCCATTGCCATCAACATACAAACGGAGATAATATGGCATTATCGGGACCCGAATGGAAAAATTCAAGGCCCGTTTTCTATGGTGCAACTTCAGAAATGGAGTACAACCGGATACTTCCCAGTAAATATGAGTATATGGACAGTCAATGAACAACATTACTTCAATTTTTTGAATGATGCTTTGAGCGGACAATTCCACAAGAACATCGAGTTATATCATAGTATTTTCTCCGAGCCTCGAGTAGCAACTGGAATCGTTACGGATACTAGAATTACCCATACAACATACATCCATTTAAACATAAATAAATTCAACAAACATGGCACCGTAAAGAGCTCATTTAAAGGCACAAATCATCCTTCCTTTGTAACACACCCTTCTTTAACACCTCATTGCAAATCAGCTTCTACTAATTTAACTATACACAATCGACCTTTTTTTCTAAGACAGTCCTAACGCATTCACAATCAAGGCGATTCAAGCACACTTATAATAGATACTCATATGACATATTTTCCTTTCATCTGTCTGAACTCTGAATCAACACAACCATCAACAATATTACAAGAAATCATATGAATATTTATTACTTCTCCACAAAACACCGAAATAGAGAAAGAAAAGGTAAAAGGGAAGAGAAAAATTGAAGCTTCAATTGCGAAACATTGAAGGATGATAAGATTCCTGGTTTACTGCCATTCGATTGCAAGAAGAGTTGGATTTCTGGCGCTGCTTCACCGCTCACGCTTTATGCTTAAAATAAAAGAAAGAGTAATGGTTGTGGATACTGAGAGGGTAGGATTTTTACTTTATTGAGGGTCAATGAAAAAAAAAAAAAGCGGGCAAAGTAAAAAAAAATTAGCGCCAAGAATTTTATTTATTTTATTTTATTCAAAATTCAGGATAAGTGTCAAAAAAGGACAATTGTAACCGTCCGAATAACTTTTCCTATATAAAGGTAGAACTGCCTACCCACGAGTCTCCCTCACTCCTCGTCCCACTTTTATGGTGGAGATGTAAATCAAGATCACGATAATACCGAGTCAATACGCTGAACTACATTTAACATGAGGAATAATTAATGCACTCGTGGGAATCGAACATCTAACCTCCCGCTAGCTGCAAAAACTTTTCCTATATTACTGCACATAAAAGCGCATCTTTAGCACTTGCCCAATCAAACAATTCACAAGTATTGCCGCGTTTCAACACCAAGCGTACAGACAAGGAAATTTTTTGATACATTTTTTTAAATGTGTCCCAAAAAATGTGTAATAATGTCTAGTTTTTCTAGTAGTGTCAAAACGAGTATGACTTTCTGTTTTTAAAAGAGTTAAATAATCTCACTAGATAAATAATAAACATAATATGGTAAATATGACAGCAAATATTTCTATATGATATTCACAACTAGGATTTTTCTATATTGGTCAATGGCTAAATACTCATCATTATTATGGTGTTCATATTCATTGCCTTATGATAAACATAATCTCATATGCATGAATCTAACCTTCTAATATACTTATTATACTGGTTTCATGTCATTATTACCAAACCTGAGTTTTATTCTATCATAATTATGTTCTATTTATTTAACCAAAATCGTACAGAATGATTTTTAACATTAAAGAATCTAAATAAAATAATAATTTATTACTTTAAAAGTAAAAAAAAATATTTGAGAGAGAAAAGATTTCCGGAAGGTGTTATGTTGATAAGTCAACGTTCTAAATATTGTCTCCGTCTCATAAAAAATGTCAATTTTTATGGTGTACACAGATTAAAGAAATAATTGTATTTTAAGACCCCAAATCCAAAATATAAGTCATCTTAAGAGTTTCACACAGATTAATGAAGTACTTGAATGTCATTAATTTGAAAGTTAATGTCTGAAAAATAAGCAATAAATGTTGCATTGGTATTGTACAATGATTTATATCGTGGGATAAATAAAAAAAATATGTGGGATGACTTATATTTTGAACCGAAGATAGTAATAAATATTCTTTTAAACATGCTAAATGATATATTCATTTTCTAAATGAACATTTTTCATTAGACAATCCATTTTAAAAAATTGAACAATTTTTGTCGGAGCAACAATAAATACAGCAACATGGTGAGCTCAGAGCTAAGGCCATTCCCATCCATAGTAATTTGACCACAAACATTCTTCCTTCTTCCGGTCTTCTTCTTAATTTCTTTTACACAGAAATGGAGCATAACAGCGATGCCGTCCATGCTGCACCAGGTAACAACGGCCACCACCACAACCACCGCCTCTCAACAACTGCCGGAAAGATCATAAAGTGCAAAGGTGAGAAAATCCGTAAATTAAACACTCTGGAATTAATGATTTTATTCTTTTTTTTTTACTTGATGATTAATTAATGTATTGTGGAATGAATATATATATATATATATATATAATTAATGAAGGTGCGGTGGCATACGAGCCGGGAAAGGCGTTGGTGTTGGAGGACATCTTAGTTGATCCGCCAAAGGAAATGGAGGTCCGAATCAAGATTCTCTTCTCCTCCATTTGCCACACTGATCTCAGCGCTTGGCAAGGCGAGGTTCGTTTTTTTATATATTATTAAAGCCACTTGCTTCTTTTATTTATTTATTTATTTTTATTTTTATTTTCTTATTTGTTTAAGTAGATCTTTTCATGTGGTGCTTGTTCTTGGTTAGTTGGTTAGTCGGTTATTTATTTATTTTAGTTTTCAGGGATGATCGGTAATTCTTAATCATGACATCATTGATTATGATAAATATATAAATTATAATTAATGGTTATACATTACAATAAATGATTGAAAAACATAATATGTCAGTTATTATGTAGATTCATATGTGAAAATAACATACATCAAAGAACGGTTATACAACAAACGAAAAATTCTTGCTATTGAATTACTACGTTTAATATAATACTTTAATGAACGTATGTGGTTTGTTATATGCACTGAATATCTCAGTAATTCAATGGTTATAATAAAGTTTCATTCAAGGCTAAGATGGCGTAGTATTGTAAGGTTAGTCGTAGAAGTGGTTGTTTGACGTAAATTCAACGGCTTTCTAGGCCGGTGGATGATCTTTCCATTTTTGGGTGGTTTTGAGTGTCTAATTAGGATAAGGGTGGTTGTAGTGGCTTTTACTCACATCTTTCCAGAAACTTCACCTTTCAGCATTCATTTTGAAAAGCTATTACAATATAATACTCAATTCTTTTTGTAAACTTATTTTTTTATTTTATTTTTCTAAACGGATCATTTTATTAACATCCTCAAAGAGGCACCAAACCCATCAGACTTATAAGATTGTTCTCTATATACCTGCCAAAATTAACAAGATTTCTCGCTTGCTCAACTATATTTCAAATAAAGACATAAGATTGTAAAGATCTCTTCATCATAGTCATGTTTGATCCTATTTCTCCATAGCCAAATTCCATATATTGCCTCTCTTCAAGTATATTTCCAAATCGTGGTGCCAAACCAACCACTCCCATTTGAGTTCATATTCAACCGCAGCCATTCAACGACAGTTGTAACACCAAAAAACTTTATTTTTTCTTCAACAGGACGACGGGCTTGGTTCCAGTGATCTCTTTCGCCCAATTACAATCTCTTAGAGCATGTAGTATAGACTCATTTGTGCTATTACATATATATGATACAGGACGGGTCGTTTACTACATGTCTAGCATGAAGCATCATATTCACATTGTTTTTGGATGGGATTTTGGGGTTTGGCCACTACAACCGCCCTAAGTTCCATCTTTTGCATCTTTTACTTTTTCACATCTAATCGAGCATCGAACCTAATGGGAGGTTCTTGTGTGGTGTCTCCACACAATGTAAGACATACACATCACACAGTTTCATTGTTTTTAAACTGTATGGTTCTGATCTTTTCATCCGTCACTTCACCTCAAAATCCATCTTCACACAAGTATTTCCCTAACCTAATAGTCCTATCTATGCATCTCTCCACATGTTCAGTGTTTACGTAATGTTTTGGAACCTTTATTGGCCAGGCATTATACGTCATCTTTAGGTGTTGTCTGCTTGCCTGCTTTGTTTTCTAAAAACAAAAAAAAAAAAAATCACTTTCCATCACAAAAAAGTCTCACAACTATATATATATATATATATATATATATATATATATATATATATATAACTAATCTGGTCCCATCAAATCTTACTTATCTTCTTTTACAGGAGCGTCACTTATCTCTATTTAAATTTGCGCCAAAAAAAAATTTAGCGCCTCGCCCTTCTAAAAAAAAAAAATATTAAAATATATATAAAAAATAAAACAAAAAAGCTGCGTGTGATAATCGTGGGTTTGGAAGGAAAAAACCTACTTATTTGGCTTCCTAGTCTAGTTTAAAAAACAAAAATTATTGTAAACTACAAGATTTGAAACCAAAATCATATCTAGAGTACTTTTAAATCTTAACCATTAATTAAAATAATACATTCTTTGTTTATATAAATACAAAGATATATATATATATAATATTAGGTTCGAAATTTCATGCATAACTAACTATTGTGTCGTGCATCATGATGACACAAACCTATTTTCCACACGGTGTCATTATGTAAGTCTCATTGTTGATTATCTAATTTTATATTCCTCAAACAAAAAAAAGATTATCTAATTTTATAAAATACACTTAATCTAAATTTTAATAACACCCAAAATAATGAGAAATTTTTGTGGTAGAGCAAAATGACTATAACAAAGTATCAAAGCACACTTTTACATCATAATATAGGACCCATAAAAATTAATAGATATCATATTAATTAATAATATAAAAATATGTTGTGGTATATTATTGTGACAATATTACTGTTCAAAAGAAATATAATCGTGAATATGAAATTTTGTAATGAGACCTTGCGTATACATGTCTTTTTCGCCCTGTTTGATGTCGGCTCTTTAACTTTTGCATATAAATTTAGTTGCGTTATATTAATGTACACATAAAATCATACATGAATGAAACACAAGCACATAATCACATTATTTAGTATCAAAACTAAGCGGGATAATGAAAATTTTGATGCAGTACGAACATGTTTAACAAGTATTCACGTCTTAACTTTTTTTTTTAAAACCGGAGACGTTTATTATAATGAAGCATTTGATGAGATTCAAACTCTGATTATCACACTAAAATAAAATGTACAGTATCATTACACGAAATCCAATTGCCTAATAATTATTCACATTATTTTTTAATTTTTATAACGATTGTTCACCAAAATTGATGACTGTGCAATGTTTGACATTTAAAAGTTAGTTGACCATATTGGTATGTCTCTCTGTGTTATAGAATGAAGCTCAACGGGTATTTCCTCGAATCTTCGGGCATGAAGCTTCCGGGTACGTAAATATATATATATATATATATATATATATATATATATATATATATATATATCCTCTTATTTTGTCAATATAATAATTAAAGGAGTATATATAATACCGTAATAATTCATACTAATTAATGATAAGATAATACAGAGTGGTTGAAAGCGTGGGAGAAGGCGTAACGGACATGGAAGAAGGAGATCATGTAGTCCCTATATTCAATGGAGAATGCGGCAGCTGCGCATACTGTAAATCGACTAAGAGTACAAACCATTGCGAGAAATTCCGTGTAAATCCGTTTAAGAGCGTAATGAATAACGATGGGAAGACAAGGTTCACAACCATGGATGGCAAACCTATTTATCACTTTCTTAACACCTCGACTTTCACTCAGTACACTGTCGTGGATTCTGCTTGTGTCGTTAAGATTGATCCTGCTGTTTCTCTACCTCAAATGTCTCTGCTCAGCTGTTGTGTTTCCACCGGTAGGTATCTGAATTAACACGTGTTTTATTTATTTATAAGATTCATTAAATTCATACCGAGTTTTATGTCACATCATGAAAAGTTACATCATAAGGAGGTTAAGTGATAGTCCGTAAAGGGAGATTTTTGTGTAGTATGTTAACATTCACTGGAGTGATATGGTGAATCGAATCGTAACCACACAGCTTTATAACCAAGCGTATATATATAATTAACTCATGAGGCTACGATTCACCCTACATCACTTCATCGTGTGGACATCTGCACACAAAATTTCCCGTCCCCGAGAGGGCTATGACTTAGGTTGTACGGATATTGATACAAGGATGCGGGATACACGTATGTGAGATTTTTCTAAACTATAGGATGCAGGTACGAGAGACATTTGTGTAAATATTACTAATATAAGTTCTTGTTCATTCATATTTGGTAGTATTCTAGTGTTTTTGACAAGTTTTCATTCATTATCTAACGGTAGTTACTCAAACATAAAAAATAGGTTTTCATTTCATGTATCAGAACTATGAATATACATATATGAGTTCCGTATCCAATTTTCGAAAATTTTAAATTTGTCTTAGATGCGTATCATAAGTATCTGGTAAGTATCGTTGTCGGATACGTATCGAATACGGATACATATATATAACCAAACAGAAGTATTTGTGAATCATATCCTATTACACTTGAAAATAATGTAGCGAGCGGTCTCGGGGCACGTGAATATGATTTTCCCCATAACTATTGCTATTTTTATTATATTTTAAAGGAACCATGGGTATTTCATAATTGAATGAATTAATAATACAGGTCTAGGAGCCGTGTGGAATACAGCCAACGTAGAAGCCGGGGCAACTGTTGCTGTCTTTGGCCTTGGAGCTGTGGGCCTTGCTGTAAGAATATTTAATTTTAATTATATGAATAGAAAATATATATCACTAAATAATTGCAAATAATTATTATGAATTTGTATTTAGAATAGTCTTGATTCAGCGAAAGAGGTCAACTGAATTTGAAAGTTCCAAATGCTTTATCCAAATGTTTGGGACATGGACAAGTTGGAAGCATCCACCAAAATAATGTCTAAAATTATGTTTGTATATAGATATTATATAAATAATATAAATATATGTATATTATATTATATGTGTGTGTAAAATTGCCAACTCAAAATCAGGGGCGGATCCATTATTTCAAAGTCACCATGACTTAATCGAATTTAAAAAAATATTTTTTTAGTATTAAAATTATATAGTTTTGTTGTTAAAAATGTTGTTTCTTATAAAATTGATGTTTTAACTCTACATTCCAATTGAATTTTTTTTTTTTTGATAAAAGATGTAGTTTTAGATTCTAACACCTGGAATAAATTCCTGATCATGAGTCTTTCCAAAATGTAGCAAACAGTTCACATCAGTCTGTAATGGAAGCGGCTACATCCCGAAATATACACCTAAAGTTCCTGAAAATACATCCTGGGCATTAAATTTTTTTTTTTTAAACACCTTAAAGGAAATTATTTAATGCATGGACGGTGGAGATCTATTTTCGGGGAAAAAAAGTTGTACTCACTTTCGGGGCGCCTAGCTTTTTCCGTCTGTAATCATATTAAATTATTGTTTTATTAATTGTGTAGGTTGTTGAGGGAGCACGAACTAGGGGAGCCTCTACGATTATTGGAGTTGATATTAACGCTGAAAAACGTCTTAAAGGTATGTGTTGAAGTTTGAAAACTAAAGTGTAATTTGAGTAGTGTTTCTATCATTACATTTTATATATATTGTGTTAAAAAAAAAGTATTTCTCCCTTAAAAGAATTAAATGTATTTCCATGTGTGCACGTGTATGTGTAACAGGGCGGACTCAGGGGCGGATCTATTGGGTGGGCGCACGCCAATGCCTACTGATATCCTAAATTTCTTTTAGATTAAAACGATGTAGAATGCATTTTGTTGTTAAAAACGTAGCTTTTAAGGCTCCGCACCCACCTGAAACAAAATTTAGGGTAAAAAATGTAGGTACGGTAACCCCACTGGAAAGAATTTTTGGATCCGCTACTAGGCAGACTCATGTGGTTAAAGTGGGATCGAGCCAGATCGATTCGATTTTTTTAATTGATATTAAAACGATATAGTTTTGTTATTAAAAATACGTAAACAATAGTATATTGTTTTATTCAATCTTTGAATTTGCTTATGTTGCTTCACTCGAATTTTTTTCCGAATCCATCAGCGTACATATTTTCTTTTTGAAAATTACAGGTGAAGCTATTGGAATCACTCACTTCATCAACCCCAAGGATCTTGATATGCCTGTCCACCAGGTCACTTTTCTACACATCTCAGGCCAATCATAATGGCACTCTTAAATTAAATTGTCACCTTGCTTGGAAAATTTAAAAACTATCCTATACATGTTTCATCACACTTATGTTTTTACTATCTTCGTCCTAAAATATAAATTCATTTGAGATTTTTCTACACAGATTAAGAAAGTTGGTTAAATTTGTTATTTGACACTAATTTTAATGAAAAAATCTAAAATGACTTTTGACAGTTATTAATGCAGAGTAGTGAAAATGGACTGGTAATAATAAATAAGGGGTAAAAAAAAAAAAATGTAATAAATGATTAATTAGTTATTTAAATGAATTTAAATTATAAGACCAAAAAAAAAAAAAAAAACTAGATGAACGTATATTTTGAAACCGACAGAGGAAGTATTTGTCATCTATTGTGATTCGCCATGTGAATTTTGATGCCATTGCTGTTTGGCCTAATTAATTTGCTTTAATTAGAAATCATATTTGCCTTAAAAAATGTATGTTAATATATGCATTGATTTCGTTCCGCATCAGAATTTTCCGTATTGTACTATATAATCATCGAATTGAAGAAACTATTTTACGCAATGCAGAAAATAAGAGAGATGACAGGAGGCGGAGTTGAATATAGCTTTGAGTGCGCGGGGAACTTGGACGTGCTTCGGGAGGCCTTTCTCTCCACCCACGACGTAAGTGTAATATTAATTTATATATATACATTTACGTTTATGTTTTTTTTTTTTTTTTTTTTAAAACGTAGGTGCTGCACTTTTTTTATATAATGAATTTTTCTACACTGGGTTTGCCATTCATATATTTTGAGGAAACAAGACTTGGCTCCGACTACGTTTCTTTTTTTGGCATAAAGCGAGGGTCATGATAAGATATTATACGAACATTTTTCACATCTTCTATATAATAATAGGTCTCGTTTATAAAAAAAAAAATGTATGTACGCATGTATGCAGGGTTGGGGACTAACAGTAATATTAGGAATACATCCGAGCCCAAGGTTGCTACCTCTTCATCCAATGGAGTTGTTTGATGGGCGGAGAATAGTTGGAACTGTTTTCGGTGACTTCAAAGGAAAGACCCAACTCCCTCCTTTCGCTTCTCTTTGCTCTTCTGGGGTACGCTTCATCTTTATTTTAAGGGTTATTATTTGCACCACACCTTCCAACTAGTTACCGGTGCACCACTCGATCTTGTTCAACTCAGTTTTGGAGGCAAAAACCGACTTTCCTAAAAGCGATTCTCACCATGCATCTACAGGAAGTCAGTTTTTAGCTTCAGAAACGACTTTCACAAGGACGATTTTACTGTGATGTACATGTAGTGTACTACAAAGTGAGAGTAAGCTCATTGTAGTGTGTTTTTTTGGGAATGCATACAGGTTGTGAAGTTGGATGAATTCATAACACACGAGCTTCCGCTTGAAAAGATTAACGAAGCATTCCAGCTGCTTATTGATGGAAAATCTTTAAGATGCCTTCTTCATCTTTAATCAACTATGAATTTAATGTATATCTCAACATCCCCACCCGGATAATGATACGTGTACTTCCGAACTCTACATAAAGTTTACATCCAACGAGGTTGTGAGTGTTTTTGTTGGGAAAATTATCGATTGTAATACCGGTTGACTAACTTTTTCTGAAAATGTCATGAAGCAATTGCACAACTTGGAAAAAACATAAAGTTATCAAGAACTTAAAATCTGCAACATTTATATTCATACAAACATATATTGCACACAATGAATCAAAATGCTGAAAACGGAGGTGAATCGAAAACTTATTCGTTAGGCGAGAGACGCGTAGAATGTCAGCCCTTAAGACATCATTTCTCCGACTATGTGCACACGGATATGACAACACGTCTCCCAAGATACAACAATCTTTACCTCTTCTCGTTGTTTCACTTCAATGTAAAGAGGGCGGCAAACTGATTGGACCTTGTTATCTCTTGACTTGATGAAGTTTATGAATGCAGAAAAATTATGTAGAGTTTCGGTAATGAAAAGATGAATTTTCTGTCTCTTATTTCCATTCAGGATTGTTCCTTTTATAGGAATAAAAATGGTAGAGTAGCAACCTATCAGGAGATGGAAGTTAGGGATGTTAAAAACTGAAATTCGAGTTCAGTTCATGAAGTGATGCCTTGCTTCAGATTTTCGAACTGATGCTTCTGTTCATGTTCATGTTCGAACTGAACCGAACATTTTAATTTGATTCAGAAATACCTGTTGAGCTGGCCCAAAAATATTAATACTAGGCCAAGCCAAGCCCAAAGCCCGAGACGAGCCGGCCGGATGGTGGCGCGCGTGCGTGAACCATCAAGCATCTAAGTCCTCCCTCCTTCACAAAATTCTCTTGCCCCTTGGGGCTTACCTCTAAGTGCCACACTACTTCTTAAGTAGTGACTCCACTTGAGTCTCATTACCTATGTGGGACAAATGAATACACTTTATTCATTAACACTCCACACATTTTACTCAACATTTAGGCATTAATTTTCTCATTCACCCGATATCGGAATCGAGTGATTCAAAAGCCTAACATCAACTCTCGTCTTAGTAGTTTCCAAACTGCTTTTAGTTTCCGGAAATTCATTCTCAGAACAATATCAAAATCGAGTCTAAAGTGGACTGCTCGCCACTTGTTCCAAACTCAATTCTAGCTAAAAACTCCTACAATCTCCCACATGAATGAAATAAATGCATATGCTATGCAGACTCTATAGAGATAACAAATAGAGCTCTATTGCATCGGGCAATGTGGTTTGCTGCCTTGAACCTTCCCTAGTAGAATACCATCGAACATACTCGGCTAAGCAGTGAACTAGGTCTTGAACTACTCAGGATTTGGTGCATGCCTGACAATGATATCAACACAATACCCCCGGCCTTCTCGAAGTTCTCATGGTTGTGTCCATTTTGGCCCTGGAACACCTTGGTTTCAGAAAGTGTGTTAGAGAATTCAGCCCTCACATTCTCACAGAAGCGGCTCCACTTCCACTTACATAGATGACCTCCTATAAAGAGTACTCTGCAATACCCCACTTGGATTTACCAAGATATAGGAATCTTTAAAAGCTTTAGGCTTAACCTGAACCTTCCAGCAGACATCATTTTTGTTTTAACAGAATTGGTAAGTGTTAACTGTCCCTCATAACTTAGTTGCCCTTTTCAACCATGATCTTGGGATCTCCAGTCACTATGGTTGGGTTACCATTATAAGGTAACATGCGTAATAGGCTTCAGTCCCATTCCGTTTGTCAAAATTTGAGCAACAAACATAATAAGTTAGTAGACGGTGGTTACCTTGCTTTATCTAAAAGATCGACGCTTTGACCGTCTGGAGAGTAGTGGTGTGTACGAGCCGCCCAAACGTCAAGGCCTCTATCGCTAGTCCACATGAACAACCCGCCGGAATCCCACCTTGGATTGCTACCAGAAAAACTCGGTTGCTAGACCGACCTTTTCTCTCTCTCAAATCTCTCTCTAAGAAGCTCTCTATTTTTCACAAGAAACTATATATTAGTCACTTGGAATTGTGATGTATAAAAGAGTTAGCCAACCCCTTCTTATATAGGTGTTGGGGCACCACTTTTAGATCCCAATCTGATTGGGAAAAACTTCCTGGTAGATTGATGAGAGATAAAATATTTTCCTAATAAAATAATAAAAATATATTTGATTGATTTATCTCATTAATATTCAATTTCTTATATTAAATATTTTTCCAAGATATATATTGACAATATCTCATATTGAATATATCTTACTATATTACCATAAATCAAATTACACATGTGTGCAAATCTATAGTCATGAGTATCTAATATTATGTGATAATACTATTAATTAAATTGCACAATCTAAGTGTATCTTATACACTTTAAAATCTGCGCCCCATGTAGCCTTTAATTGGCTTCCGGAATATTCTTAATTAATATAATGCTATGATTAATTAATTTGCAAAATACATGTGTATCAATATACACAATTAATTTCGACACATACATCAACTTTGTATATTTAATTAATTAATTAATATCTTGTATTTAATTTATTCATAATAAATAAATACTACCATATTAATTTATCACTATAGCACTTTTATAGTCGAGATAAACTTCTTTATTCGGTTATCACTATAACCGCATTTTAATCCGGCTAGATGTTCTTATGTGTGTGACCCGATATGCTTCCGAATATGTTGGCCATAGGCACAAAGTACAATTATGAAAATGCCCTTCATACTTAACGATCACGGAATAGCGTCTAGCAATATTCCGTGTCCCCCAATCATCGGAAAAGTCAAATGTAATGACTACTACCTTTCTTATGAAACAGTTACCGTATAAATAGAATCCTATCGCTGTAATAATATCCATACGGTCGTACGTCGAGTGTCAAACATCCAATACCGTATCTTATAATCAGGATATCATACTCTCTCGAAATAACATATTACTTCCGCTATGCAAAGACTTTCGAGAATAAGACATTCCTTATAATAAGGCCCTTTCGGATATTCACTCCTAATAATAGGATACACGATTTCCGGACGAACGACATGAATCCTACGCATGATTCATTATCACTCACAATCACTACCGCATGATCGCACCATGGCTAGGGGAAACCTCAATAGCGTCGATCAAAGTATGACAATCCACACCGTGATGTCACGAAGACTCCGGTCTCAGGATAATTACACAACCGCCATATAGTGCGACACTTAATAAAGTAAGTGGGTCAGTCTTGTTGGATGTAATATCGCCGGACGGATCTAGATCCGCCCGATTACGCAGCGGAATAACAAGGATCACGATCAATACAAATTAAAACATATAAATAAATAGATCTAAACTACAAGAAGGTTGTATCTACTTACCAATCGAAAGATTAGATCCGAAGATTGAGAAGCCGAGAACCAAATAGTTGAGATGCCACAGTCTTCCGATGTGTATCTCCAAGCAACAACCGGTGGATGTTGATCCTTGATGCTTGACCTCCTTGATATGCTACCCAGAAAATCCTGAGGATTTTCCCAACTCGAAACCCTAAGCTTGGCCGAAAATTCCAAGCTTATTTTGTGTGTATATGCGTGTATTGTGATAATAAAAGGCTTAGGAGAACTCTCTTTATATATGAGAGAAATCCTTGTCCTCCAAGGATTTAATAATTAATTAAATAATCAATCATAATAATCCTTTATTAAATATAAGATAAATCTAATATATTCTAAAACTAATTTAGATATATCTAATAGATAATATCTAATATCTCCCCATTAATTATTTAACAAATAAACAATTAATCACTTGACATGTAATTATCCAAAAAAACTAATTTCTCTCTAATTACAACATGTAAATACACGCCTATTAACCCTAAAATTAGGGTTTCACACGCCACACTTAATTATGGGCCGAGTCCACGAAAAATGTCTTTTCCATGTATTTAATTATTTAGCCCACTAAATAATTATTCGCACATCAATTAAATAGTCCAACTACTTAATTATTATTGAGGCCTAACGTCAAGAAACATATGCATGTTAGGAGTCACATCGGGGCAATGGGACTCATAACCAGTAGTTACAATAAATTAAATAAAATTATTCATTGAATAGAACAATTCTTATTCAATCTATTAATTCCGGGATTACGCCACCATAAACCTGAAACTGAACTCTATCGATTATAGATATATACTTAGGGCCCGTTTGTTAACGTAATTCAGCACTTATTCTGAATAAAATAAGTGGTAGTTATAATTAGAGCTGTTTGATAAAAAAAATTATACCTCTTAATTAATTTAGCACATCGAAAATCCTTTAATAACCTTTTAATAAATTTTAAGCGATTGGCGCCGCTTATATCTGAAAATTTTTCACGAGAAACAAGGGATCGCTTATCTCTCGAAAATCCTTTCCTTCCTTATCCTTCTATATCATCCGATAATTTGCAAGAAAATTATCTGCGATTTTCTGCTCCTTATCCCATATTCAATCGCTCAATTTTCTTTCAGTATCATCTGCGATTTGGGATTTGCGATTTGCGATTTCCGTTTGCAAGAATCTCACCGCACTTTTCTTTATAAATTGTCGCAGCGGGTATCCAAACAAAGCGAAGCAAATTCATTGTGGAATTGAAGGTAGGAGTCAAAGCCAATTTGCAATGGCTCTTGGAAAATCAGCCGTATAACGTCGCTCTTGTTCCTCAATTCTGCACAATTTCTACTCGAGGCAAGTAATGTTTGATTGTTTATTTTTCTGAAAGCGGATGTTATTAGCACTAGTAATTGGAAAGATTTTTTTCGTGATGTTGCATTCTCGATGGAAGAACGCCTTAGATCGTTAGGGGTCATTGATGAAAAAGCCAACTCAATTCGTGATTCCACTTTGTTAAAGGGCATTAACCTTACGTAAAGCACACCTAATAAAAAGGTTTTTTTTTTGAGGATTTGGCTCGCTTTTTCTTTCTACTGAATCGAATTGTTTTGAAACAATGTTAATTATGCAGATGAAGCTGCATCATTGTGTCCATGGATTTGATATGGCTATTTGATTTTACATGTGATAATTTACTCTGACCGTTATGGTATTGTAAGAAGAAGAGTTAAATCATTCAATGTTTCATTAGAGGAAACTTTGGGGTATGTGTACTCAGTTTACGTGAGCGATTTCACGTAGCCATGTACTCAGATTGTGTAGCCATGTAAATGTGTTGGCTGTGTCCTCGATGAAATTTGATGCTCGGATTCATGTCCGTAAGTTGCATCTTTGTGCATTCTTACTCGCTTTAGTCAAGAGGACTCAAATAGTAGAAGAATAGGTGAATATAATGCTTGGCGATAGAGCACTTGTGCAATTAATAGCAAATATTGTCGGTCTTGCTTCTCAATATGAGTCATTACATCCGGTTCATTTGTTCTCGAGAAATTCTTACTCTGTTGTAAGAAAATTTTCCCCATGGCAGACCGAGCTTGAAGTCCATCATTAGGTTTATTTCAATTCAAAATTTTGGAGGACGTTTGTCACATATGCGAGATGGAAGTTTCAGCTTTGAAGAATGTTTCTTCCGCTTTCTAGGAGGAAGGAAAGTCTTTTAATAAATTAAATTGAGGTGTCAATATTGTGTGATTTCGTTTGTTTTGCTCATTACCTTGTTGCAAGATGCTGTATGCATAAGACTGAGTTTGTTTGAGGAATTGTGATATATAGGAATTGTAAAGAACCCATCAACCGAATTAATTTTCTCATGTGATTTAAGTTTGCATTCAATATTAAGAACAATTAGATAATAGGAAAATGATTACCAAGATATCATACAAGGGTGATCCGATTTTCGATTAAAGTGATACCTTTTGAGTGATAAAAGAAAGTATTGGTAAAACAATTATAATGTAGTTTGTACCTCTCCTCGAATACAGGTGGTCAATTATAATGTAGTTTGTACCTCTCCTGAATCTTGCTTTGAAAAATATTTAAAAAGCAACATTTCACTACTCTTATGTATACTGTGGTTGAGAGAACTACTAAAGGAGTTAGGCACCTATGGTACATTAGAGAATAACTCCAATTTTTTTCAAAGCGACAATGACGAATGATGATTCTAGCAGAGCAAGTTGGAAAACCCAGATGTGCTAAAATTTTTCATTGACTTGTGTTTGGAAGAAGCTAACAAGCGGAGTTTTTGTGGAAGCTCTTTGAAAAAGATTCTTGGGAAAGGATACGAGTGGAATTCAAAGAGAAGAAAAATATAGACTTGACCCAAAAAAATGAAAAA
Organism: Gentiana macrophylla; assembly: GCA_026214975.1. Classification (NCBI taxonomy): domain Eukaryota; kingdom Viridiplantae; phylum Streptophyta; class Magnoliopsida; order Gentianales; family Gentianaceae; genus Gentiana; species Gentiana macrophylla. Next base: position 25,738,862 of record CM047812.1, on the reverse strand, counting down.
CAAAGTGGGATTATATGAAAAGGAAGTATCAAACATGGGTCAAGATAATCGGAAAAACAGAAACACAAATCTGACCTGTTACAAATAGGATAAATTGGACAGATGAGAAATGGGAGGAGGAAATTAAGGTACTATAAGGAATGTTTTCAAGTTTACTTTTGTATATATACATATGTGTTGCTTTTAAATATTTTTCAAAACAGTTAAATGCAGATGTGAAACAATTTAGATACAAACCCTTGGAGTATGCCGACGAAATGAGAGCTTTATTTGATGGAATATTAGCTACCGGTAAAGATGCATGGGGACCATCAAAAGAAGGACCAATTCCCATGGATGGTATAGCATCTGATCCACTTGCACCTATAATCCTTGATGAAAATGATGATTTTCAAAGTTCCTCTGATGTGAGAATTAAGCAAGAAGTTAAGAGGCGAAAAAGATCAAGCACTTCAGAGAAGATGGATGATGTAGAAAATAAATTGTTAGCTGCTATCGACAAGCTAGAGAATTCAGAAGATGCAAGAATTGAGGAATGCAATAAACTGTTAGATGAAATGCAAAGTATAAAAGAGGGACCTCTATACTTGGCAGCTACCGGTATTTTTTGTGAAAGTGATGCTTATAGGAAGCAATGGGTTAAAATGTCCGAGAAGTCAGAGGATATAAGAAAAGGCTGGATTTCGATGATGGCACGCAAATTAAATTTGATATAGTTTGATTGGTGACTTGACTGTGGAATGTTTGTTTTATTTTTTTAAATGTATGTTTGATTTGTTTGTTATGCAACTTTTCATTGTTTAATTTTATTTTCTAGGTATTTATTTCAATGTATGAATATTCTTTTTTGGTATAAATAATTTATATTTTCCTCTTGGCATTTATGTTTTCATGTTGTGATGTTTATTTTTTTTCATATCTTGCAAAATGTTGAGACCCAAATTTTTTTTTTTGCAGAATGCTCAAGTATAAATCACTTCTCAAAGTAGTGACACTATTATTTGTGCTAAAAAGACTAAAACGAAAAAAGAAAGCGAAGGAGGCCGGATACAAATTCAATGCTTTCAGAAAAGTTATGTGAATGAAATAATTCAAGGTAATCCAAGACACACAGAAAGAAATGCTACGAATGGAGAAAGATGTTTTCTTAACTTTGTGTGAGCATTTTCGAGCAAAGGTTGGCTTCAAAATAGTCGTTATCTTTCGGTGGAAGAAAAATGGCGATTTTTCTAATGACCTTAGGACAGGGGACATTCAACTCGTGTTTTGAAGAGACGGTTCAATCATTCTACTCATACTATCCATAAATATTTTCATGAGGTGTTGCATGTCGTTTTGAAGTTCTCAAGAGAGATGATTGTCCCTAATTATACACCGGGTACAAGTCGAGTGTACAAACAACGACGATTACGAGAATATTTCAAGGTATCATTGTATATTTTATTTTTTCCTTATAATAATGAATGCAAGCATGCAATTATTCGTAATATTGTTATTATTATTGTTGTTGATATAATTAAAGTGGATTATTTGATTCATATATCACATAATTGATCTTTCTAACGAAATGTTACTTCATAAGGGTGCAATAGAGCACTTGATGGAACTCTCATAAAGCGGTTGTACCTTCAAATAATAAAACTCCTTATAGGGGACGAGGCAAAGGTGCATGTTTTCAAAATGTTTTAGCGATATGTGACTTCAACATGATATTTACATTTATATGGGCTGGTTGGGAAGGTGTAGCACATGATTCCCGTGTTTTAACAGAGACATCGCGTGACCCAACAAATAATTTTCCAGTTCCTCCCCCAGGTATATGATCGATAATACTAATTTTATATATTTTTCAAACATATGGAACAATATTTTATGTTTTTTTTGTTTGTATTGTGTTTTTGCAGATAAGTATTACTTGTGCGATGCAAATTTATCCTCACACCAAAGGGTTTATGTCACCTTATCGTAACGTCGTTATTGGTTATCCGATTTTCAATGTACTCAACCAAGAACAAAGGAAGAGTTATTCAACCAAGATCATGCAAGGTTAAGAAATATCATCGAACGTGCTTTTGGTGTCCTAAAGTCGCGTTTTCCAATTCTTAAAAGAATGCCTCCTCCTATCCGTTTTCGGGCCAACGAAGTATCGTAATAGCATGTGCCGCGATACATAATTATCTTCGCATGAAAAGTAGCAATGATATGTGGTTTCAACAATTTGTCATGATGATGAAATAATGGAAAACACTCGACACATGAATGATGATTCAATTGATCGTGATCTAGGCGCAGAGGTTCGCAAAATAATGACCAAGTGTTTATGATAAATTTACGTGAAGAAATTGCAAATCATATATTTAATGTTAGAACGCGTCGCAGTTAATAAGATTCTTTGTTGTGATTTTCTTATGATTATTTGACATGTTATGAATTATTAATTACATTATGTTTATTTAAATACATGTGCATGTGTTGAGAATTTGGTAAATTGACATTTGTTTTGAAAAATAATAATTTTTTTCATTGCGTGAGGCGGGAATGGGTAGCCTGAAAGAACATATTTTTTCAAGACAAAAACATGAGGAGTAAGGTGGGGTGGGGTAAAGGGGTAGGAGGGGTGGGGTGGGGGTAAAATGGGGTGGGTGTGGGGGTGGGTGGGTGTGGGGTGGGGTGGGTGTGGGGGTGGGGTGGGGGTGTGTGAGGCGGGGATGGGGTGGGGGTGTGGTAATGAAAAATTCTAAGGGTAAAATTGTCAACTTAATAATTTTCGGATATCATATTAATTATGTTATCAAACGATCTTATCATATTCGTAATTCAAATTCGACATTCATAAAAATGTTTTCAGCACTTAACAAATTCAGTTACTTATAACATTCAGACTTCAGATTTCAGACTTCAGACTTCAGATTTCAGACTTCAGATTTAACAAACGGCCCCTTACACTCTAATCATTGAGTAAAGCGTCCATTGATATAATCATTACATACGGATAAATCCTCCATAGACTGTTCGTTTTGATTCGGGATATCTCCGTAAACCCTTCTCAAAACATCTTATCATTATTTACCATTACCCCTAGTGATCAATTAGTTCATAACTAATATAATATGAACTGGGCCCATCGATCAGTTTCTAGGATTAACAAATAAGGGAACTGTCTGTCTACTTAACGCAGGAAGGAATGGATTCCATATCTGTGAAGTCACAGACTACTCACTCAATCCAGAATAGAGCCAACAAGAAGTGTTCAGATCACATGTATCCAAGTGATCATTAACTAACACATCAAACCCTACTTTGAACCAAGCTGATCATCTTGTGATTCGATAAGATTTCTCGATCACGGAATTATATGATGAATTCAAAGAGACAGTTCCCTTATTTGTTAATCCTAGAAACTGATCGATGGGCCCAGTTAAAATTATATTAGTTATGAACTAATTGATCACTAGGGGGTTAATGGTAAATAATGATAAGATGTTTTGAGAAGGGTTTACGGAAATATCCCGAATCAAAACGAACAGTCTATGAAGGATTTATCCGTATGTATAGATTATATCAATGGACGCTTTTACTCAATGATTAGAGTTCAGTTTCGGGTTTTTGGTAGCGCAATCCCGGAATTAATAGATTGAATAAGAATTGTTCTATTCGAAGAATAATTTTATTTAATTTATTGTAAATCTTCGATTTGTAGGTCCCATTGGTCCGATGCGGCTCTAACATGCATATGTTTCTTGACGTTGGGCCTCAATAATAATTAAGTAGTTGGACTATTTAATTGATGTGCGATTTATTATTTATTGGACTAAATAATAAAATACATGGAAAAGACATTTTTCGTACTCAAATTTATGTGAAATTTCGTGAACCCTAATTTTCTAGTATTGGGGGCGTGTTTTTGTCTTGGTAATTATTAAAGAATTAGTTTTCTTGATAATTATAAGACATGTGATTAATTGTTTAATTTTTAAATAATTAATTAATGAAAATATATTAGATTGATCCTTTAATATTCTAGATTTATTCTAGACTATTCTAGGAGTATCTTTTATGGAAAATGATTATTATAATTGATTTTGTATTAATTATTAAGTACATGACATATACACACCAAAATAAGCTAGGAATTTCGGCCAAGCTTAGGTTTGTACGAGTTGGGAAAATCTTCGGGATTTTCCGGGTAGCATATTGATAGCAAAATAACTAACTGCTAACTTTAACCGACAGAGTATCGGGTCAACAGTAGTATAATGGTAACAAGGTCGAATCCACAGGGAATAACGTTTAAGTACCAAAGTCGACGTAGAACTTAGTTCAGGTCAAGATTATGGTAGGGAGATATTACACTAGTGCAAAAGTAAAGATTAACTAACGGTTGTAGTTCTAGTTATTAAAAGGTATAGCCGAATTATGATCCAACGAGTTACTTTTACCCCTAAGAGAAGACTTGACAGGGAGCGTGTTTTAACCAACCTACCTTTCCACAGTAATTTAACGACATCCACGGGTGCCAACTCCTAATTCTGGTGTTAAGGTCTGAACAACTCTCACTCAACACCCTATGTGAAGTTAATTAATTTTCCTTTAGAAAACCGATTAACCTAACATGATTACGCCTTAGAGTCGCTCGAACAACGATGACAAACCTCAGATTGGAACGGGTCCTAACAACTAGGCCGAATCTATGCAACGATCCCAAAACCCTTATCCCACATCTCACCGCAAAATACATCTATAGGTTCGATGTGTGTGACAGTGAACTAGGTGATCAATCTAATTCAAAGACGTTTAAAATAAGTTTTAGGACGTGGATTAATCATTAAAACATAAAATTACGCTACCGCACAACTCCCGCTTAATCCCTTTAGGCGTTTCACTCGATTTTACATAATTAGACTATACACAAATTTAGTTACTCATGATGGTGATAACAACGGAATGATTAAAGGAAATTATACTAAAGACAATAAGTAAAAGCGAATTCAACATCATATGAAAAACAGTAAATAAGTGCTTATAGTTATATATATATAGTTACATAGATAGATAGACATATATAAGTGCATAAAAGTATATATATATGTATATATATATATATATTACGCACTTTATATATATATATATATATATATATATAAGTGCATAATATATATATATATATATATATATATATATATATATATATCAGTAATTAAATGCGTAAGTAAATATATATATATATATATATATATATATATATATATATATATATAGTTATAAGTGCGTAAAAGTAAATAAAAGCTCAAAACAATAATCTATTGATAATTATCCCATTACAACGATATTTTAACTAATTTATATAAAAACATATACATATATATATACATACATAGACATATACATATATCTATATATATATAGCCCCAAAAAGAGATGAAATGGAGATGAAGTGAAGAGAGAATGGAATGATAGATATATATATATATAAGGATATATATATATATATATATATATACAATTATATCACAACAAAAAATAAAAAGAAAAGAAAAGAGAGATGGACGATGGAGAAGAGGGAGGGGGAAGAAGAAAAAAGAAGAGAGGTTGGAGAAGAGAATTGAATTGGCAAGATTTTTGTGTTGATTTTGGGGTCATATATATAGGAAATATGTGTATGTATGTATATGTTTGATCATGGCTGATGAAGATGATGAACAGCACGTTCATTTTCATCATTGGAACAGCCGGATCGATCCGGGAACATCTAGGATCGATCCGGGTCAAAAATCTTGATCCGTATTGTCAAAATTCGTCTATACGGTATCGCAGTTCAGTAAAATGGCCATATCTTGAGTTGTAGACATCCGATTGACGTGATTCAAAGTGTGTTGGAAAGATTATTTGAAGATCTACAACTTTCATGAAGGACACTTCTTCAGAAAATTCCGTTTTGATGGGCCATTCGTTCGTTGAACATATTTCTCGATTTCCACTAAATCGAATCGATTAGCCACTTGACCACTTGACTTAATGATACGTGAGTTGTAGAAGTCCGATTGACGTGATTCAAAATGCGTTGGAAAGCTCTTGCAAAGATCTACAACTTTCATTAAGGACACTTCTTCAGAAAATGCCGGTTTAATGAGCCATTTGTTCGTCGAAGATATAATTCGTTAGTGGTGATCACTAACCACCGAAAGCCACTTGACCACTTAAGTTAGCGGCACACTCTTATATCCTTAAAAATACCTCTTTTAGGCCTCAAAAAACGTCATTACTCGGGATTTTGGTCAACCTATAATTCTGCAATAAACCACCAAAATACCAAACGAACTGACATTTACACTCCGTTACTAAACCGGTACAAAACTAATAAAACACATAAAACACGATATTTTATAAAATATTCATGACTAATATATTTTTATGAAATTTAGGAATTAAAGACTCGAAATGATATAAAAGTGCTCAAAATGATATCGAACGGGTAAAAGTTATAAAAATAACTATGAATTTTTTCGTCATCACAACCCCCCACTTAGCTTTTGGTCGTCCTCGAGCAAAACATGCGATAAAATAAAATGAATGAGGAAAAATTCATGAAGAGATAAGATGTAAGGGACAACCATATGATGAAACCATTCGAATCATAACCACACGTTAACCTCAATATAAATGTATAATGTAATGCGTGTGTGACAAGCCTTTTCAATTTCCACTATCCTCTCTTGAATAATTCAAGCAAACGCACAAGTATCCATTCAGACAAATCCTAATGACTTTCCTAGGTATAGGCGATATGATTCCACACAAAATCCTCACGTGTACTTATTAGGATACTCCCTAAAGCATATCATTCAGCTTATATACTGGATAGTCGAAGATAACTAAGTTTTCAACCATGCTTAATTCATTCCTAACAATAGGATGTTTCGTGATAACACCCTAGCCGGACTTAATTTCACATGTGTAGCATATGCCTTCATTCCCAAAGAATAGACGCTTCGTGATAACCCCTAGCCGACTACTATCATCGTGCGCTTTGCCCTCTTTCCCAAAGAATAGGGCGCTTCGTGATAACACCCTAGCCGGACTTCTATCATCGGGCGCCGGGAGCTTTTAAACCTCATAGCTGATATAGGACGCTTCGTGATAACGCCCATCGCACTCAAATTGGTAGCTACAACCGACATATATATATAGTTCATCTTAATTTGGTATTTTTCTTTTCATTCCACTTAACTTATATCCTTTCTATCACATTCAAACATTCGATATTCACAAAGACACGCTCAAAAATTAGTACTAAGTTACTGCAATTATCTCTATAATAACCACTAGGATACCGAATGGATACAGCTTTAAAATTTTCGCTCAATATCAAAGGCTTACGTGAACAATGAATTCATGTTACACAAATAAATTTGGGGTTAAAATGCACTTACGGTTCACTTTGGTTATATACATCCAAATCGATCATTACATCATCAAATCCATGAAATATATACCTTATACAATTTATTTTAATCAACTAAATAATGCTCAAAAAAAAATCAAAAACTAAGGATTTTCTCGATACAAAATAAATACTTAATGCCATTACTAGACCAACCTCGACTCTACCCCCACTTACGAACTTGCAATGTCCCAAGCGTGTGAATGAGATAGAGAGGAAGACTTAGCTTATAAACCTGGCGAAAAGGTGCTACCGAATCCCGTAAATAAACCATGAAAGCACGACCGAATCCCTATACAAAACCAAAACAAAGAAAACACGGGACATGGTCCTCGTGCCAAGACATCGAACAGGATATAGGAATAATAAGAAAATGGCCTCACACGTCGAGAAAAAATTCGATAGGCAATATATAGCACATAATAGCTTTAGATGGAAAAATCACCATACGGGTAAAGCACGTAACATCTAAGCATATACGTGATCATGTAGAGTATCACACGAGCATATATCATAGTCAAGTCACTATTCCTAGATTCAATTTTATTACATTAGCTTTTATTAAGGCGAAAAACTCACCATTATACTACAACGACTGTAAATTTGAAATGAGACTAGATCATAAAATTAAATGTGTGAAAGAGCGCTGAGTCTTTTATACCTGTATCCTCAAGGGTTCAACAACCTAAGTCCAAGAAATGATGTATTTGAATGTTTTCTTTTTCTCCATCGGGATTTTCGGATAACCACCTAATCGCTCCTGTTTAATGATATTCAAACCTTCATCTCGAGACTTGGTTGTGCTTTGTGTTCACCTTTCATTATGATCATACTTTCCACAAATTCTACATTTCATCAAGACTAGTCTTATCCAAATTATTATTATTTAACGGGCTGCCTCCCGGTAGCGCTTTTGTTTAACGTCGTTGGCTCGACTAAAACTCGTAAACGATTTATCAAGACTCGGATCACCAAATGCACAATTTCGAGAGCCTCATCGAATGGTAACTTCTTATACTTTTTTAGACGCAGTCCGCTCGTGATGAACGCCCGTGCTTCGGATGTGTTACCTCGATGGCTCCCGAGTCTAAAACTCACAATACCGTATATGGTCCTCGACCACCTTGACTTAAGTTTGCCTTGAAATAAATGGAGGCGAGTATTATAGAAAAGGACCTCATCACCTACGTTAAAAATACGAGGTTTGATCAACATATCATGAAGCATTTTGGTCTTTTCCTTATATTTCACGAACAATCATAAGCTTGAAAGCGAAACTCATCTAACTCGTTCAACTTAGCCATCCTTCTTTCACCGATTAATGCGTCATCCATATTTAGATTCTTAATCGCCCAATAGGCCTTATGCTCTAACTCTACGGGAGATGGCAAGCCTTGCCAAAAACAAGCATGTAGGGTGACATACCTATTGGTGTCTTGAACGCAGCTTCGTGTGCCCAAAGCGCATCATCTAACTTCTTTGACCAATCCTTAAGATTAGAATTGACTGTCTTCTCCAAGATTCTTTTAATTCCCCGATTGGACACTTCTACTTGGCCACTAGTCTGAGGGTGGTAGGCAGTGCCTAACTTATGAGTGGCCCCATACTTCATTAAAAGCTTATTGAAATCTCTATTTGTAAAGTAACTTCCATTGTCACTGATTATTGCTCGAGGTATTCCAAACCGGGATAGAATATGTTTCTTAAGAAACTGTATGACTACATGTTTATCGTTAGTAGGCGAAGCAATTGCCTCAACCCACTTTGAAACGTAATCACAGGCGACAAGAATGTACTGATTCCCGAAAGAACACGGATATGGTCCCATGAAGTCTAATCCCCATATATCAAAAACTTCACACACTATTATCGGTTTTTGGGGCATCTCATTCCTCTTGAAATCCTCCTCCCGAGCGCTGACAAAGCGTTATGTCTTAACATACGCATGTGCATCCTTGAAAATAGTGGGCCAAGAGAACCCACTTTGTAACACCTTCAATGTCGTTTCTCTCGCCTCGAGTGGCCACCGGCCTCTTTATCATGGCGTAATCGAGAGAATACTCACTATCTCACCGCTATCAACACATCTCCTCAGATTCCATCTCGCACAAAGCCTAAAAAGTAAGGGATCCTCCCACACATATCGGTTCACCTCGCTATAGAACTTCTTCTTCTCGTTCTCATCAAACTCAGATCTACGAATCCACACTCATAATAATTAACGAATTCGGGGCATACCATGGGTTTCTTTCTTTCCTCTCTGCTAAAAATTTCCTCGCTTAACCAGGGAGCATCGATCCACTACTTAACAACCGCTCATCCCGAAACGGTCATCAATCTCAACTTTTGTAAAACATCTCTCTTCACTCGGCTCCATCCTACTCGGATGGTCACCTACTATGTTCTCACACCCTTTCTATTCTTAATCTCTACATCGAACTCTTGAAGAAGCAAGATCCACCTTAACAAGCGTGGTTTTGCATCCTTCTTGGCAAATAGGTATTTCAACGCAAAGATGGTCAAGTGTGAACTATGACTTTCGATCCAACCAAATATGACCGAATTTGTCGAAAGCAAAACAACAAATAAAAGTTCCTTTTCGGTTGTGGCGTACTTTTTGTTGAGCCGAGTTCATGGTATGACTTGCATAGTAGATGTGGCGAAACAACTTGTCAACCTTCCGACCCCAGACAGCTCCTACGGCATAATCACTCAGATCACACATCACTTCGAACTCCTTAGACCAATCAAAGCTACCAAGATAGAGCCGAAGTAAGAAGTTTCTTAAGAGTTCGAAAAGCATCTAGGCATGCCGCATCAAAAACACAAGGGCACCTTCATCAATTGAAGAGTAAGAGGTCTAGCAATGTGGGAAAAACCGGAATGAATCTACGATAAAACCTCGCATGTCCCAAGAATGAACGTAGAGTCTTCGATTTGTAGGCATAGGAAGCTTAGAAATTGCCTCTATTTTTGCTCTATCGACTTCTATTCCTTTACCCGATACCTTATGTCCTAAAACAATTCCTTCAGCTACCATGAAATGACACTTTTCCCAATTTAAAACCAAGTTTGTCTTCTCACAACGCAAGCACCTTATCAATGTTCGACAAACACTCGTCAAAAGTATCACCAAAAATGCTAAAGTCATCCATAAAACTTCCATGAAATTCTCTATCATATCGGCAAAGATAGCCATCATGCATCATTGAACGTCATGGTGCATTACACAACCCAAACGGCATTCTTTTGAATGCAAAGGTGCCATACGGACATGTGAATGTAGTCTTATCCTGGTCATGTATATCGATGTGAATTTGATAATAGCCACTAAAACCGTCTAAAATCAAGAAAAATGCATGACCACTCGTGACGCTCTAGCATTTGATCAATAAAGGGTAGGGAAAATGATCTTTCCTAGTCTTATCATTCAAAGATGCGAAAATCAATACAAACTCGTGACCAAAGAATTAAACGAGTTGGAATGGGCACACCTTTTTCATTAAGCTCAACTCGTGATGCCTCCTTTCTTAGGCACGACTTGCGCTGGGGCTCACCCATTCACCGGTCGGAGATTGCGTGAGATTATCCCTAACTCAAGCATCTTTACCACGCTCTTTCCTCACCACTTCTTGCATATGTGGGTTTAGCTGCTCTCTAAAATTGCCTAACCGGCTTGGCACCTTCTTCCAGATGATCTTGTGCTTGCAGATATCAAAGACTAATCCTTTTATGTCAACCATCTTCCATCCGAAGGCCTTTTGTGTTTCTTCAAGACGTGGATCAACTTAGCTTCCTCGCAAAACGGTTAGTGCATTTAAACAATAAGAGGAAGTAACTCATCAGTTCTAAAACACATACTTTAAATGCTTAGAAGTGGCTTCACTCCAGATCGAAGAGGTGGTTCCTCGATTGACGCTTTGGCGCCTGCCACCAAACCGAGCTCTAGCTTATTCCAAATTATGCGTCGACAAAAGGAGTTGCCTCCAAATGATATACCGAACTCTCATTTGTGGATCGTCATCCTCATGGGTGCTTGACTTCATCAAGCATTCTTCCATTGGTTCTTGGTATCCCCGCAGTTAGTGTCCTCCAAAATACAAGGATATATAGCATCAACAGAAAAACAATCACTCTTTTCATCATCAGGATGCTTCATTGCATTATAGACATTTATGGCTACACTCTCCTTCCCGACTCGTAGTATAATCTCTCCCCTCTTAACGTCTATCAAGGTCTCTCCTATGTTCAAGAAAGGCCGACCTAACAAAAGTGGGGTTTTAGTATCCATATCCATATCTAAGACTACAAAGTCAACAGGGAAAACAAACTTGTCTACCTGCACCAACACATCTTCAGCTACCCCTAGAGGTTTCCTAACAGACCTATCTCGCCATCTGTAAGGTCATTCCCGTTGGCTCTAACGCCCCCAATCCAAATTTCTCATAAATTCCTCTAGGCATCAAGCTCACGTAAGCCCCTAGATCAAATAGCACATTTTTAAACACAGCTTCTAATGGTAATTGGGATGGTAAAGCTACCTCTATCCTCGCAACTTGGGGGTATTCTATTATCAAAGATTGCGTAACATTCCTCACTCAAATGTACCATCTGTTGCATCTTCTCCTTACTCGACAACATTCCTTTCAAAAATTTAAAATATGGGGAATGCTCAAATTGCCTCTAATAGGGAATATTCATCTCTACCTTTCTTAAGAGATTCAGAATTTTGCCTCACCCCGGGTCAAGATGTCCTTTCTGGGTCCCTTGAGAGGATAGGGCAAAGTATTAACATCAAAATCGTGGGAGGAGGAGGAATTCTGCTTTTTCTTACTTTCTTTAGGCGGCGAGGCTTCTTCTTCTTGGATGTCCAATACCACATAGTCGTTCTTCGTGTCGCCTTCCATCGCTCTTTCTGGTTTGCCTCACCAATGCCTTTTCGTCGCTTCCAATTCTTTCCTCATTGCAAATGCATTTCTTTCTTCACACCGCAACTTCCAAGTCCTCAATCTCGACTTCACCATACATGGCCCCTTCACGGTCGACGCCTTCTTTTCTCAATTTTTATCGCCGCTTTTTCATTATAATTCCTTCTTCTTATCACTCACCCAACCTCTTTAACACTTCGTGAACACAAAGATTCACACCCTTTGGGTTCCTCTCTGTTACTACTTGAAGTCCACCACTTGCATTTGTTTTCAATGTGTCGGTTATTTGACCCACTTGGGTCTCCAAGTTCGAATGGCGTATAATGTGTGGCCACTTTTTGCTCTACAAAGATTCTTGTTTAGCTCTCGAAGCTTGAACACCTGTCTAATCTTTCCGTATATCTCGTTGGTGTCTTCGAACACCGTAATTGTTTGATTGTCGATCGCTTTGGTTGTTCTCGTGCGATGAGCATTCGGATGCCGATAGTGCCGAAATTAGTACTTCTCAACGGCCGCTCACTTGCCGATTCTCGATTGTTTTGCTAACCCCGATTCTCGATTCCACCTTGATTTTGGTTCCACCTCGATTCGTTGTTGTCCTTGTGGACTCGAGATTGCGGTTCTCGACTGCTTTGATTCCAAATTTGATTCTCGATTCGTATGAACTCGATTCTGGGGTTCCGATTCCAAGGTCGGTTGTACGGGCTTTGGTTTTGCCTAAAGCCTTGGTTCGACGACATCGCTTTGATTCCACTCGATTCGACCCTCGGTTCCAACCTTGATTCTCGCGATTCTCGATTCCATTGCCCTGGTTTCTCGTCCAACATAATTCACTTCATATTGTTGTGAACCATCACCCATACCATAATCCATTTGTGGCCCTTGCCGATTATCAAAGTTTTGATTCCACTGTTGTCGCCAAACTCTTGCCGATTCATATCCATTTGCCTCATCGCATAGACATTCATCCGCCGCCGGGTCATTCGATTGCCGATCGCCGTTGTATCGAGTAGGCGCCAATCATTGTGGATAAGTGGGTTTTTTCGATGATGCACATTCCATGGCGTAATGTCCACTTCCACAAAGTTGGCATTGTTGTGCCTTCTTTCGCTTCTAACTCCATTCGGTCCATCTTTAGCACCATTTCTTGCATCTTGTCATGCATGGCCGCCTCTCTATCAAGCTCTTCTTTTAGCGACTTCACACTTTCCAGGGGCTTTCTTCTTTTTCGCCGACCCCATTGTCCTTCTCCATCCATCGCCGCGCATTCTCAATTTGTCTCATAGCTTGCTCCGGCGGCATTCATGATATCTCCGCCATCAAGGCATTCAAATTTTATTCTCGTCCATTGGCTCTAAGGCCCCGAAATAATTTCTTTAAGGTTTCTTTTAAGGTTTCTTTTAAGGTTTCTTTTAAGGTCTCTTTTAAGGTTTCTCTCTCGAGACCGTCAAACGAAGAGATTCCTTCCTTCAAATCTAGAATCTTCGCCGAGGAAAATACTTTTCAAAACACTCTCGTTACATCACCCCATGTATGTAACGAATCATTTGGTAAAGAGTCATACCAATCTTTAGCAGCCTCCTCTTAATGCAAACCGAAAAACTATTAATTTTACCGCCTCGTCACTTACCCCGTTATATTTCATTGTTCCATAACTGAGAAAGTGATCCGTAAAGCTATTCGGTTCTCAATCGATTTCCGTGGAACAAGGCGTGTTCCCCAACATGTTCAAAATATTTTGCTTAATATCCATGTTATTCGCATTAATTGGGGGTACCCTAATTGGGTTGTGCCCTATAACTTCCTCGTGGGGTAGTGACGTAATCTCGACAAACCTCGCCCCTCTGTGCTTGCCGAGCCATCTGCTGTCGATAAACCGGTGCGCGAGGAGGTGGATCATACGGGTTATACGGGTTTTGGAACCCCGTTGATTTCTTGATTCTCCAAAGATCCGCAGTGACTCGATTTACCGCCTCTTGGTCTAATTCGGTCCGAAGTTCTCGCGATCCTCCGAGCATCTTGTCCGCCTGCATCTTGTCAATCCTCGGCTCTCGATTAAACTGTGGAGTTCCCAACTGACGTAACACTGTGTTGTCATCTCTTGACGGCTCATGACGAGGGGTCCTCGGTGGAGTATGCAATGGTAGTGTTGCGCTACCACCAGTAGTGTCTGAGGTTTCCCTTTGTACATTGTGCTCGCTTAAGGGCTCTTTGCCATCTCTATGAGTTGGTGAATCCTCCATTCCCTCTGAGGATTCTGACAATGAACTCTCTACTACCCCTTCTTCCTCAAACAAAGGGTTCGGACTGGCAATCAGAGGTTCTCCTCGGCGCCGATCGCTTTATGACGTATGTAAGCTTCAATTTCTTCAATTGGCTCGATGAGTGGTTCTTTGGAGCTTCGGGTCATGCACCGACAAACAAGAAACAACGAAAAAAATAAAACGACCTAAGCTCAAGCTTTCGGTCAACTTACAAGATATCAAATGTTACGCCCCGGCAATAAATAAAAAAAGCTTGATAGCAAAATAACTAATCGCTAACTTTAACCGGCTGCAGTATCGGGTCAACAGAGTATAATGGTAACAAGGTCGAATCCACAGGAATAACGCTTAAGTACCAAAGTCGACGTAGAACTTAGTTCAGTCAAGATTATGGTAGGAGATATTACACTAGTGCAAAAGTAAAGATTAACTAACGGTTGTAGTTCTAGTTATTAAAAGGTATAGCCGAATTATGATCCAACGAGTTACTTTTACCCCCTAAGAGAAGACTTGACAGGAGCGTGTTTTAACCAACCTACCTTTCCACAATAATTTAACGACATCCACGGGTGCCAACTCCTAATTCGGTGTTAAGGTCCAACAACTCTCACTCAACACCCTATGTGAAGTTAATTAATTTTCCCTTTAGAAAACCGATTAACCTAACATGATTACGCCTTAGAGTCGCTCGAACAACGATGACAAACCTCAGATTGAAACGGTCCTAACAACTAGGCCGAATCTATGCAACGATCCCAAAACCCCTTATCCCACATCTCACCGCAAAATACATCTATAGGTTCGATGTGTGTGACAGTGAACTAGGTGATCAATCTAATTCAAAGACGTTTAAAATAAGTTTTAGGACGTGGATTAATCATTAAAACATAAAATTACGCTACGCACAACTCCCGCTTAATCCCTTTGTATGCGTTTCACTCGATTTTACATAATTCGACTATACACAAATTTAGTTACTCATGATGGTGATAACAACGGAATGATTAAAGGAAATTATACTAAAGATGTAAGTAAAAGCGAATTCAACATCATATGAAAATAAGAAATAAGTGCTTATAGTTATATATATATAGTTACATAGATAGATAGATATATATAAGTGCATAAAAGTATATATGTAAGTATATATATATATATATATATATATATATATATATATATATATATATATATATATATATAGTATAAGTGCGTAAAAGTAAATAAAAGCTCTAAAACAATAATCTATTGATAATTATCCCATTACAACGATATTTTAACTAATTTATATAAAAACATATACATATATATATACATACATAGACATATACATATATCTATATATATATAGCCCCAAAAAGAGATGAAATGGAGATGAAGTGAAGAGAGAATGGAATGATATATATATATATATATATATATATATATATATATATATATATAGAATTATATCACAACAAAAAGTAAAAAGAAAAGAAAAGAGAGATGGACGATGGAGAAGAGGGAGGGGGAAGAAGAAAAAAGAAGAGAGGTTGGAGAAGAGAATTGAATTGACAAGATTTTTGTGTTGATTTTGGGGTCATATATATAGGAAATATGTGTATGTATGTATATGTATGTATATGTTTGATCATGGCTGATGAAGATGATGAACAACACGTTCATTTTCATCATTGGAACAGCCGGATCGATCCGGGAACATCTAGGATCGATCCGGGTCAAAAATCTTGATCCGTATTGTCAAAATTCGTCTATACGGTATCGCAGTTCAGTAAAATGGCCATATCTTGAGTTGTAGACATCCGATTGACGTGATTCAAAGTGCGTTGGAAAGCTCTTGCAAAGATCTACAACTTTAATTAAGGACACTTCTTCAGAAAATGCCGTTTTAATGAGCCATTTGTTCGTCGAAGATATAATTCGTTAGTGGTACCACTAACCACTGAGCCACTTGACCACTTAAGTTAGTGGCACACTCTTATATCCTTAAAAATACCTCTTTTAGGCCTCAAAACGTGTCATTACTCGGGATTTTGGTCAACCTATAATTCTGCAATAAACCACCAAAATACCAAACGTAAATCTGACATTTACACTTCGGTTACTAAACCGTATAAAAACTAATAAAAACACATAAAAACACGATATTTTATAAAATATTCATGACTTATATATTTTATGAAATTTAGGAATTAAAGACTCGAAATGAAATAAAAGTGCTCAAAATGATATCGAAAACGGGTAAAAAGTTATAAAAATAACTATGAATTTTTTCGCTATCACATGTCAAGGAGGCCAAGCATCAAGGATCAACATCCACCGTTGTTGCTTGGAGATACACATCGAAGATCGTGGCATCTCAATCTTTTGGATCTCGCTTTTGATTGGTAAGTAGATCTCACCTTCTCGTAGGTAGATCTTAAATTATGTAGTTTAATTTTATATAATCGTGATCCTCTTGTTTATTCTCACTGCATGAATCGGGCGGATCTAGATCTATCCGGCGATATTACATCAAACATATTGGTCCATTCCAGTCTTCATCAGTGGGAAAGAGTCTTCCTTTCCCTCTGAATCTAGTATTCCATGAATGATTTTCATTCCTTGATGAATAAGACTTAAACATCCTTTTAATCGATCTCTCGATCGCTTCGCTTTGTCGTCACCTTCAAAATTTTCTACAAAAATTTTCGCTTTTGTTTAC
This sequence comes from Gentiana macrophylla, assembly GCA_026214975.1. NCBI lineage: Eukaryota > Viridiplantae > Streptophyta > Magnoliopsida > Gentianales > Gentianaceae > Gentiana > Gentiana macrophylla. The sequence goes on along the minus strand of CM047812.1, from coordinate 25,721,525 downwards.
TTTGGCCCGATTTTTACGCTTTTGTCGCTTTTAGATTGAGGATGTGCTTGAGTAATCGCATCGCTTCTAACAATATTGTAAGTTTTCTGAGTTCCTGAATTTTATGCAGCTACAAACTTAGGTGCAACTGTACTAGGTCTGAACTTAGAATTTTGCTGACTATCAAACCCTAAACCAGTTTTGTCTCCAAATGGTTACCTGGTTTGAACTGAATACTTGGAATTGTATCAACTGATGGTTCTATTATGTTTATTACTTCAGTTAGTTCATCAGTTGTGCATTTTTCATTGATTCTATTGTTAGCCTTGATAAGATTGTTCTCAGCATTCAATCCCCCTTTGTTAATTTGTTAATTCTGATATTTTTTTTCCTTTTTATTTTATTTTTTATTTGTTACTTTTCAGAGCCTTTAACGTCAACGAATTTGTCTAATCTCCTCGAAGGATCCCGTATCCGTGTTGCCTATCAGTTTCTTATCGGGCGATTCATTCCATAGAAATTTGAAATGTGTTATGTATATGTGCTATTTTACTTAATTCTTTGTGTTTTGATTTATTTCACAATTCATTTATAGGCGTCGAGGCGCATACAAAGGAATCAAATAGCAGAGAGGGCTTACCCAAATTGTGGACCAGTTCCCTGTGAACAATTTGAAACTGCTTTTGAAGTAAGTTGCTTAGGGTGTTCTTGTAAAATGGAACTAGGTATTAGTTTCTTTTTTAATTCAGTGATTGTACTTGTTTATTTATTTTTTGTTTAATGACAGCCTAATCCTTTAAATGGTTGACTTATAGATTTTCTTAGCTAGGGTGATTGACTTGAAAACGTTTTACGATTTTACTAAAGTTTGAATATTTTCCCAGCTTTAAGACTTGGTTGCTTATTCAGTGATATGAAAATTTTGCTGCAGTTGTGACAGCTGAATCCAATGGTTGTTTTTTAGATTTTTTTGGGACCAATTTCCTTATTCTTAGCATTGTTCAATCATTTGTTTCTTCTTAACATTTTTCTGCCCATTACATAGAACGGGTTGCTTTTGTGTGGAGGGGGAATGGGGTCATTGAATCCGTTTGATCTTCTCGGTGACGATGACGCTGAGGACCCTGTTCGGTTGATTGCTGGTGCTGAGAAAGTTGTAGCTCCGGTGGCAGTGCTAAGAAAGGTGCATCTCAAGCTATGTCTGCTGGCAAAGGTGGTCTTGCTGAGCTTCCTTGAAAGCCTCTCCCTCCTAAACAGGCTGGTAAAGTCCAAATCTTTATTGATGATGTTTTTGGTTAGATTTGTATCTACGAACATGGTGATGATTATATGTGTTCTTGTGTTTATTAATATATTTTCTTAAGTATTTTTGAGGAATCCTAACTCTGTGAGGTAAACTTTACTATAGTAAAAGATCGGACCTTTCTATCGGGTATTGATAGGGTGAAAGATCATACCCTTCTATTGGGCACCCCTACTATATTATTTTTCAATTGACTCCATTTTTGTATTTAGTCCAGAAATTAATCACTGATGATGATGTTCATTAGTCTTCCATTATGTTTTCTTTAGGTAAATTTCGTGAGGATCTGCATTTCTTAATGTATAGATTCGGTTGCTTCCTACTTTTTGTCTTGGATTATATTTCGTTGTCGTGAGAAAGGAGGTGAAGATCGTATGGTGGAGATGGATATGGTGACCGCACTACCAGAGTTCAATAATAGGAAACCGTGTGACATAAACGGTATCTATTTCATCTGTAGAATCTCTTCATCTTTTATATGCCCACTACTTTCTTCCTCACCTTTTGCACTAAAATTGTCTCTTCATTTTGGTAAAAAAACAAATTCGGAGGAAATTGACTTTGCTAATTGATCTGCCTTCATTTCAAACTAGATAACGACATTTATTTACGGTGATGTCAATGGGTTAATTGTATGATCTACTGGATTTTGTCAAGCACTATTTTAGGTTGGGGTTCTTGTGGGATCGAATTATTACTTTTCTTCTCCTAGAGAATCGCCTTGGTCCATTGGCTGTGAGAACCTTGATTGGAGGAATACTTTGTTTTCATTTGTTCCATCAAATATACCAAAGATTGTTGTCGAAAATCGGTGAATTCTCTCAGAACCGTAGGTAAATTCACGTCAAATACGCCATATGTATTAATGCAGGTGAGTGTTGACCATCTGACAAAGACTTTCGAGGTATTCAAAGAGATGTAGAGATAATGAGACACCTGGGGACTTCAGTTGGCTGTCAGAATGAGGTATGGCCATTTCTTTCGCGAATGGTTGTAAAAAACTTGACAGAAAAAGAGTGGAAATATTTGTATTTGAGTTTTGGCTATCTACATTAAGTATTCTTCTATTTTGAGTCGCTAAGGCTTATGGCTGTTCTTCGATTTTGCTCATTTAATCCCTAGCTTTTCCTACTGTTGTTTTTGGATAAAAGCAATCTCGATATGGACGTCAACATGATATTCTGATCATGCTGTCATTGTTGGTTCCTACTTCCATTATGCCAGAGGGTTTGAACCTCCCTAGGTGAGATGAGTCATGAGTTCAACTTTTTGGTGTTTCAAATTATCCTTGCTTGTTCATTTGTGCTTGTTTGCAAGGCACATTATGCCGTTAGTTGTGTTCTCCTGTTTCGAATTTGCCCTTTCCAGGCTGCATTTCTGCTTGGTAGCAGGTAGCCCTTCACTGTCGCTTGTTCTGCGTGCCTTTTTACTTGCTCGGTTGTCTCCATTGCCTTCCTACCTTCGTTAACATTTTTTACGTGCTATGTTGCTCAGGCTTGGGATTGCTCAAGTAGTGGCACGGTCGTTATTTGTAACGCCCCACATTACTACACTCGTTGTTTGTACCAGTTTATACTATGTCCAATGCATGTATGAAATCATATTTGGTATTACTATCAAACAACGCTTTGCGTTTCTACCGTATTTCACGTATCCTCGAAAACCGAGGGCAAAACGTGCAAAGCACGCTGCGACCACTAGTATATATATATATTTGTTCCCAATCGACACATATTTTGTGTATTTTGTAGCCGCATGTGGTGCAGATGATTTAAGTTTATCTTTAAGATTTTTTTAGATGTTGGTTCATCATATTTTTTTGTATGATTAATGTAAATCGTTATTGTTACATTTGTCTATTCAATACTAGTGGCAATGGTCACGCCGTGCAAGGCACGGCATGCCTGTCGAAGACGTAAACGTAGAGGTGGAGAATATTTTTACATTCATAGAAGAAATGATACAGTCATGAATATACTGACAAAGACACCATCATAGATGGTGGGTACTCATTACAATGAGTTCCATAAGATACTCTTTGTCAGTAGAATACCATAAGTTACAAAAGATAGTAGAATACAATCATTGTAGGCACTCATAATTATGTATATTACCTATACAGCTACACCATTAAATCTATTTATGATAAAAAAAAATTAATGATGGTAATATGCTAACTATATTTCCCTGCTACATCCAAGTTTGGCTTTTAAAAAGCATACAGAACAACCATGACTACATTTAAAATACAAAAACATACATCAGCTCTTAATTTGCCTTTTCTTTGTTCTCTTCTTTGTTCTTCATCTTTTTTATTGGACTTTCAACTTCACGAACCTCATGTGGAACATCATCTGATCCAATCACCTACCCCGGAATAGATGTTGGGACTGTTGTAGGTATATAACCAAACATTAAGGTTCTTTGGAATGTGGAGGCTGGGTACATGTCTCATTTTTCGACTCAATTGAATCAACAATTTCTTTGAGGATAGCTTTGGAATGGGAGGGTTGTATCTACTTCCTTCAACAATGATTGGCTCTATAAAACAAACATCGTAAAAATTCTAGTTGTAATGTAATGAATAGTTCAACTATCAGTCTAAAAGAACAATGCATGGTGTAACATAAATTAAAGAATGAAAAGTGCACAATGGGAAAATTGAGTCAAACTATAATGGTATGCAAAAGAAAATCTAATGCTAGTGTATGTTCATGGCGGTAAATTGTATTGGCCTATGAAGCGGATAAAAAGATTGGTCCATCCACCCATCTAAATATATTTTCCCAAATATAGTTGCTTCTACGCTTGTTTTGTTTCTTCCGTTGGATATTAGCACGTACCACATTATAAGTTTGATCCAAAATAACAGTATATTCTGTTCAGATTTTTTATTCTTCCAATTTTCTGCTTTTACGCTTGTTTTGTTTCTTCCTGTTGGATATTAGCACGTACCACATTAGAAGTTTGATCCAAAATAACAGTATCACAAGTTTGTATATTCTGTTTATGTTTTTTATTCTTCCAATTTTCTATTTTGGTTGCTCTACTGTTCACTTTAGCACTTGAAGACTTTGATTCAGAATTTTGTTCATTTAACAAAAGAGAAGTTGCATAGGATGTATGCAGCGGTTGTTAAGTTTCATTATGGTCCATGCCTGAAGATGTTTGAAGTTGAAGCAAACTTTTCTTTTTGTTTTTTCCTAGGTTGCTCACATTGACTCTAGAATTTCATTAGGTAACTTTAAGATGTTATTGTTTTTAATGAATGTTCTTTTAAAAACCTCCAGAAGAATTTTTGAAAACAAGCTAAAGAGGCGATGTTTTTAACCTTCTTCTAGCACATTTTTCTTTCCAATTTTGTATTTTAGTAACCCTTTCATTGATTATTTAACTTATGGTTGTGTGAAATTGTTAGATTCAAAACTCTCTTCGCAACAAAGACACGAGGAAGACATACCAATATCAACTTTAGTCTTAATACAACCAATCAATTTTACTAAAGTTATATCACCTCCGTGCTTGTTTAATTCACATTCATTTTATTTTTTACTTTCAACGCTTGTTTGCTTATATTTTTGTTCTTCCATCTAAAATAACTATATGTTTCTTATCATCCTTTGTTAAACAATTAGATACTACTGAATATGATTTCGAAGAAGCCAAGTCTAACTTACTGCCAGAGGAATCCCTGCTTACAGCTAATATTTAAGTTTGATCCCACATAAAACACCAATAACAGTGAACAATACACAAGCAGCATATGCAAGACTAAGATCCTCTTCTAATAGTAGCAGTCAAGAAAGAAAACACTACTGAATACCAATTTCATCTGTAACATACCTGTTGAAGTGCCATTGACGTAGTTGAAGATTGACCAACAAACACATCAATCCTCTTCTTTTCCTTATGCATAAGACTACCCAAAATACATGAAAAAATGACAAACAAACAGACTGTTAGAAAAAACAAAAATAAACACTTAAAAGAAGAAGAATCATTTAAGCCGATTCACAAATTAGTTAAACAGAATCGTAAGATGAAAAAACAAGCAAACTGACTACATAGAAAAGCAAGGTCAACTAAAGGCTATTTTGTGATCAGTCATTGATAACAGACTGTTTGTGATGAATCATAAAAGATCTTTTTCATATTTTCAACAGACTGTTCACAAACAGAATCGTATGATGAATCTCTACCTTCTTCTTGCAAATAATTCAGTAGGCTGACTGATCTTTTTCATCATAAAAGATCACAAAACAACAGCCAAATTACATAAAAAGCAAAATCATTTAAGCAAAATCCTATCAAATTAAATGTCATCCATAAAAAAGCAGTGTTTTCTTAAAGTCCAAAAACATAAAGAAATAACAAAATCATCCCTAAATTTTCTGTAGAAAAAAACAGCCAAAAAAAACATGAAATCAAGTCTCATAAGAAGCTTTTTACATGCTATTATGTGCACAGAAATACTTTGACTAAGAAGGATCCTCAAACATAAGAAAGAAAGGGAGAAGGATGTTGCACTTGAGGTATGAACTTTTTCTTTTTTTGTTTTTTTTCCAGAGAAGGTAATAAATGCAATAAAGTTCATTGTAGAATGTAGACACACACATAAAGGCTGATGCGTAAAGTATTGTTTCATAATCTAGATCTAAATAACGAATACCACGGTCATCATGCCTTCAAGATTATGCAGATATGCTAAAAAATCATCAATGAACATGTGGAAATAAAAATAAAAATCAAAAAATTTCAGTCTCATTGGAGGGAAAACCAATTTCTTTACAGAATAAACATATTATGGCAACAACAGACTTATTGATCAGAGAATAAGTACATAAGTACACTAAAAATCAAACTTGCTCATACACAGTAAATATGCAGAAGAATACCAAACTGGACTAAACATTAATTCAACCTAGGCTCAATTTAATATATTTAATAAAAAGAGTTGCACATTCTATTAAATGCAATTAATGAAATCTTATAGCAGTTGAAGGTTCCATATTTTGTTACATACCCAGAGCACCACCACCGAACGTAGTTGAAGTAGCGAATATACCCACGAAAGGCAACAAAACAGTCAATCTACGGAGAAAATCAAGAAGGTGTAAAGTGAGAAATAAATAGCAATTCTTTGCTAATATTTAAAAGAAGAAGGTAGAGATAATGATAAAAATTCAACATTTTACTTGGATTTAACCTGTGCATCTCGGATATAGATGCTAAATTCACAGTCGTCCAGACTAAATCCGCTAGGTAAATACCGAGATGCATCATCCATTCTTGGATTTGACATACCCTTGATCTATGCATGAAATACCTGCTAAAATCCAATGGAAAAAGCCTCCTTCCGCTGGGAGCAAAAATGTTTTGCCGTCCTGTCTGCATCTGAGTAGCCGAAAAGGTTGATTGAAATCCTCCCTGACTTGAAACACTTGTCTGTCGTATTCTCTAGATGTAGAAGACAGCTGGTAATTAATCCAAAAACAAAAGAAAAGATAGAGATTGGTTTTGTTAGGTATTTAATAAAATAATATAATAATAATACTGATGATGGATATGGCGAGAAAACCTGGGCTGTCTTTTTTTTTTTTAATAAACTCAGCTGACACGTGTCAAGGATATGGCTTGCCACGTGTCAGACTGTGAACACACACCAAAATGTTAACCAAACAGGACACGTGTAAGAATTTGGTTCATTTGGGTCTCTTTTTATTATATATAGATAGATACATTTGAAGGGGAAATTTTTGCTGGTTTTATCTTGTTTTAATTTTAATTTTTTAATGATTTCCTGCAATTTCGATGATGTGACATTATACTGTGCTTTTATCGCAGTGACACAATACTGTGGTAGTATCCCTAACCGTGTAATGACATGCTGATTGGACTAATACATGAAGCTTGACTGCTTGACAACATAATTTGGGAAGGGAAAAAAAAAAAAAAAAAAAAAGACAATTTTTAAAAGAGCATTATTGTTTCAATGATCATCAAACAAATCTTTCGATTAGAAGACAAAGGTATTAAGAGAAATGTTTAAGTCTCTAATATCGTAGCGCGGACACTTAGCTGCATTATTTGGCTTGTCTTCATTGACATCACGTCCTGTCTGATGGGTTGATGTTAACTGTCCTTACTTACCTATTCTGGGTGCTTTGGTATTCTGGCAGTCAATGTATTCAGAAGTCTAATTCAAAGTGCAATTAAGTGTTCCTATTAAATCCCTAATTTATGAAAGTAAACACGGTTTAATGTTTTATCCTCTGAACACATGAATGTATCATTATGGTTTGCCATTATCATGTATGTCAGTATGTGTATATAAAGAGCTTAGACCCGTTCGAATTTCTGTATGAAATGGATTTCGATATTGAATTCCGAATTGTCCATCTAACTCATGTTTGTGTTATATTTCAGCAACACCAATTTTTTTAGAAAAATACTACTATCATTTTATGATATATCTTTTCATTTTAATCATTTATTAAAAGGTAATCACAAACTTTTATTTAGTTTAAGTATCTCTTCGTTTAAAAGTCTTCTATTTATTTTAATTATCTCATCATTTCCCTATAAGCTATATATTACATGTTTTGATGCGGTTTGCAATTCTTTATAAGACAAGGCAATATAAGTTTGATCATTTTCTCAAAATATTAAAAAAAACAAACAAACAAACAAAAAAACTCCACTAATAACGCAGGCATTAATGCAGCAGTAGCAACTTGAATCGAATCGAGCTTGAATCGAATTACTTACACTCTCAGCTCAGATTACTCGTCTGAATACTGATTAATTTATTTGACAAAATCCAATGTAACTTTGTCCAAAAATTAATACAAATTTGTGTTGTATTTCTCAGTGTACTCTTTCCATTGCAGTAGAGGATCGTTGTATAGGGAGAAGGACACAGGAAGGGTCTCTCTTTTTGAGCTTTGAAGTGGATTGAAAGCATGTCATCAGTTGAAAGAGATCCACTAACTCCATCAATTGAAACTCAACTAATAATGCAGGCAATAATGCAGCAGTAGCAGATGAAGGGACTCAGCTTGAACCAAATCGAGCTTGAATCGAATTACTCAGACTCTCAACATGGATGACAGAATATTGATTAATTTATTTGACAAAATCCAACGTAGCTTTGTCCAAAAAAAGTAATACTTGCATCAGGCCCACGAAGGGTCAAGGGTCAACGAGCATGGGCGGGGCGGCGGCGGGGTGCTCGCACGCATGTAGCAATTTTAGTAGAGCCTCGACCCACTAAAACCATTCTGATTTCTCTCCCTTTTTATTGGAGCTTATGGAAGTTCAACTCTTCAACTTCTAAAAAACAACTCTTCAACTTCTTCAACTAGCCTTAATTTCTCATTCAACCGATATTCGAATTGAATGATTCAAGACCAATTTTCATCTACGTCGCACGTAGTTTTCAAAGTCATCATAAACTCTTGATAAATTATACAAGAGTCCAACCGAAACGACTCCCAAAGTGGTTGTAAAAAATGATTAAAATCATTTTTTTTTTTCCTTTTTCCTCAATTTTCTCCAACAATTACAAACATTGAATGGATAGCTACTCCCTCCATTTTTTTTATCCGTCACATTTCATAATTTGCTCTGTTTTTATTTATTTGTCATTTTACATGTCCAATGCATCATTTATTATTTTTTCCTCCTTTACCAACAAAGTATTTACATCTACAATTAAAAAGTGCATTTTCATTACTAAAAACTCCGTTACCAACAAATTATTTACATCTCCAATAAAAAAATACATTTCCAATACTATATTTTAGACATATTAATTATTTTTTAATCTTTGTGATTCTTGTCACTGCGACATATAAAAAAACGGAGGGAGTACAAATTAACTACAAATCAAGCTATAGTCAATCAGTAATTAATGCCTAGAATATTTCCCTACTTAATATAGAATATTTACAATTAAATATAAAATATTTACGATATTCTGTATAGTCTAACAAATGCCACACGACCATCCCCTCTGTCGTGCGGTTAATAAACATTCGTTACGATCATTATTCTTAATATACAAATATTTCAATATTCATTGCATGTTATTTCTTTTGGGAAATTAGGGATAATGACACAATCTGAAATATTTTTAAGTAACAGGACATCTACATATTTTTCATAGGGAGAAGGACAACTGCATAATTTTTATAGCAAGAAGGACAAACAATGAATCCCGAAAATCAGTGAATTTCGACGGTGAATTTCGACAGTGAATCCCAAAAATCAGTGAATTTCGACAATGAATTTTGAAAATTTGTGAATTTCAAAAGTGAATTTGGGCAGTGAATTTCGAACACAAGTGAATTTCGACAGTGAATAAATAGTTTTGTCTTTTATGCAAAAGTTTCAAAAGACTGTTATTCTACTCAATTGATGAAATATTTCTGTCATTCTCCCTCAATCCCTATTTCTTTTGCATATAACACGTTCGAGTAGAAATATAAGATGCACCGGTTGTATATATGACAATATGCTTGACTGGTGTAGATGTTGATTTTCTTCCCCTCTCTACACCTCTATTCTTACCCTATAAAATACATTCCAAATTACAACTTGATTTTCTTGTTGAAATCTGATAAAATCAAAGTTAACATAATAAAAATTAAGAAAAATAATTCCAGTACTTTATCGTAAACTAATACACGTTTGTTGGAATAAGCTTCAACCACTGATTTAATGTCAGCAAATTGAGTTTATTATCAGGCTTGACGCATTTCTTGGTCATCAGTTTTGGAGAGTAGGAGGGATCATACTCTAAGCAAAATAAATTCCCTTTGTCATCCTTTTGTATTATTTGATACTCATATTGTCTCCATAAACTTCTTTTGCTCATGCATTCAATGGAAAGTGTCACCGGAAGCTTATCTCCGGTCATCGTCACACATAGATTTGTACCCTTTAACATTATAGGGGATTCATCTCCGTCATGGCTCCATCTACTCAATGTTAAGAACTCGGTTGGATAAATCACACTGTCGTTTACCTGGAAAGCCCGCCCGCTTTGCGGATGGTACAACGACAAATGTGGTTCCTTCTTTGAATATGGATCTGAAATTAAAACATGCATAGTGAAAAGAAAACATAAATTATACTGTCACAACGAATTTGTAATGAATTAATTAATATATTGAATTTTTCAAATTGATTGATTCATTATCAATAGTAGAGTATAATTACTTGACATAAAAGCAAAGGTTAAATTACCTTGAATTTGACTCTGTATGATCTGCAACTTTGATTGAAAATGTGGGCTGTTAAGGCCATTTGCAGAATGATTAAACATGCCAAAAGTCTCACCACCATCCTGTTTATTATCCCTAAAGTAATAACTACCTTGTAATGCCCACAAGCTCCAATCAAGATCATTCACAACTAAATACAAAAGGAAACACCCCAAGAACAAATTATCCGCGACGCTAGCCCCTGCTTGTTGAGGTACACCCCATTCTGAAATAAACAAAGGAGCAGCATTTTCTCCCTTAAACAAAAAACCCACTTGGGATTCAATTTCTTGTGTAGTGTTTGTACAAAATTTGCTCACAGGTTGATCTATCCATTGCTGCCCATTTCCTTCTGTCATTGAGTATCTATGGTACTCATAGACTATTTTGTTCTTGAAGTTTAGATTGAAGGGCTTCTCTTTGATATGGGGGAAAAAAAGGTCATAATTTAGACCCCCTATAAGTACTAATAAATTTGGGTTCTCTTTGTGAATTGTTTTGGCTCCTAACTCAACGTAATGCCGCCAGAGAGTCTCGGTTTGTTGTGGACCGCGAATTTCGTTTCTTATGCTCATAGCTACAACCTGCATGAGATTCCAACATCAGATTACATTACTCATATATAAAAACGGCGGCCCTAAAAATGTTGATTTTGAAGGGACCTAGGTCGTGGCCTAGTAGGTCTGCCCCTAAGAAAACATATGACTGTTTTTTTACCATTGCGTACCTTTGGGGCTATATGCTGCTTAATTAGAAATTTTATCAATCCAATGGCTTCAATTTGCACGTTATATACACAACGAAATGTTAGTTTAATTTGGTTGAACTGGTAATGACTTTTTGTCACTTGACCGATTGCTATTAAATTGGGCCATACTTACAAATCAATAAAAGAAGACGGCTATTCTTCCTGGATATGGCTTAGTGGAAAGCGACAGGCTGTTGAAATGACAATTTGGCCAGAGAAATTTGAGTGTGGATGTTCAATCCCGTAAAGGGACGACTTCTTTCGCTTTCTTGGTAAAAGCGCAGCTCGACTAACTACTGCGTCCACGAATAACATCTCCACTCATTCATGACGGATGAATGTGACTTCGCCGAGCAGTGGGTTTAACCTTTAATAAAAGAAAACGGCTTCTATCAATATCATAAAATCATATCGGCAAGACACTTTATTTTATTATTATTCATTTACTTCAACACACACAAAATCATTTAAAAACACCACTTACATATTAAAACTTTGTAAAATTTACACTCCAATCCCTTATCTTTAACAAACTCTAAAATGTACCTTTAAAACTACAACATAATTACATACTACTAACTGAAAACCTTATAATCACTATGAATGAGTTGCAGATGCTGAAACCGGAAGTATACCGGAAGTATACTCAAAAGGAGATTTGCATGAAGATTCTAAAAGCTACCCCTCCCCCACCACTCTTATACTTGATTTCCTTCCTCATTTAAAAAATCCCCAAAAATTTTCCAGCATTTTCACAAGTAATCGCCAGCAATAGTAAATGACAGTTCGCCGGAAATCTTCACCGGAGGGGCACCGATCGAGAGAACCTCTTCAAGTCTTTAGGTTTTTCAGTACGAAATCGAGAGGTTTTTTTTAATGAGTCAAGATTTCGCCTCGTTTTTTACTGAAATCGAGGGTCATTTGTTGTGTTCTTTTTCAAATCGCCGTTTTCATGATGGAGAGGGGTTGAAGACAATGATAACTCATGTAACGTCACCATGCCCGATGTTGTTCAAGAAGAAGAACGTCACATGTACCGACATTCTTACATACTACAAATGTCATCCATTTTGACGTTAAAGGAACACCGACATAGCTATCGTTCAGAGTACAGAAGGAACATCCATGATGTTGACGTTAATATATTCCAGGAAAAATATGCTTATTCCCACCGTCAACCTGGCTGACGTTATGAGAACAGAAGGAACGTCCATGATCGATGCTGACGTTAATGTATTTCAGGCCAAATATTTCACTGCATCCTAAAGTTAACATGGCTGACATTCATTTGGTAAATGATGCATTGTGGATGCAAAAGTTAATCAAGCTGAGGGTTAATTTTGTCTATTGATGTTATCTATGTAATGAGTTAGGAGCCATTACGTTGAGTTAATCAGCCTTGTTGTATTGAACATTAGAGTATTTAAATCCCAAACCCTTTCCCAGCTAGGCAGCTTTTGGACAATTATCAGTATGTAATCGAACTTACTGAGAGTATCAACACCTCTTTTGATTTCAATTCAATAGCCTTTACATCATTAAACCAAGGTTAATCGTTGTGACCTTCATTGTAACAGATTCGGGACGCTCAATAACGTAAAAACAACGCTGACAGAACCCTACAATCAATCGGAAAAAAAAAAAAAAAAAAAAAAAAAACCTTCATTTCATTCCCAGAAATCATAGTTTTAGATGTTATTGAGAATGTAATAGGGTGACCCATTGACATATTTCAAGCATTGAAGATCACAAAAAGCTTTTATAAGATTAAGAAATGTTATTTTATGAAGCTTTTGATTATTTTGATGTGCTAAAGAAGATGAATATGTGTATAAAATAGATGTTTTTGAGATGATAAAGATGTGTATAATTAAAAAGAATGAATGTCTGTAGATTGTTTATGAATGGTGTATAGAAAAGGATGAAGAAGACGGGTTTGTGTGTGAGCGTGTGTTTTTTTTCCGGTTAATGTTGATGATTTGGATGAAGATTAAGTTTGGGGGCTGATGTGGAGGAAGATTAATAATTGTGTATTAGATAATTGTAATAGATTAAAAATAATTATAATGTTTCATTTTAATTATCAAATGAATCAATTGAATTTTTTTAGAATTGTGGTATAGTAAGTAATTTTGTTAATTTTTTGGCGGTGTTTGAAGTAAAAATATTTAAAAACATTTGTTGTGGTGTCAGATATAATTTAAAAAGTGTCAATGTGGTGCCGTAAACAAAAAACTTGATGCTAATAGAAGATGCCTAAAAAATAGATGTGCCGATGGATATTTACTATAATGGTCAAATTGAAGTTGAGGCCCAAAATCTCAACGGGACCATTGTGTTTGTGCTATGCTTCGGTCAACTAAAAAAATGATGATTGAACCACATCATGTTTATAAAATTTTTTTTCTTCACAAATCTTTTATTCAGGATCATAAAACTTTTTACAATGTCATGTCATTATTTTATAAACATCTATTCATTATACATAAATATTTTACATCTTTAATATAACATTGACCCCCTACATAAATATTTAATTATTTCTTACGATATGATTAATTTTTTTATTAAAAGTTTGAATAATATTATTAAATATAAAAATTCAAACAAAAATAAAGTAAGAAGTACGGAGTACAAATTAACACTTGAAGCAACTCATGTTTGAAAAGGGAAAAAAAATAAAAATAAAGCAGAAGTTGCATTATAAAATGTAAAATAAAAAAAATCCAGCTGTAGCCGGTTGGATTATCAACCGCTTAGTCGCAAACAATTATCTAGGAATACTTTGCGAAAGCAAAAAAAAAAAAAAAAAAAAAGGGATTATGAACCGCTTGATGCAGATAGACCTTTTGTTAAAAGTTTTTATTAAGAATCAAACGTTTACCGTTCTACTAAAACCAATTTGTTTTAGTACAACGGTAAGCGCTTGATCTTAACATGGTATCAGAGCCAGATGTCACGAGATCAAACCCTGGTAGGAACAATAGTTAAAAAAATATTGTGCAAGTGGGAGAGATATGATTGCCTACACTCTTGAAAAAAAGATTGTGCAAGTGTTGGGCAGATTGCCAACACTTGGAGGGGGTGTTGGATTGATTGCCCATACTCTTAAATGATAAGGGAATAAAGTAGCGCATTTATGCATTCAAGAGTGTGGGCACTCTCACCCAACACCCCCCTCAAGTGTGGCAATCTGTCACAACACTTGCACAATTTTTCATTCAAGAGTCTGACAATCTGTCCCAACACCCCCCTTCAAGTGTAGTCAATCTATCCCAAGGCAATCTGTCCCAACACTTGAACAAATTTTCATTCAAGAATGTGGGTCATCTCTCCCAACACCCCCTCAAGTGTGGGCAATCTTTCCTAACACTTGCACAATTTTTTTTAAATATTGTTCCAATCAGGGTTCGATCTTGTGACCTCTAGCTCTGATAACATGTTAAGGATCAAGCATTTATCGTTCAACTAAAATCAATTGGTTTTAGTACAACGATAAGCGCTTGATTTTAGCAGTTTTACACATCTCTAATGGTGAGAAGCTTTTGTTAAAACTTTAAGGAAAAACATAAACCTCCCATTGGAGCTAACCTTAATGCAACATAACAATATTTGTCACATAGATACTAATAAGTTAATGAGAGAAAGAATTATATTGATTGTGATATAATAGTACAATATATATACACTTATGATGGTGTAAACGCAATAAATGAGAATAATCTAAGTATAGCAACAAGTATGTAAAGAATATATGGCATAAATGTGGTGATTTGAACATGTGCGTTATTCTTCTATTACGCCCCCCGCAAGCTGGACGAGGGTAGTGGAGACCAAGCTTGGAAACATTAGAGTCGAAAAGACGGCGGTCTAAAGGCTTCGTGAGCATATCAGCAAGTTGATCAGCCGCCGAGACATGAGATACTCGAAGTTTACCCGAACGAACTTGATCACGGATGAAGTGAAAATCAACAGCAACGTGCTTCATTCGCGAATGAAAAATAGGATTGGAGCTAAGGTGCGTAGCTCCAATATTATCACAATAAATGGCAGGTACTTGAGTTGAAGGATAACCGCAATCCTAGAGAATGAAGAAGACCCAAGTAAGCTCGGCAGCAGTGTTGGAGACAGACTTATATTCTGCTTCCGTGGAGGAGCGGGCAATGGTAGGTTGCTTTTTAGAGCTCCATGAAAGAAGATTGCCACCCAAGTAAACAAGATACGCCCCGTAGATGAATAATCTTGTTTTTTCCACCCCATCCAGCGTCGAATATGCATGGAGCGTGAGAGGAGTGGAGATAAAGCTGTAGACCCACCTCGACGGCGTGCTACTAAGTAATGAAGAAGGCGTTTTACAAAAGCCCAGTGAGACATGGTAGGCGCATGCATAAATTGAGCTAGTTTGTTGACGGCAAAGGAGACATCCGGGCGAGTAAATGAAGATACTGAAGGCTTCCAAGAATATACCGGTAGGTGGCCGGATCGGTCATAGGTTCAGCCGTCGAATCCAAGAGGGGGGATAAGTCACACTACATAGGGGTGCAGCAAAGTTTGGCCTCAAGCATATTAGTTTTGGCTAGGATGTCATAAATGTAGCGTCGTTGCAATAATAAGCCCATCAGAGTTGAGGGTGACCTCGACCCCAAGGAAGTAAGTGAGGTCCCCAAGGTCTTTGACGGAAAAATGGTTAGAGAGGGCCTGAATAAACCGTTCAACCTGAGAAGAGTCAGTGCCGGTAATGATGAGATCGTCCACGTACACACGAATATAGAGAGAACACCCATTAACCCGAGAAATAAATAATGATGTATCAGCTGTAGAATTGGTGAAGCCAACGCGGAGAAGGAAAGCCTGAAGCTCCTCATACCAGGCCTGAGGAGCTTGTTTAAGACCGTAGATGGCTTTTTCCAACTTGCATACGTGAGAGGATTTTTGAGAGTCAATAAAACCAGGAGGTTGGGCCATATAGAGCGTGCCTTGTAAGAATGCATTGTTAATGTCAAGCTGCCGTAAACGCCAATTATGGGCAAGTGCAAGAGAAAGCAAGATACGCACAGTTGTGGGTTTAATAATCGGCCGAAAAGTGTCATAATAATCGATACCGGACGTTGAGTGAATCTCTTGGCCACAAGGCGGGCCTTGTACTGTCAATAGAGCCATCTCTGCATGCCTTTTAACACGAAAAATCCACTTACAATAAACAATGTTATATGTAGGATCACGAGGAACCAAATCCCAAGTAGCATTCCGAAATAAAGCATTATATTCATCTTGCATAGCAGCAAACCAAGTCGGATTATTATGGGCATGTTTAATAGTATGGGGTTCAGTGGCGAGGGACCTATCCACAGGTTGAGCATGCAAATTAAGTTTTGTAACCGGTTTGTGAATCCCATGTTTGGAGCGAGTTGTCATGCCGTGGGTAGGAGGTGGGGAAGTAGGAGGTGGGGAAGTAAGAGGAGAATGAGGGGGAGGAGGTGGGGAATGAAAAGGGGGCCGGGTGGGTGGGAGGGAGGTGAGGTGGTTGGAGTGGGCAAAGGGACATTACCAGCCCAGGCAACCGTATCAAGGTAGGGGGTGGGAGCGGGAGAGGCCTAAGCAAGAGAGAAGATATCTTCAACGAACCGAACATGTCGAGATGTGTAGATGCGGTGGGTGGAAGGATCAAGGCAGTGATAGGCGCTTTGCGTGAGGGAATAGCCAAGAAAGACACAAGGAAGGGAACGTTGATCGAGTTTATCAGCGGAGTAAGGACGAAGCCAAGGGTAACAGAGACAACCGAAGTTCTAGAGTTTGGAGTAATTGGGAGGGTTGGAAAAAAAAATTCCGTAAGGTGTACTCATGGAGAGAATAGGTGTGGGCGTGCGATTAATCAGGTATACAGCAGTGGCAAAGGCATAAGGCCAGTAGGAGTGTGGAACAGAGGCTTGGGTAAGGAGAGTGAGACCAGTTTCAACAATATGGAGGTGACGACATTCAGAGTAGCCATTGTGTTCGGGTGTGTGCGGAGGGATGGTGAGGTGAGTAATACCAGAAGTGGATAGAAAAGAGGCAAGACAAATATATTCTCCACCATTGTCTGTGTAAAAGGTTTTAATTTTCGAGTTAAAGTAATTTTCAACAAGACTTTTAAATTTTGGAAAAATAACAACGACGTCATATTTTTTAACGAGAGGATAGAACCAGTTGTAACGAGTGAAGTGATCGACAAAAATTATATAATAATGGTGGCCATCAACAGAAATACGTGGTGAAGTCCAGAGAGATCACTAAAAATTATTTCTAAGGGTCGATCGAACCGTAACGTGGAAATATTAAATGGAAGTTTATAACTTTTATTGCAAGAACACGCATCACAATGACTTAAAGCAGAAGACGACACAGACAAATTATTATGAGTAATAAGAAACTGAAAAATAGAAGTTGCCGGGTGACCCAAGGGACGATGCCAATTATTTTTCGTGGTGGTAGTGCTGGAAAATGCTAAGAGAGGGGGCTTGGGCCAAACATAAACACCATTTTTAGAGTCCCATTGGAGGAGGCAGTGGTTGGTCTGGAGATCCTTCACAAAGAAACGAGTGGGTAAGAATTCAATGGAACAATTATTAGTTGCACAAAAATTAGAGACGGAGATTAGGTTCTTTTTAATTTCCGGGACACATAAGACATTATCTAAGCGGAAGGTAGTGTGAGAGGTAGGGAGAGAAGTTGAACCCGTGTTTGTGATGGGAAGAATGGTCCCATCTCCAAGCATAAGATCCTCAGAACCGGTGTACGGCGAGTGCAAGGACAGATTGGCCAGATCCTGCGTGACATGGTGCGAAGCACCGGTGTCCAATAACCATGGTTCATGAGTGGAAGAAACCATATTTTCCTGGGGCCTATGTACCTGCATTAGACGCAAGAGAAGCAAGGGAATGGCACCTCTTGGCCGAATGGCCTTTGATGCCACATAGCTGACAGCAGGTACCTAAATAAGGTCGGCGTTGACCACCATTTCCCCGATTTCCTCCAGACTGCTGAGAAGATGAGGAAGGCCTAGGGTTGGGGAGAATTCCACGTCCATCAAATGCAGCTGGGGGCCGAAATGGAGCTGGAGCAGGGGGGCGAAGTGTTACCTGTGCTGTGGGAGAAAATTTCGAAAATGGTGCGGGCACTTGTTGCAGAAGGACAGCTTCATAACTCAAAAGTTTCTCATTTAATTCTTCGAATTTTATGGTTGTATCACGAGCCTGAATTGCCCTCTCCAACTCAGAGTATTCAGGGCCAAGATTCGCAAGAATAATATCAGTTAAATCCTCCGGGTCCATGGGAGAGCCAAGTGATGCTAATTCGTTGGCTCTCTGTTTGATCAAAGTCATAAATTCAGTGATGGTGCGTTTACCTTTCTGGGTGGTTCGCAGGATGTATTTCAATTGCATAATGCGACCACGAGAAGGGGTGGCGTAGATGGTGGCTAAACTATCCCAAGCTTCCTTAGCAGTATTTGCGTGGGCTATTTGGTGAGTAAGATCAGGATGAATAGAGGCGAAGAGAGTGCTGAGAAGAAGGCTATCTTGCTGCTCCCAGAGTTGATGTGCCGGATTAAGTTCGCCGGCGGTGGTCTTCTTTGGTGGACACGGGTTGCTACCATCAACAAAACCCATCAAATTGTAACCTTTGAAGAGAGCGGTGAATTGGTGGTGCCACGCCATTTAGTTAGTAGGAACGAGCTTGAGGGGTGGTTGAGCGCTTACATTGATGGTGGTGAGTGTGCTAGCCAGAGCTGTTGCTGCTGTGGTTGACTGAGAAGTGGCTTCTGACATTGAATAATGAAGCAGACAAATTAAATTATTTTTTTGTTTTTGGCAACGTGAAAGAAAAAGGGAGGAGATGATCAAAGCTCTGATACCATAATAAGTTAATGAGAGAAAGAATTATATTGATTGTGAATACAATAGTACAATATATATACACTTATGATGGTGTAAACGCAATAAATGAGAATAATCTAAGTATAACAACAAATATGTAAAGAATATATGGCATAAATATGGTGATTTGAACATGTGCGTTATTCTTCTATTAGATACTACTTCCATTTCTTTCTTTCTTTTTTTGCTTTTTTGAGTGGAGATACTACCTCCATTTCTAAAACGACTATTATCTAATGACGGAACTAGTCTATATATATAATTACTAGCACTTTAGAGTATCTGAACACATGACTACCAATAGAAAGTTGCAAGCCTAAAAGTTATACCTGAACTAGAATTTTTATATCAAAATTACACTCTAAAACTCATTTGATGCACACATTTACCCTGAAAAAATAAAATTAATGTAGAACATAGCCGTTGATCACATAATAAAATGGCTATGAATAATTTTTTATTTTTACCCTCATTTTTTTGCAACGGAAGAGTCTCTTACACAATGTAAAATAATACTCCATCCATTCCACAATAATTAAGATTCGTTTAAAAACACGCAGATTAAAAAGTAATTAATTGTTTTGATTTTGATTAAATAAAGACTATAATAAAACCTTATGGAAAATAGAAGAAATATTATTGATGATTTAAGGCATGTGTATGAAAAAAAATAAAAGTATGAGTAAAAGGAAAAATACATTAAATTTTATATTGAAAGTTGTTCAGACGCTTATTTAAAACAATTTTTAGACCGCCTTTGGTTATTTTGGAGCGGAAGGAATATTTACGACCAAGTGTGAATTCCAAAAAAAAAAAAAAAAGAATTATAAGTTATAGGTTGTTAAGAAAAAAATGCCACATATATATTTCAATGATTAATCGATACCAACAACTACAACATAAATAAAGGCTTGCGTCCAATTTTTCCTCACCAACTCCATGCACCTTATGCATATCAATTTGTCTTTTTACACGCCAAGTGAGTCGACTCAATTAAAAATTGTATACGCCAAATACATCACATAGGGATTAGGTGAAAAGTACAAATCAACCCTTGTACTTCATTCATTTTAGGAAACTTGAGTTTTATGTTTAAAAAAGTTACATGTTTGAAATATATCGTTGTATGAAACTATTTGAAAACTATGTTTATATTCGTTCTGCATGCATGATGCGTCGGTCATTCGTCGCTCGGTGGTCACGCGTGGCTCGTGCGTTGCTCATACGCCGACGTAAGTATAATTTTCAAACAGTTTCATTCGATACATATAATTCAAACTTTTAATTTTTTAAGAATAAAAACTCAAGTTTCCCTTCATTTTTATACTCAGGTGGACAAAAAAAAATAGAGTAGTGATACATCCACTATTTATTTTACCACAATATCCTACATAACACCATCAATTTTGTTGGGGTCGCAATCATAATAAATAATTCATCATTTTAATCAACACACATAAAACATGTAGTGACATGTATACTACACAAATGTTTAGTGCACCTACCATTTCCAGAAAAAATAAGTATTCTTTACACCAATTAACGTGACTGAATGATCCATCAGAAGATTAAATCATTTCAAATTACTTTGAGTATTGAAATTAATTTGAGTAATGGTTTTGGGTATCTCTTTTTGGGTCAAAATTATTATCAATGTTATCAAAAATAAAATAAACAAAAATTAAAATTATTAAATCAATATGTTGATACAAACACAAATTTCATATCCGTAAAAAATTAAACACGACTTTTTGCTATATAATCATTTAAAAATAAAATAGCAAACATTTATTTGAAAGAAAAACAAACACCTGTTTTGAATCTTTCCTATTGTGAAATTATTTATTGATTTTTTTTATGTGAACAAAAGATTTGCACGCACCCTTTTTCGCTTCTAACGGGACTCTCCTGATCTTGATCAAAGTATAACTAAAAAGAAGATCAAGTTATGGCTACTAAGAAAACCATCAGACCGATACTTTATGATAAATGATGCCTTAAATAAAACTTTGTGATAAATGATATCTTGAAAATGATGTCTTGAAATTAGTCAGACACACAAGAAAAACAACAAGCAAAAAAGTATGATTTTATGATAAAGAAGTCTTAAAATTAGTGACACCTTCTAAAGATAAAATAAAAAAAAAAATAGTGACACAAAAGAAAAATAAGAATAAAAAATGCGAAATTCTGGAATATTTTGAATAGCTATACGGGCACAATCGTTCACTCTCACGTGACGTGTATTTATATCATTGATCATTATATAGGATCCATTGATCACTACGTACATTCAACAACTTAAATACACATTATTCATTCGTTGTGGTTGGACAGGTTGTGTCCGTATCATTAGTCGAATATATATTTTACACAAGAGTAATGATACAAAAACGACCGTTGTGCTACAACGAATGACACAACGGTGATCTGCATCGTTGATAATAATACTAAATTGATCAGATATAAATATAGTATGATCAATCAATCTGCGGATCACCGAATACTCGTTATGTATGACGGTTGCATTCGTATCATTACTCTCTACACAGTTACTTACCATCGAGAAGTTCTTATAACGTCTAGCAACAATGGCTTGGCTCAACAACCATTCATTTGGATCAAAATACTTATCTCCCCAGAATCCATTACCATCATTAGTACCACAACACCACATCGGTTTACTAACTTGATTATCAAGTGCAACCATTAATCCATGTGCCCCAAGTTCTTCGATCACGGATTTCTGGGCATCCACCAAAGTCAATTTCAAGAACTGAGGATTGTTTCTAGCAATGCCCTCAACTGCATGAACAAGCCCCAGATCACGAAACCTTCGAGAAACGGTGAAGTTACGATACTTGGTATACATGTCTGTAGCCCATGTGAGGCGTACGCAGTTGAAACCCATTAAACTTATCTGTGTTGCGATATAGTTTAAGGGTTGTTTGTCTAACATCTCGGGCAACATTGGCTCTGCGTGTGCCTCCCAGTTGGCACACGCGAGCTTTACTCGTTTGCCAGTTTCTTCATCCACAATCCACCTTGATTTTGCTGATAAAGGCAAAGCGAAAGATGATGAGGAGAAAGTTGTGAATAAAATGAGTAAAGGTAGGGTAATGATTTTCATGACTTTGTTGCTTTACAGGAAAAAAAAAGTCATACTCGATACTTATTTATATATCATTACGGAGCTAGCTGCTGGGGTATGCGCCCATCTGATTTTTGTTTTATTCTTTTTTTTTTTACCTAACCTAGCTTCTTGCCTAATTGTGTTTATGATTCGTTCGGAATGTAGGATATAATTTTTTTTATTTTTATTAGAAGAAATTAGAGGCTTAGTGAAAAAAAAATGATAAGGCAAAACCTTCAACAGAAATGTAAAATAAAAATCAAATAAAGAAATTAAACAAATAATTTTGTTTTGGGAAATATATATACTACACATTAAACAGAAATTAGTGTAGTGTTCCTTCACTACACGCCAGTAGCTTCTCATTGATTAAAATGAGTAGCGAAATGTTATGATGGGTCCCAACAAAATGTATGGTGTTGATTATGTTGTGTAAGATGTAGTGGTAAAATGAATAGTAGACATATTATATCACTACTCGTTTGTTTTTGTGTGTGCGGCAAAGACCACTCCTGCACTTATTTATGCATTTTGGACACTCCATCATTGCTTATCCTCTATGACAAAATAAGACTTCTTAGACAAAATTAATCCTATTGGACAGCACTGCCTTTTTTTTTCTATGGAAAAAAATAAAAAATAAATATCACTTTCAATCAAAACAACCAATCTTAAAACATTTTTCTAGCTTGCTCAAGCAAGTTCCTCACCGTTTTAAGTAGAACGATACCCTGGGCCTGGCCCACCCAGATTGGAAGACAGACAGCTATTGAAGATGAATATAAAACTTTGCTCAAGAACCACACTGATAGCTAAAATAGTGACTATCCAACTTTAACCCGTATTGTACCGAGTCGGATTCATGCACTATAGTAGAAGGAAAAGTCGATCACACGAGGAATCAATTGAGTATTAAAGTCGTTTTCGATCTTAGTTTAGGTTAATCGAAGGTGGAGCACGTTTTGATTATACTAAAATGTATTAAAACTTAAGATAATAAGGAAGAAAGATATACCCAAACCATGATCTAATTGATTACTTTCGTCCCTCGAATCGATTATTCGGGAATGAGCATTACCAACCAACCATCCTACTACAGCCATGGTTTCTGAACCATAAGTGAGGGAGTTTCACATGTTGTCATTTTGAAGGTTGTTTGGATAGCCCAAAGTACTGATGGGAGCTCGTCCACCCATCTATCGGCTTTTTCATCCATGTTCTTCTTTAACATCTTGAGTATCTGCTTGTTCGCGCTTTGTGCCTGACCGTTGCCCTGGGATAAGATACGGAGGATTGCCAATGTTTGACGTTGTGTTCCTCGCAAAACTACGTGTCGTTTCCCCGAATTGAGGACCATAGACGGACACCACGGCTCGGGGAACTCCGAATCGGGACCAGATCTGGTCGTGCATGAAGTAGATCGCGTCCCTCATAGTTGTCTTGGTGAAGTAGTCAACTGCTACGATAACGTATTGGCAACTACCTCACCCGTATTGGAATGGGCCAATAAGATCGAGTCCCAACATGTCGAAGGGCCAAGCTGAGATGACGATGCTTTGTTCTACCGAAGGTAACCTGGGGATGTCGGCGAACGACCTTTGACACTTGTTGTATGTCTGAGCGAACCTTAGAGGGTCTTGTGAAAGTGTCGGCCAATAGTACCCCGCCGAAATGTTTTTCTGGCTCATGCAATGATCAAGCGGGATGGCCCCCACACACTCCTGCATGATCTTTGGATAGATCTTTGTCGTTTCATTTGGGCAAACACACTGTAATAGAGGCTTAGTGTAGATCGCATATACATAATTCCATCGAGGACGGCGTATCGTGCTACCCGATTTCTTAGAGCACGGGCTCGATCTGCATCGGTAGGTATGGAGACAGCCTCGAGGTATGCTTTCAGTTCATCGACCCAACGGTGTGATGTTGTTTCCACGTCTATGATCTCAGGCCGATTTATCTTGGGCTCGGCAAGATATTCGACTAGAACTGTTGGGTCTTAGGTTTCGTCCTCAGACAATAGTTTGGAGAAATAACCTGCCCGCATGTTATCCTCTCTGCTAATTCTAATAAACTCATAATAGTTTAAATTGCTTTTCAGTCGTTTGACGATTTAGAGATATTTGTAGAGAATCTCATTTTTTTTGCTTCATAAGTACCCGAAATCTAGTTGACGATGAGCTGAGAGTCGCTGTAGACTTCAACGTTTTCAACTCTCATTGCATGAGCAAGCTCGAGACATGCGATCGCGACCTCATACTCGAAGTGGTTGTTTGAAGCAGGGAACTCGAATCTTAGAGCTTTCTCGAATTCCTATGTAGTTCTCGGTTACCAGAATGATGCCGTCTCCGCAACCACTTTTGATAGCCGCCCCATCAACGTACAACTACCAACAATTTCTCGGTCTTAAGGGTGCCCAGGTTGAGGGTGAATTGTGTTCGGGCAAGAGTTGTGGATCAGAGTATTCTGCGTTGAAGTTGGTCTCAACGATGAAGTCGTCGAGTGCTTGAGCCTTAATCGCTTTTTGAGGCTGATACTGAATGATGAATTCTGTTAGTTTGATTGCCCAGCGGAGTAGTCGACCTCAAAGGTCGAAACAGTGTAACACTTGACGCAACAGACTATCTGTCAAAACGATGATAGTGTACGATGAAAAGTAAGTCCTTAATTTGCGGGCGGCAATGACAAGCAAGTACGCCAACTTCTTTATATTGAAATAATGACTCTCCACCGGACTGAGAGCCTTGCTTACATAATAAACAGTGTTTTGGAGGGTTTTGGCCTCATTTACAAGAACGGGGGAAACATCATTGTCTGAGGCCTCCAAGTATAGAAATAATTGATCCCCTATCATTGGGTTGACTAGAAGAGGCGCCTTTCCCATGTAGTATTTGAGAGCTTGAAAGGTTTGTGCACACTCTTCGTTCCATGTAAACGTTTTGTCTCCTTAGGGATCTTGAAGAATCGAAGGCCGGTGCCGTTTTTCCTGTATAAAGTCGGGAATAGAGTGAAGGGTGGACTCCAAGATGTATTCTCTAGCGTCATCAAGTCTTGTCTTATATCCGATCCAATGAGTCTTGATGGAAATTCCATATCATTTGACATGTCACTGAGCGATCTCCATCATAAACCGATCCTTGTTTACTAACCATACATTGTCTAACCAAATCCAACTGTCTCTCGATATGTTCTGGAGATGAATCTGCCTAGAGTGACGATTCTCCTGTTAAGTCGTTGAACCTCTTTGATGCATGTAGGCTCTTTCATATTCAGAAATGCCACTATCTTCTCTGGATTGGCCTTGATCCCTCGTTCCATAAACCCTATAAACTTGCCCGCCTGGACACCAAATACACATTTGGCTGGGTTGAACTTCATCGAGTGTTTTTTAACGTTCCCAAACGTCTCATGGAGGTCGGTGTCGTGGCCTTGGAGGGATGATTTGATGACCATATCATCGATGTAATACTTCATATTCTTGCCGATCTGCGTGCTGAAGACGAGATTAACCATCTTCTGGTACATCGAGCCGGCGTTCTTCAGCCCGAATGTCGTCATCTCATAATAATATATGGGGCTACTCTCATGGTTGACATTTCTTTATCGCAGTCGGCCATCTTCACTTGGTGATACCCGTAATATGCGTCAAGAAAGCTTAACATTTCGAACCCGGTGATTGAGTCCACCAAGCGATCAATACTCGGAAGTGAGTAAGGATCCTTTGGGCATGTCTTGTTGATGTCAGTAAAGTCGATGCACAATTGCCATTAACCGTTATGCTTCTTGACCATGGCGACGTTAGCCAGCCAGTTCAGATATGCGAGCTCTCTGATGATGCTAGTCTACAGAAGCTTGTCGATCTCAACCTTGATAGCGGCCTGTTTTTCAGGGGAAAATTGTCTGGCCTTTTGTTGTATCGGCTTGAAAGTTAGATTGAAGTTCAGATAGTTTAGGGCGACCTTTGGCTCGACCCCCCTCATCCGTCACAACCTATGCAAAAGCGTCTAGGTTGGACTTAAGTTGAGAGATGAGATTTTCCCTTTCCTAGTCGGACAAATAAGCCCTTATTTTGACTTTCTGTTCAGGGGGTGCCTCGTTTATCACAACCTCAATCAATTCACCATCAGCAGTGAAATATGTATCATCCCGTACTTGAAGATTTTCTTATTTGATGTCTGCAGGAACGAGCTCTTATACTATATTCACCTGACTAGACCCCGCCAAAATCTTTGTTTGTTCGGTGCGGGCCCTTTTTGTTTCGATCCGCGCCTCAGACTGAGATTTTCGGATGTATTAAAACATTTTCTAAGGCTGACCGAATACAACCCTGACCATGTTACCAGTGTAAAACTTGGCTCTCTGATGTGGAATAAAGACGACCATCTGGAATTTTCTGAGAGCCGGGATTCCCAGGATCATTTAATAATTTGAACAGAGATCAACGGCCAGAAAATTTACCTTCTCAGTTATGTATGGTTCGTCGTCGCCCATTCTTATTTTGAGATTGATGGCGCCATTGACTTGTACGTTGTCGTTGGTGAATCCTTCAAGGGTGCCATGATATGGTCGGAGATGCGAGTCACGGAAGCCAAGCTGTTTGAAGCAGTCATAGTAGAGAATGTCATGGCAGGCTCCCGTGTCGATCAAATTACGTTGTACCAAGGCGTTGTTAGCCATAGCCGACACGAAGATCGGCACATCTAGAGCTTATGGGATGTCGACCAGCTCGTTACGGGTGAACGAGATCGGTTTCTAGCACCCGTGTAGGATGGCTGGCTTTTCGATGCTCTTGTTAAGAGAGAATATCTGACTCTTAAGCTGATTGTTGTTGGGGGAGGTTCTGTAATAACGTTTATCTCTCTCTTGTGCTGACGCACTTGGGGATTGCCTCGATTAGCGTTATCCTCATCTTGATTGAATCTGTCAAGGACCACACGGGAGACCAATTTATTGATCTCTATTTTCAGAATGCGACAAGACTTGGTGGAGTGCCTATGGTCCTTATGGTAGTCGCAATACTTTGACATATCACGTTCTCCCCATGCACCGGGCTTCATTGGTCGAGGATTGGGCAGCTCGTCCCTCACCTCATTAATAATATGTTCGATGAGAGTGTTGAGATGCGTGAAATGCTCCTCCTTGATTTTTTTGGGTTTTTTATGTCTCGATTTCTGCTAGCACCCTTGTTGGGCAGGTTTGGCTCAGTTCTTTCCGTATCCTTTCCCTTGCTTGATGACCGTATGGGGGCTCGTGGCGCTTGATTTTGTGCGAAGGAAAGCATCTCTTGCAGATTCTCTAGATGTTGGAATGCAAACTCTGATTTCAGATAACCTTTGGCTATGCCACTCTGGAAGGAGGTCATGACCATGTTGTCGCTCAGACCTCTTGTCAAATCATAAACCTTGATGAATCGCTCATAATATCTTCGAGTCGAATCACCAACCCCTTGCCGGATCTCGTATAGGTCGGCTGTGTTTTTCTTCGGTGACTCTTTGCTTGAACTCTACGATGAACTTGGTGTGCAGTCGGACCATGAGTAGATCGACTTGGGTGGCGATTGCAGATCAAGGATGGTGCCTTATCCTGTATGGCTTCTAAAAAGACGATGCACCACGCGGACTGATTCTTTTTTTCAGGGAGACCTTGCTCTGAAAAGATGAGAGCCATTCGTAAGGGCATGTCGTCCATGTATAGCTTTGGAAAGTGGGGTAGTGTGCCCTTTCTGGCGCTACCTCTAATTTTCAATAGGCGAGGACGCAGGTTCCCCAAGACAGGTTGTCTTCCTTTCTAATTTTAGCTTTCTACAGGTCCTCTACCTATTTCTGGAGTCTGGCAACCTGGTCTTCGAGCGTGCCTGAGCCGGAATGTTTAAAAACGTTATCTGACCTGGATCTCTTAGATCGGTAGTGAGACTCACCTTGATTCTCCCCTAATCTTGCGGGCATGTTGCCGGGGAAGACTAAAACTTGTTGCCCTCTCGTTCCTATGCCACAACACGTTCACCGCTCACAGGTCAGAAGCGAGCTAGAGTAGATTTGTGTCATAGAGACCGCTCAGAAGATGAATGACTACTCCTTTCCCTGCCAGAGCGATGAGAAGGAGTGCCATGTGATTGAGACGGAAGCCCGGCATATCTGTCGATTTTCACCGGCGGAGTGAAATATTTGATCGGCCGAGCGAGTAGCCCTAGGGCCAGAAGTTCCAGGTTTGTCTGCAACATTTTATTCATGTATACGGCGTGGGCGAGTAGCGCAGCCGTATAAAGGGTTCTGATGCGTAACCACCTCCACGTCTAGAGACAGCTCACGAGTATGTCTTTTTCGGGAAGTCCTAGTAACCTCATTTTTTGATCTCTGGCCGGTGACGGTCTCAAGTGCCTCTTTAGATTTGGCCCTTCCAACAAGAAAAGACCGAATATATCTTTGTGCCGGATCCGTTGGTGTTAGAGGTGACATGGTGTTCTGGTCACCCTGAGACTGGTGTGTTGGAGCGCGACCACCCTCTGTCCCAGCGGGAACCAGAGTAGAGCTCTGAACGGAGGAGAAAGATCATCTTAGATAGGTGCGCTTGCAGATCTAGATTTGGCCATCGTATTCTTCAAGGAGATGAAGTTACTGATGGAGGTTTGCAAAACACGCCGATAGACAGGGTAGATTCGAAGAATCCGATGTAAATCGGGTGAATTTGTGAATGAAATGATGTAGATCTAAAGAATCTGAGGTAGATCCGAGGTACATTCGAGGCATACCTGAATGAATATTTCTAGATCTGGAGGTTTTCCGCCGGAAAACCAAAAGGTGGATGTTTTCCTTTGCCGGAAATCCTAAATGTGGCGGTTTTAGCTCTTCAGAATCGCCGTAAAACCGTTTTTTGGGAGGTGGATCTGACCGGAAAAATTGTTCGAAAACGTAATTTCCCGGTAACAGAGCCATTTGATATGGTTGGACATATCGCACACAGGTATGGAAGTATTTTACGGTGGATATCTGAGTGGAAATGTATGATATTTCTGGTGAGGCTAGAGGATTTTTGGAAGATAAACATGTATAAACACGACAACATTGCTTTCGAGAGATTCATGTTTCGTGAGATTGTGATGAGCCTCTGGTACTGACGCAATAGGGAACTCCACCATACAGACCTCCCACCGCACCGAAGATGATTTTCATTTATGAAGGTTTAAAAGGAAATTAAAGGGACATTCTATGTAATAAATCATTAGGAGTTATTTTCTACAATATAAACTCCCCATAACTCTTCGGAGTTGTCAGAAGTTCAAGGTTCAAGTTCGAACTTTGGCATCAAAGAAAAGAAAACAGAAAAGCAAACATAAGAGTTTTCAAAGGATCTTGATCATCAGTTGTCGGATTTTAGAATCATTTGAAGGGCTCGGAATCAGCAGGAAGAGAGTATCGTGGTGATATAGAAAAGATGGGTCTTTGAGAATGTAAGAATCTAGCCCTAACTTTGGATTTATCAAGGTTTGATCATGTTTTGTTGGTCTAAGAGGGTGAATTCATAGTTCTAATAGTTTAGAAGTTTTTGATCATCAATTAATCCAAGTTTAATAGTGATCAAATAGGTTTTAGTTGAAGTCTTCTCAGGTGCTGCAGATTTCTGAAGGTTTCGGTTAGGTTTTGCTTGCTTATAAGGTAAGGGGCTCTTCCTAATGTTTGATTAAGGTCTTATGTTGTTAAGGTTGTGTTTTGGGTATAATTTGCGGTGTTTTAATGATTGAAATAATGCCTACTTGTATTAGAGAAGTATGTGATGTTTAGTTATATAAAACTGATGCTTTTCTGCTGTTTTGTTGTGCCTGTTGGTGTTGAACTTGTTTGAATCGAGTGGAGATCGTTTAGATGCATAAAACTGAGTTTTTGGGAGTTTCTATGCTTGGTGCAGGCACACCAGATGCTGGTGCGGGCGCACCGGGAGGCAGAAAGTCAATTTTTAGGTACCGAGGCTTGGTGCGGGTGCACCAGAAGCTAGTACTGAGTGCTGGCGAGGCCGCCATGGGAACACCAGCCTAGCAGAAAGTCTATGTTTGGCCAGTGCAAGCACACTGAATCTTGTGTGGGCACACTGGACTTGTCTTTTTTGTGTTTAGTCAGTTTTGAGCCCAAAGTCTAGTTTTACATGTTGTTTCTTGATCTAATAACATTAAATAAACATGAACAAGCCTTGATTAAGCTTCAGATGCATTTTGTTCCGGCACCGGATGTACTCTTCCATAGAGTTGAAGTTCGGGACCGTCAGAAGAGTATGATTGGCTTGTGCTTTGATGAATTAGTATTCATCAATGTCTGTGTATGTGCTAGGCCTTGTCCATGTCTAGTGGTCTTGGAAAGAGAGTAGTAGATGTGAGGGAGCTGATTTGAAAACACTTAGGTGGCTAGTTAACAACATAATAACAAATATACTTGTAGAGTTAAAAGATTAAACAACATGTCATTCTTGGTAAGGCACTGCCTATATCGCAATGTGTGGGCGGTCAGATAAAGTGAATAACTATGCTGGCCTATAAACGGCTGAATGGCAGGGAGACTTCGCCGAACGCGTGCACTATCGGAGTCTACTAAAATAGACTTCCGTGGTTATTGATGTGATCCACCAATATGTTGCACCTAGATACTTCGTGGTGAGTGAACACCATGCATAGTGCCCTTGAATGTGGTTGTAACAAAGATAAGTTAAGCTAGAAACCAATAGTCACGACATGTTGATGAACATGAAGTGAACCCTAGAGTTTGAGTCGGTCTCACAAAGATAACTTAATAATAATAATAATAATATGAACCTTTCGTTGTAATACTTAATTATACATAAGCTTATTCCTCTTGCAAAGTACTTTGTACTTACCTCAATTTCATATGTTGTTTTGTGTGCTTTTGGGGTGAGAAGACGAACATGTAAGCTTTGAGCTCGTTGAGGAGTTCAATGATGGTTTGATGACGTTGATGCCGTGATGATGCTTTCTTTTTACTTTTATAGTAAATGTTGTACTTTTATTTCAAGTTTGTAAGACCAGTCTTTCTTTTAGACATCGTACGTTGTAACCTTTGGACCCTTTTGTTGTTGTAAGTTAAACAATTTAGCCATTGTCGGTTTGTATTCCTTTCTTAGCAGCATTTACGATGTTTTGCCGAGTCTTTTTAGCTTCCGTTTGCTAAACTCGATACGACGTAGTAGAGGCTTACGTATAATATTGAATTTATTTAATATTATACGTGCCGAGCATTTCGTTCCTGTATAAGGATTCAGTATTTGAGAGCGGGGCGTTAAAGTTGGTATCAGAGAGAAGCGTTCATTGCTTTCCTAGACTTCATTCCTTAAGATAAGATCTCTTTAGACCGCCTAGTAACATTATAATCCTTCATGATCCTTCAGACTGGTAGTTAACCTCAGAGATACTTGTGTTGGTAAGTTTGGAAGTTCTAGGTCTTAGTAAGAAGCGAGTGGTTCGGTTCAAGACCTGGGTCAAACAGTTGTGAGTCAGTTGGAACATGTTGTTTGGTTTCAGAATCAGGTACCCCACCTCAGTTTTAGTAAAGAATAACCTCAAGGATCTCTTGGTTGTTACAACACTTTTGGATAGAGTAATCAAGGTTGCTAGGATGTTTTACAAATGGTTGGTTGTGTTGGAATCCACCGTTGCAAGAATAAGGTTATAGTTTTGGATTCTATGGACTTGGTATGTCTCTTGGTATAGGTTGGCTACCCAAGAGTTTGTCTATTTGGACTGTTGAACTAGGAAAGTGTTCTTCCTGAGAAGGGAAGATGAGTACAAGAGTGGTTAGTGTGGTTTCAGTGGTTCAAGTTGTGGTTGATTAGTTTTGAGTTGGGTATACAAGGGTTGGCTCAATCTGGGAATCGGTAAAGTTTTGGTTGAGTGGTTAGCAAGATCAGATTTGGTTAGTTGTTGTTAGTGGGAAACAATAGAAGCTTGGGTTTTGGTTTGTGCTAAGGAAGGTCAACAGATTGAGCACGTTCGAGTATCGAGGATGAAACTCCTCTTAAGTAGGGAAGAATGTAATATCCTGACATTTCGTAAAAGGGCAGACGTGTATTTTTACGCAACGGAGTATTATATTTCAATATTTGTGGATTAAAGTCTTGGTAAAAGAAATATTAGTTTTGGAAAAATTAGTATTTATGGGGCTTTAATGGGTTTAAAATGAAATTAAAGGGACTTTCAATGTCATAACTCATTGGGAGTTATTTTCTACAATATAAACTCCTCATAACTCTTGGGAGTTGTCAGAAGTTCAAGGTTCAAGTTCGAACTTTGGCATCAAAGAAAAGAAAAGAAAACAGAAAAGCAAACATAAGAGTTTTCAAAGGATCTTGATCATCGTTTGTCAGATTTCAGAATCGTTTGAAGGCTCAGAATCAACGGGAAGAGAGTATCTTGGTGATACAGAAAAGTTGGGACTTTGAGAAGGTATGAATCTAGCCCTAAGTATAGATTTATCAAGGTTTGATAATGTTTTGTTGGTCTAAGAGGGTGAATTCATAGTTCTTGGTAAGGCACTGCCTATATCGCAATGTGTGGGCGGTCAGATAAAGTGAATAACTCTGCTGGCCTATAAACTGCTGAATGGCAGGGGGACTTCGCCGAACGTGTGCACTATCAGAGTCTACTAAAATAGAATTCCGTGGTTATTGGTGTGATCCACCAATATGTTGCACCTAGATACTTTGTGGTGAGTGAACACCATGCGTAGTGCCCTTGAATACGGTTGTTGTTAGGTGTAGTGCCCGAAAGACAATTTGTGTAATTGTTTTTAACAATGGATGATGATTTTATCTCACCTTATTACTTGCTTTGTGCTTGTAAATAATACATCTTTGAAACCCTAAGTATATCAAGATGTAACCGCTTAACTCGAAGTATGGCATGCACGTGAGATTTGAGTTAGTGGTGATATACTTAAATTGTTAGTCCGTGGTGAACTTAATCGAGTTTAGGGTCTCTTGATTAAAACACCAATAATACGCCTGAAACACCTTAGGGTGTGATAGTCTTATCCGGACCATCGGTAGAGAGGTACTACGTGGGGCATTTATATATGATGGCATTCATATAGAATTGGACCGATTTAATCTCGAATTTCTCGGTATAATTCCGTAATCGAGGAATCTTATTAAATCATTAGATGATCATATATGGATCAACCTTAATCTGAGGTGATCAAAGGGTGCTTTTTGTCTCGGGGTAGTGTTTGATGTGTTAGTTACGGTTCACTTAGATATGTGTTCCAAGCCACTTCTCATTGGCACTATCTCCGATGAGTGAGTAGTTCGATTTTCACAGACATGGAATCCATTCCTTCCTCATGAAGTAGAGAGACAAATCCCCTTATTTGTTAGCCTTAAGAAAGTGATCGATCTCGGGAGTTTCGCATTTGACTAATTAGCTACTAGTCGATATGCATACTAATTGATCATCGAGGGGTTAATGGTAAATAAGGATAAGATATTCTCGAGTCGGGTTCACGGAGACTTCCCACCGAATGGACGAATATGGAGGGTTAATCCGTATGTAGTGATTATATCAACGGACGCTTATTCACTCTATGGGTTGAGTATAAGTATACATCTATAATCGGTAGAGTTCGGTTTCGGTTTATGGTGGCGTAATCCCGAATTAATAATTAATGTACTTATTCTTCGATGAATAATTAATTATTGGCTACTACTCATTATAGTCCATTGTCCCCTGATGTGGCTTCGTAATTCGGACTAGTAATCTTGTTACTTGGGCCTCGATGATAATTAATTGGTGAATTAATTAATTGATATGCATGGATATTATTTAGTTGGGCTAAATAATATAATACACATAAAAGACATTTTATGTGCTTTTTTTGACCCTAAAAGTGGCGCCATTATGTGATGAAAATAATTAGAGAGAAATTAGTTTTCTTGGATAATTATTTGACATGTGATTTATCTTTTATTTGTTAATTGATAATTCATGGAATATTAGATAATAATATGATTTATCCTAATTTGTTTGGGATAATCATTTTATTTATCTTTTATTTGGAAAAGGATTAATGTGATAATTATCACTTAATTATTTAATCCTTGGAGGACATTGATTACTCTCCTATATAAAGAGAGTTCTCCCAAGTCTAATAAGAAGGTACTATTCACGTCACTATTCACCGAGAGAAATTGGCCGAAAAATTTGGGCCTCTATTCTTAGGGTTCGAGTTGGAAAAATCTTCTGGATTTTTCCGTTTGCATATCAAGGAGGCTCGTGTATCAAGAAGGGTGTCCACCAACCGCCGCGTTTTGGAGAACACATCGGAAGATCAAGGCGACTCTTCCCGTTATTAGTAACATAATCTTAAACCCCTTGTAGTTTTTAAGTCCTTTAATTATGTATTGTGGTATATAAATCGTGATCCATCCATTGCGCATAGATCTAACTCGTTTAGATCTAAGAACCTGCATCCTTCATGTGGTAGCAGAGCCGGTGTTCCACGATTTATATATTCATAATCGTAGTTAAACGATTTAAAGGAGTGGAATTGCATGTAGGTGATATTTTACTTATTATTATGCATTAATAATTTTTAAATTGCTATGGTTGAAGAGATGGATTGGGGTTGGCAATCAAGTTTACCCGTTAGATCTATTGTAAACTCATATAAACGATGAAAATTCGTTCATATGAGATATAGAAATTATGTAATTTATTGTTCATTGCAATTTTAATTTCCAGAAAAAGATCTGTACATTAGCTGTTTTAGTCTTTTCGTTTTTCCGTTGTTTGAGCCGTTAAAACGAAGATCCCTCCGGTCAGAATCAATATTGGAAGTTGATGAACAATCCCACAAATTTTGGTGTCGATCAGAGTCCTTTTGGGTTTCCGTTCGTTGCTGCGAAGTGGCTGCTGTAACAGAAAAACGCAGGATTCACAGAAACCCTAACTGTGACTTCTTCGATTTTCTGGGAACAATTGGACCGTTCAAATTAAAATCCGACCGGTCAGATCGATAATCATGGAGTGTTGGACGTGAGATAAAATTTTCAGGACGATCGGGATTCATCTTAATCCCCGATCGATCTCGGGAAGTATATGATGCGCTTCTGTGAGAGTCTGTTTCAGCAGCAAGTTGGGCGGCTCACTGAGGAAGATTGACAAGTCAAAACTCCGATCCGACCGTCCATCTTGAAGTCCGAAGAATGAAGATCATATCTGGAAAGTTTCGTCCCGATCCAAGTTCGTTTGATATGCCGATCGTCGATGAATCTTAACAGCTGCAGATTAGGGTTTTAATTTATTTTCGAATAGATTAGTTCACGCAGTGCCACATTCCATCTCGGTGTTTATTTTCCGCACTAGTATACATGTATAGATTGTATGAGTAGAATCGGAAAATTGCCATGACATGCATCATATCATGAATTCCACTCCATATGCATACATGTAGAAACTAATTCGAGGAATTAGTTAGGCATGTATAAAACACACGATTAGTTTTAATTAATTGTTTGATATTAATTAGAAACTAATTAGGTAAAACCGAGGAACACGGGTTTTTTCAATCGTCGAGGTTGGGTGATGGATTCTCGGTGAATCCCACTCTGCGAAAGCATGAGTAAAATCCCGAAACCTCGTGGGTTAAGGTGTTGGATTCTCGGTGAATTCCACCTTACCTAAGACGCGAGATTACGTTTTTGTTCCGTAGTGTCTACGTGAAATTTTGATGTTTAAGGATTGATAATCACAGGCAAACAGGTTCGAAAGTGGTTTAACCACGGTTGGGTGGTCAACGGTAGCTACGGCTCAATCGACTTCACCCTCCACGTGTGGCGTTTGCACGGGGGTCCAGCAATATCGAGCCATCCGAAGAGCCACTACGGCTCAACGGACCTCTCCTAGCATTGACCCGTCCGACGGCCACATATGTTCTAACGAATAGGTCGGGTGGGCTAGCCCACATAACCGACAACATTCGGGCCTATGATTTATTGTTCCTTAATGTAACATCAAGTCCAAAACGTGATCGAGAAACCCACCACTTTTTCAAAATATTGAGTGGGAGCGGAGAGGCGACAACGACCCCACGGCCTCTACCGTTGATACAAGCAACGTGAGAGAATGGTGACGCCTCGTGCCGGCTCGGACCGGCCTCCTAAGGAAGGCCTTCACCGCTATCAAAATTCAAGGCTTGGTCTCCGAAAGGATATGATTTTGGGTACTGCGGGTCACCGACCGACCCTAAGGCGGCACATTCGGGGTCTACCTAAAAATCTGAGACAGTAGGTCACACTCATAAAGGGTATTTTTGGTAGTACCTTGGCTGAAAAAGGAAAGGTGATTGACGATCACAAATGAGATGTTCGATTCTCAACTGATCTTCAATATTAATCGAAACCTCTTTGACCTACTCCTAAGGCGGCACTAAGGCATTAGATTAAATCCTTGGAACGGTAGGATAGACTATAAGTACTTAGTTTATGTTCCTAAAATTTTAGTAGTGTATGATTTGGATTTATTTTCCACAATTTTATTTACAAATCATTATATATATCTCTCTAGGTGCTAGATCACTAGTGTAAAATTGACTAGTAATGACTTCGTTAAAAAGTGGTAAGTAACTAGAACGTTGTATTTATTAATCTCACATGCGATTAATTTTTCGGAAGAGATATTTCTCTTGAAGCCTTCAAAACTTAAGTGACGTAAATAGGCATAACATCGCTGGCCACTCGTCAGTAACGAGAGACAACCGTAGTTAGTTTGAAAGATGATTGGGACGACAAAATTCTTCTAGTGAATTTTAATTGTGTAGTGTCTACACGAGAAATTTTCTAATAGAAAAATTGGAGAATCATAAATTTTAGTGTCGCTAGTTAGACGGTATTTGGAACCGATAAACTAGTGGGAGCTTTTATCTTATGTTTTTCTAATTTATTAGAAAATTAGTCCCACTGGGTAATGCTTTTATTAGATATCCCACAGTTCACGAGTAGTGTCTACTCAATTGAACTGCTAGTTCAAGACTATTTCCTTTTAAGGAAAGTTGAGAATGGGAAAGAATGTCTATAAGTGTTAATCATCTTAACTAAAGTTTTGAGGCTAAACCGAAACATTAATTAAAGAAAGTATAGGATAAGGAAAGTGATTTCGGATCACTAACCAATGAATCCTTAGCGACTTTCTTAACCGAGTAACTTGACTCGGTAGCTTAGTTCTTTGGAAGAACAAGGAAGCTGTGCATTAACGATTAATAGAGTAACAACGGGCGATAATTTCAAATATAATAGTGGGAGTGATATAAGGAAATGAATTTCGGATTCTATCCTTGAATATCACAGAAAAATTTATTTTTCTGTTTACAGATTCGTTGAAACAAATGGATTCACTTTCATCTCGATACTACAGTTGCCTCATAGAAAGTGAATATGACATTTGTAGTACGAATCCGAGACTCGGACTTTTGTTTGATAAAGTCAGAACCACTTAGAACAGCTGAATAAGTATGTGTAACACATCTAAAACTATTAAAGGTAAAAGGTTTCCGTATTAAGATAAACGACCTTTCAATATCTATTAATTAGTGCATATATCCTGTAGACAAGACCTGCTGATCGCTAAGGGTGATTCCTATCTCCCGAGTCTT
This sequence comes from Gentiana macrophylla, assembly GCA_026214975.1. Taxonomy (NCBI): domain Eukaryota; kingdom Viridiplantae; phylum Streptophyta; class Magnoliopsida; order Gentianales; family Gentianaceae; genus Gentiana; species Gentiana macrophylla. Next base: position 25,683,542 of record CM047812.1, on the reverse strand, counting down.
GGAACACTATCTCAAAGGAACAATGACTAAGTTTCCTTTCAATCGGAAAAGGGTAATAGTTTTGAAGGGTAACATAGCTTGTTCACCATGACCTTCGGGTCTAGTGAGAGATACAAGCTAGTTGGAGATTTTGAGTGGTGACATTCTCATGCGATAACTACTCAAAACACTTTGGTTGGTTTATCGAAAGAATACGAGGAGGTGTCTCTGATTTTAGCAGAGAATAGAGTATTCCATGCTCGAAAATAGGCTATCGCATAGTCTTGGGACCGATGCTCGGCCCGCCTCCTAGTGGAATGTTTCTCATCAAGAAGAAACCATAGACTTGCCCTATATAGTTATTGATATGCTACATTACATCGCTAAACTCGATTAAGATAATTACGTTGCAAAATAACGGTTAACATTATTATGTAAACCGAGAAGTCTACCTAGAAGATGCCAAAGAATTTATGGATAATGAGTGAATTCGGTTCACACCACTTCCATAAATGTAGGCATTTAGCATTTAATGCTTGAAGGTAGGATCGAGATTTTTTGGATACGTCGTGATTGTGATTGTTAGTGAAATATCTTAATGAGACGAGTGAAGGTTGATTATAAGATTCTTGAGATCGTAAAGTGACGGTTGAACTGTCACAAGCCTTCTAATAGAATCTATAAGAAACAGCCTTAAACCTTGGAGTACGGTTACCCAAAGGTAGTTACTATCTGATTTAATCAGACCACGTCCAACATCGGTTGTTGGTGATTACACTGATAAATACTACTAGATTAGAATGTCAATCCACCCAAGACACAGGGGGAGTATGGTTTAACCGTTGACCCATTGTGATTTTGTGGACTTTATAATCTCTTTGGGGTGATTGATAACCTATGGCTCTTGGTGGGGTCAGATAGATTTACGATTATAGAGGGTGGTTTGAAAACCTTAACCCCGTGAATGGAGTTTTGGTACTCAGGTTCTGTTCAACCTCTTGTAAGAACCACCGAGTGTCTCAGCCCAGTGGGAGCAATTGGATCTACACGGAAAAGAGTCAAATGAATAAGAAAGTTTAAATTTCAGCGCAAAGCTGAGTGGTATAGGGGTGATACCCTGACAAGTAGAGAGTTAACCAGACCTTGAACTCTCTCTTGCTAGATTTCGTTAAAGCGTAAAATAGGGGTGATTCCCGAGACTTTCTTGTTTGAACAACGGAATCAAATTCATTCGCAAGTATGGTTTTAGCTAAGAATGAATAACGGATTCGTTACAAAGCGTAAGATAGGGTGATTCCTAATACCTTTTTTAAGTAGACTAACGATATCTTAATTTATTCGAAAAGAACCATTGGTAGGAAGCTTTGCCATGACTTATATCCTTTGTGGATTTAAGAGAACCTCTCGGTCGTTAAAAGTCGCATGTTTTAAAATATGTGATTTTGACCGCATATTGATAAGTCTTTTGTAGATCGTGTATCAATATTGGTAAAATAGTAGTATTAGTGTTCATAAATGATAACACTAAAACAATTGGAAACAACATGGGTGTGCTATCTCAAGTCGGAAATCGACACGCCAAGATTCTCTGATGAGAGAAATTGGACTATGTTCTAAGAATCGATTCCGTCAAATTCACGAGAATGAGTCATTGGCTATCCTAATCGATCTTATTGAATAAGATGATTATGCATATATGGTTGCAACATTCATCGAGAGTTGTCCTACCCTATCTCTTAGGAATGATTCTCCAAATCTTCGGATAAAGAGAAAATGGGATAGAGTCTCTCTGGGATAAGGGCAAGTCAGCTTAAAACGAGTCAATTGCAGTTGAATCTTGGATTCAAGCAATAAAATAGCGGTTTAGTACGTCCTCAAGTATCGTTAGAGAACGAGGAAACATATGCTTGTATATTCAGTGCAAACTTGAATATGGTTGACTACACTGATCATCGACTTGTAGTCGAGATTAAGGATGATCATTACGTTGATCTCGGCTCGGTGTTTACTCATAGTGCTTAGAATTTCCTTTTTTCCTGTGCGGAGTAATTCCAGTCCGATAAGCCGATATCACTTCATTGTGAAAACAAAGTGAAAAGATAGCTTAGAAGGATCTTCTCGGTCACCGTGAGGTCAAAAGCATATTGAGAGAGAGTACCGCCTGATTGGAAGGACCGACAACGCTTTCAATCCTAAAGATCGCCTCGAGTCGACAACCTAGCTAATCGATGTGTACCAAGTCGAGTGCTTGGAGGGTACGGCATTGATAGATATGTCTCATCCGCTTTTAGAGCAAGTGGGAGAGTGTTGTGAATAAGATGAGAAAGGGTGTGCTCTAAAAACAATCGTTGCTTGCTTGTCATTTCGTGCAAGTGGGAGATTGTTAGGTGTAGTGCCCGAAAGACAATTTGTGTAATTGTTTTTAACAATGGATGATGATTTTATCTCACCTTATTACTTGCTTTGTGCTTGTAAATAATACATCACAAACCCTAAGTATATCAAGATGTAACCGCTTAACTCGATGTATGGCATGCACGTGAGGATTGAGTTAGTGGTGATATACTTAAATTGTTAGTCCGTGGTGAACTTAATCGAGTTTAGGGTCTCTTGATTAAAACACCAATAATGCGCCTAACACCTTAGGGTGTGATAGTCTTATCCGGACTGCCGGTAGAGGTACCTACGCTGGGCATTTATATATGATGGCATTCATATAGACTTGGACCGATTTAATCTGAATTTCTCGGTATAATTCCGTAATCGAGGAATCTTATTAAATCATTAGATGATCATATATGGATCAACCTTAATCCCGAGGTGATCAAAGGGTGCCGCTTGTCTCGGGTAGTGTTTGATGTGTTAGTTACGGTTCACTTAGATATGTGTTCCAAGCCACTTCTCATTGGCACTATCTCCTCGATGAGTGAGTAGTTCTGATTTTCACGAGACATGGAATCCATTCCTTCCTCATGGGAAGTAGAGAGACAAATCCTTTATTGTTAGCCCTAAGAAAGTGATCGATCCCGGAGTTTTCGTGATTTGACTAATTAGCTACTAGTCGATATGCATACTAATTGATCATCGTGGGTTAATGGTAAATAAGGATAAGATATTCGAGTCGGGTTCACGGAGACTTCCCACTCGTAATGGACGATCATGGAGGGTTAATCCGTATGTAGTGATTATATCAATGGACGCTTATTCACTCTATGGGTTGAGTATAAGTATACATCTATAATCGGTAGAGTTCGGTTCGGGTTTATGGTGGCGTAATCCCGAATTAATAATTAATGTACTTATTCTGCTCGATGAATAATTAATTATTGGAGCTACTCTGGTTATGGTCCACGTCCCCGATGTGCTTCGTAATTGACTAGTAATCTTGCTACTTGGTCTCATTGATAATTAATTGGTCAACGCTAATTAATTGATATGCATGAATATTATTTAGTTGGGCTAAATAATATAATACACATAAAAGACATTTTATGTGGGCTTTTGACCCTAAAAGTGGCGCCATTATGTGATGAAAATAATTAGAGAAAATTAGTTTTCTTGGATAATTATTTGACATGTGATTTATCTTTTATTTGTTAATTGATAATTCATGGAATATTAGATAATAATATGATTTATCCTAATTTGTTTGGGATAATCATTTTATTTATCTTTTATTTGGAAAAGGATTAATGTGATAATTATCACTTAATTATTTAATCCTTGGAGGACATTGATTACTTTCCTATATAAAAGAGAGAGTTCTCCCAAGTCTAATAAGAAGGTACTATTCACGCCACTATTCACCGAGAGAAATTGGCCAAAAATTTGGGCCTCTATTCTTAGGGTTGAGTTGGAAAAATCTTCGGATTTTTCTCGCTGTTGCATATCAAGCGAGGCTCTCGTGTATCAAGAAGGGTGTCCACCAACCGCTGTTTGGAGAACACATCGGAAGATCAAGCGACTCTTCCCGTTATTGGTAACATAATCTTAAACCCCTTTGTAGTTTTTAAGTCCTTTAATTATGAATTGTGTCATATAAATCGTGATCCATCCATTTGGCGTATAGATCTAACTTGTTTAGATCTAAGAACTCGTGATCCTTCAATTTAACAACAAAGATAAGTTAAGCTAAAACCAATAGTCACGACATGTTGATGAGCGTACGGGTGATTCTTGAGTTTGAGTCGGTCTCACAAAGATAACTTAATAATAATAATAATATGAATCTTTCGTTGTAAGACTTAATTATACACTAGCTTCTTTCTCTTACAAAGTACTTTTTACTTACCTCAATTGCATATGTTGTTTTGTGTCTTTTTGGGGTGAGAAGACGAACATGTTAGCTTTTAGATTGTTGAGGAGTTCAATGATGGTTTGATGACGTTGATGCCGTGATGATGCTTTCTTTTTACTTTTATAGTAAATGTTGTACTTTTATTTCAAGTTTGTAAGATAAGTGTTGTATTTTTTTTTAGACATCGATGTTGTAAACTTTGGACCCATTTGTTGTTTGTAAGTTAAACAATTCAAACCAAAGTCGGTTTGTATTCCTTTCTTAGCAAAGATTTACGATGTTTTGCCGAGTCGTTTTAGCTTCCGTTTGCTAAACTCGTGCGACGTAGTAGATATTTACGTATAATATTGAATTTATTTATATTATACGTCGCGAACGCTTCGCTCCCTGATAAGACTATGATATCTGGGGCGGGCGTTACACCTCTGTCTCGACGTAATATGGAACTCCACCATACTGCACCTCCCACCGCACCAAGATGATTTTCATTTACGAAAGCATTTCACCGAACTCAGTAAACTTAGGCGTTCAGTAGATGCTCTATATATGATGTCTATCCCTAAAATGAAGATAAAAGTAGAGTTTTACTCCCAATTAGCTTTCTTACAGTGGAATCTTTATCCCTATTTATTTTTAGGGATATGAACAGTGCATCCCTACTTGTAATGATCAGATTATTCACGCCCCTAAACATATTTAATTATTAAAAATTATAGGGATAATGATAGGGATCTTCTTTGAGTGAAATAATAAATATTTAATGTGTATGAATAGAGTTGTGAGATAGAATATGTATTATTTAATATCATTTAAAATGTTATAGGGATAAAGAGGGAAATGCTGTTGTAAAGGTTTCTGAATTGAGATGTTATAAAATAATGATATATATTATTTTATATTATTTTAAAGATAAAATATAGTGATTCTGATAAAAATAACGGCGATATTCAAAGTTCACTCAAGTCATGATGGCCAATCGATTTTTACGGGCAACATCTTAAAAAAATTTTCTTCATCTTTATAATTTATGTTTCTCTTTCAACTTGTTGAAACCATCTAGATCAAAGTAACGCAGGGTTTCACAAAAATAGTTGAAAAAGACGGGTGGGTTTCGGCATAATAAGTGGTGTCAAAAGTATGAGCAATTAGTGGTGTGCAAGCAAAGCATTGCATTGCTTACGTATTCGATTGGTGGATCATAGTAGAAAACGACTTCCGTCAATTTTTTTGAAAAAGATAATTTCTTATAAAAGATGGAAAAGTATTATGAAATGCAGCGTTGGAAAGAAGATGGTTATACGCAAAAGGATGGAGAATTAATCGACGAGATTCAGCATAATGGGTAATGATTTAGCAGAAGAAGATCAAGGGACTGCCTTGCTTACTAGCTTTGATGCACTCAATCACTCTGATCAACCTGCTGCTAAACGAACTGGTATTTTTAACTAATTTAATCCTATCTAAATTCAATTCTACTTTGATAAATACAAGATTCTTGAGTTGTTATGAAGTGGGATTCAAGTAAATTCAATTCTACTTTGATAATTACAAGATTCTTGAGTTGTTATGAAGTGATTCAAGTAAATAAGCAAGGGGTAGTTTTGGGGATAAAATAGACATGGAAACAAATTAGAAGGTTGATTAAGCATTTGAGAAAGGAAACCGAGATTCTGTATGTTCTGTTAAATGTTAAGCATTCCACAATCGTCTCTCCTTTCAGGAATTCGTGATTTTGGGCCAATCGAGTCTTTGGTCAGTCCTCTCTTGTCAAGGAGGGACATACGTTTTTGTTTTCTTCTTCGTTATTCTTGTATATCGAGATATAAAAAGATGGATAGCAATTAATCAGCTATTTCAAAGGCATCAGATGTAGAATTCCAAGTTAAAGATCGAAACTTTATATCTTGGTATGGATCCCATGATCCAGAACTTGATTATGTAAAGCAGCAAAGTCTGGATGATTTACTGTTTGATGATGACAACGTTGACTTTGATAATTTACCTCTTATTTTCGGAGAAAATAAACAAGGATCCGGTTTTTATGGTGCTGTCTTTAACCTTACTACTTCCATTATTGGGGCTGGCATTATGGCCTTGCCTGCCACAATGAAAGTTTTGGGTTTGATTTTAGGTGTTATATTGATAGTTTCGATGGGAATTTTATCTGAAGTCAGTGTTGAATTGCTTCTTCGATATTAGATTCAATGTAAGGCATTTTCTTATGGTGAGGTTGTACAAGCTGCGCAAGGTAAAAAAGCTCGGATTTTGTGAGAATTTTGCATTGTTGTGAACTATGCTGGTGTGTTGGTAGTGTATTTAATCATATTGGGAGATATGACATTGTGATGTTTCGGTACACCATTTGGGTGTTTGATCAATGGTTAGATCACGGGAGGTGGGATCATCGGATACTATTGATTTTGCTTTTCTTGGTGCTTTTTCTTGCACCCCTTTGTGTTTTAGATAAGATTGAATATTTGAGCATTAGCTCTTGCAGTTGTTTTCGTGTAGCTCTTGCTTTTACTGTTACATTGATAAAACTTGCTGAGGGGAAAATCGTCGCACCAAGACTAGTCCCTGATTTCGGTTACAAAAAGGCGATATTGGATTTGCTTGTGGTGATCCCAATCATGTCGACTGTATGTTCTGTGAAATGGTCATATGAAAGCTCAAGATTTTGTATTTGACATGTGGGATTTTTTTGTGGAGTAAATTTTTATTGTGGGGCTTGTTCTTTATCTTCTTCTATCTGCTTCTAACCCCCAAATTTAAAAACAAAATCCTGTTTTTCCCCTCCTGTAAAAGGATGCATTCTCTATAGAAATCATGTTTTTCCAGCAATCCACAACATGCAAAAAGCAGGTGAACACCAGTTGATTCTTTAATGCTTGAAAAAACATAACTAGACTTAAGTAAAACTCCAATCGATTTTCAGCTTTAGTTACAATATTTTGTAATCCCATTTGTTTTTTGTGTTCCTCTTCGTTTTGTACGAATATTTGATTGGAATATTTCCTTTCATTAGTCTGATATCTGATTTTGATAGCACTTGTGTCATTAAATTTTCAAGGGACAACATGGACTGCAGTAGCACATATAATCACAGGAGTGATTGGGGCAGGTGTATTATCCCTTGCATGGAGTATGGCTCAACTAGGTTGGGTGGCAGGCCCCTTGTCATCGCTGTCTTTGCAGCCATCACCGTGCTTACAACTTTCATTCTATGTGATTGCTATATGACCCTGATCCTGAATATGGACCAACCAGGAACCGTACTTTCTTGGATGCGGTCAATTTCTACTTGGGTAAGTCACAGAGGACATACATAAGTTTTGCTCACTACTCTTTTGTTTTTGTTTTTGTAGCTTTCGTGCATCCCGTCTAAATATATCTTAGAATATAAACTCATGACCGATTAGAATTCATTTCAGGAAAAAAGAACCAAAGAGTATGTGGAATATTTGTCCTACAGAGCTTGTATGGAGGTGGGGTCGCATATACTATCACGGCTTCTAAAAGTGTCGAGTATGTACTTCCACAGAACCCAATTTATAGACCATGTTCATAGACTAATGGTCGGGGTTTCTGATATATTATGCTTGTATACTTGTTTCAGAGCAATACAAAAGTCGAATTGTTACCATAAAAGAGGACATCAAGCAGATTGCGGGCATGAAGATTACGTTTTTACTCTGATTTTTGGCTTGATTCAAGTGATTGTGTCTCAGATTCCTGATTTCCATAACATGGCATGGCTTTCAATTGTTGCAGCAGTTATGTCTTTTGCATATGCTCTAATTGGAGTAGGACTTGCTCTTGCACAAATTGTAGGTATTATTACATTAAATTTGGTGGATCATCTTTTGTTTGTTTAATTTCAAGAGCTTAATATGAAGTAATTGTACTTTCTTGATTCCTAAAATGAACTGAAATGTGGATTTTCAACACGATTAATGGCAGTCAATGGGGAATTCTTGGGAAGCATCACAGGAGTCCCAGCAGAAAGTTCAGCCACTAAGCTATGGTCAGTGTTCTTGGCACTTGGGGATATAGCTTTTGCATATCCGTATTCTGTAATTGTTCTGGAGATTCAGGTATCTTTTCCAAGAACATGACTTTTTCTTGAAATAAGAAAAAGACCCTTATAACCCACAAATTCTTACAGGACACTTTGAAGTCCCCTCCATCAGAACAATACACCATGAAAAAGGCATCAATGGTTTCCATTATTGTTACCACGTTCTTCTACCTCTGTTGTGGAGGTTTAGGATATGCTGCCTTTGGAAACAACACACCGGGCAACCTCTTAACAGGATTCGGCTTTTACGAACCATATTGGCTTGTCAACTTTGCAAATGCATGCATCATTTTGCACCTAGTAGGCGGATATCGAGTACGTCATTTCCATATTTCACTCTTTACATAGTTAAATACAACATACCTCAATAATGTTCAGACTATTTGGTTCTTTATTCTTTCTTTTAGATATACAGTCAGCCAATGTTTGCTTTAGTCGAAAGATGGTTCAGTGTGAAATTCCCAGACAGCCCTTTTGCAAAGGACTTTAAGCTGAAGCTGCTCCCATCATCATTACCTGCTTTGAGCTGAATGTCTTTAGACTCTGTTTCAGGACATTGTACGTGTTATCTACAACCGGTGTGGCACTGCTTTTCCCTTACTTCAATCAAGTGTTGGGGGTATTAGGAGCTGTAAATTTCTGGCCTATGACGATTTACTTTCCACTAGAGATGTATTTAGTGCAAAAAAAGATTCTTTCTTGGACAAAAACTTGGGTGGTTCTTCAAATCTTCAGCGCGTTTTGCTTGGTTATATCGATATTGGGCACCATAGGGTCGGTTGAAAGACTCATCAGTGCTAAATTTGGGTGAAAATTCTGTGTCCCTTCTCAGTATGAATTCAACACACCGAACCGAAGTAGAGCAGGCCAGCAGGGTAACATGTTTGGACAGTATACAAGGATTGTTTCTTTGCAAGATTGTTAACTTCACAGTTTTAGCAGATTGGAACAAGATATATGATGAGATGCTCAAGAGGTAAATAATTTCAGTTTGCAATCCTGTAGATTCATAAAAGTCCCCGAAACTATCCTACATATCTATGTTTATACAAAGTTGGTTAGTACTACCTCCGGTCCAAAATATAAGTCACCGTTGACTTTGACACGCATATTAAGGAGGCGATAACTAATCGAATTTTTACACTATCATGACGAATTACCCATTGTTTACACTGCAATTGACTGAACAAGGGCTAGAGGGTAATTTCGTCATGATAGTATAAAAATTCGATTAGTTATCGCCTCCTTAATATGCGTGCCAAAGTCAACGGTGACTTATATTTTGGACCGGAGATAGTAAAAGGCAAGGATTGTTCACCTGTATATGCTTTCAAAAAAAAAAAATCATAGTTAGGTAAATGGAGTTCATTGGTATTCGAAAATTCAATACCTAACGTCAAGAAAGCGAATGAAATCCCACTACTGTGAATGTTAATATTAATGGCACTAAGGTGGTCAATCTGATGTTGTTAATGTTAATGTTAATGGCACTATGGTGGTCGATCTACCGTTGGGCATCACAAAGAAATTCGACCTCTTTAAAGTCGAATTTATGCATAAAATTCGAGTCTGGAGGGGTTGAAAACAGATTTCGATCTAGATAAAGTTGAAATTTGCATGAATTGTGGTCCCGAATAGATCGACTGTGCCATTAACAATAAAAAAATTAAAACAAGGAAAAAGAGTTCATTATTTGAATATATTAGGATTTTTGAGGAAAATTTACTAATGAACATAATCACGTGTTGATATACATAATCGGTTGACAAATGTATGGAGTGGTAGGTGGTGATCAACAAGGTATCGGCCTGGTGAGTTAACACTATGTCATAACCTGTATTGACTAGAGTTCGAGGTCCACCTGAGACAAAAAAAAAGGGTGCGTGTAACCACCCACCCAAAATCAATGCCAAGAGCCAGGGGCGGATCTAGGTTATATACTAAGCAGTCCACGGACCCGCTTAAAAATAAAAATACTCTACGTTTTACATATAAAAAATATTCGGACCTCGTAAAAAAATTATTTAGTGTATTAAATATTTACTGACTCATTGAAAAAAAACATTCTCATTCCGCGGCTATGCCAAGAGCCGAGAGACTTATATTCAATTCACTCCGATGAATACAACTTGCCATCAACCTCGCCTTCAAATGATAATACTTCACGATTATGTATCATACATATAAAAAGGGTGCAATCATGATTATGTTTATTTATGTGATACCCGTAATTTCACGAAAATATGTAAATGTCATTTCGGGATTATTAGTGAATATTATTGAACGAGAATTCTTTTCTTTACATCTAACTTTATTAGGAACATTTTATCACATTTTACATCATTTTATAACATTTTAAACTTCAGTTTTTCACAAGTCCAATATAAAAATTGTGAATTCCTAAAATATATATTTTCACACCTTTTAAAGAGAGAAATAACCCCAAACATGAGTCATGACTTCGTCCCTCACACCTATCCATCCTATTCTTTTTAAAAGCCTCCACTTCGTTGATTAATTAATTTGATTTTGTTGCATTCATGAGTGTTGCATGAACCTACTTTCACTCTTCCATGCTCTTTAGATTGCTCCATATCTGTTTTCCGAGCAAAATTTTGAAATGTGATTAAGAAAAATTTCTTTTGTATTTATATAATTGTGACCTATTATAGTTTACAATGCTAATGATGTTGGTGTTGGTGTTTTATATTCATGAGCCTTCTCCGTTTATTCTGAAATTTTTACCGACGATCATTTTGAGGTTCGAAAGGAAGCGACTTTCTATTCCCGACGATCATTTTGAAGAACTTTTGGATTTCATTGCTAAACGGGATAGGAGTTCCACCCATAGCAAAGGCTGCAAACAAGACTTCGAGGTCAGAGTTGCTTGTAAAGTTGCAAAAGTTGTATCCACCATCCGTATTGATATGTGATGACATATTGCTGCACCTGGTGGAACAACAGACACTTGACTCTCAACAGCAGGAAACTTGTAAGACGCCTCACAATGTTGACCACTGTTTTGATACTGACATTAATCTGCCCAGTTTGTCCTTCTCGCTATAAAAATTATGCAGTTGTCATTCTCCCTATAAAAAATATGTATATGTCATGTTACTTAAAAATATTCCAGATTGTGTCATTATCCCTAATTTCCCATTTTATTTATATAATTGTGACCTACTATAGTTTACAATGCTAATGATGTTGGTGTTGGTGTTTTATATTCATGAGCCTGCTCTGTTTATTATGAAAATTTTCCCGACGATCATTTTGAGGTTCGAAAAGAAGCGACTTTCTATTCCCGACGATCATTTTGAAGAACTTTTGGATTTCATTGCTAAACGGGATAGGAGTTCCACCCATAGCAAAGGCTGCAATCAAGACTTCGAGGTCAGAGTTGCTTGTAAAGTTGTAAAAGCTGTATCCACCATCCGTATTGATATGTGATGACATATTGCTGCACCTGGTGGAACAACAGACACTTGACTTTCAACAGTAGGAAACTTGTAAGAAGCCTCACAATGCTGACCACTGTTTTGGTACTGACATTAATCTGCCCAGTTTTTCCTTCTCACAATAAAAATTATGCAGTTGTCCTTCTCTCTATAAAAAATATGTATTTGTCCTGTTACTTAAAAATATTCCAGATTGTGTCATTATCCCTAATTTCCCATTTCTTCGATGTCCGCAACGTACCCTTTCATTATCTGCACTTGGACTTGCCAGCCTGCTGAGCCGGTTGATGAACTGCATGTTTTCTCCAAGTTGCTATGGGTGGGCAGATTAATGTCATTACCAAAACAGTGGTCAGCATTGTGAGGCTTCTTACAAGTTTCCTGCTGTTGAGAGTCAAGTATCAACACCAGGTGCAGCAAAATGTCATCACATATCAATACGGATGGTGGATACAGCTTTTGCAACTTTACAAGCAACTCTGACCTCGAAGTCTTGTTTGCAGCCTTTGCTATGGGTGGAACTCCTATCCCGTTTAGCAACGAAATCCAAAATTTCTTCAAAATGATCTTCGGGAATAGAAAGTCGCCTCTTTTCGAACCTCAAAATGATCGTCGGGAAAATTTCATAATAAACAGAGCAGGCTCATGAATATAAAACACCAACATCATTAGCATTGTAAACTATAATAGGTCACAATTATATAAATAAAATGAGAAATTAGGGATAATGGCTACACATCTTAATATTTTTAATTTCATAATAAATGAGAGCAGGCTCATGAATATAAAACACCAACACCAACATCATTAGCATTGTAAACTATAATAGGTCACAATTATATAAATAAAATGGGAAATTAGGGATAATGACACAATGTGAAATATTTTTAAGTAACAGAGACATATACATATTTTTATAGAGAGAGAATGACAACCGCATAATTTTTATTGCGAGAAGGACAAATCAAGCGATTAATGTCAAGACTAAAAAAGTGGTCAAGATTGTGAGGCTTCTTACAAGTTTCCTGCTTTGTTGAGAGTCAAATGTCTGTTGTTCCACCAGTGCAAAAAAATGTCATCACATATCAATACGGATGGTGGATACAGCTTTTTGCAACTTTACAAGCAACTCGACCTCAAGTCTTGATTGCACCTTTGCTATGGGTGGAACTCCTATCCCGTTTAGCAATGAAATCCAAAAGTTCTTCAAAATGATCGTCCGGGAATAGAAAGTCGCTTTTTTGAACCTCAAAATGATCGCCGGAAAAATTTCATAATAAACAGAGCAGTGCTCATGAATATAAAACACCAACACCAACATCATTAGCATTGTAAACTATAATAGGTAAACTATAATAGGTCACAATTATATACATATTTTTATAGGAGAAGACAACTGCATAAATTTTTATAAATGAGAAGACAAACTCAGGCGATTAATGTCGATTACCAAAACAAAGGGTCAACATTGTGAGGCTTCTTACAAGTTTCCTGCCGTTGAGAGTCAAAATGTCTGTTGTTCCACCAGTGCGACAATATGTCATCACATATCAATACGGATGGTGGATACAACTTTTGCAACTTTACAAGCAACTCTGACCTCGAAATCTTGTTTGCAGCCTTTGCTATGGGTGGAACTCCTATCCCGTTTAGCAATGAAATCCAAAAGTTCTTCAAAATGATCGTCGGGAATAGAAAGTCGCTTCTTTTCGAACCTCAAAATGATCGTCGGGAAAATTTCATAATAAACAGAGCAAGCTCATGAATATAAAACACCAACACCAACATCATTAGCATTGTAAACTATAATAGGTCACAATTATATAAATAAAATGGGAAATTAAGGATAAATACACAATCTGGAATATTTTTAATTTCATAATAAACAGAGCAGGCTCATGAATATAAAACACCAACACCAACATCATTAGCATTGTAAACTATAATAGGTCACAATTATATAAATAAAATGAACCTAGACCAAGACTTGTCCATTTGTACACCAATTAATAAGTTGCAAATCGTCAATGCTCTATTTTTGCGAACCTACTTATTACAGCAATTAATAAGTTGAAAAACATCTAGGAAATAAACCATTTAAATGTTGTATATATATATATATATATATATATATATATATATATATATATATATAAAAATATTTTATTTAAAAAATATTTCCATAACCTTATATCTCCTTTCTTATAAAAACTAACCTACGAGTTCAATAACTAACATACGAGTTCAAATTAGATTGGTCGACTCCTCTAAAAAAAAATTAGATTGATCGACTAAAGAGATGGGATGATTCTACTACGTTTCTTTTCTCTTAATCTTCTTCTACTTCGCTAGGATTCTTCTCTTCTTTCGCCTACTTGTTTTACCTCTGCTATCGTCACTACTGGAGACGCCTTTGGTCCCTCCTTTGGATCGAGACCGTCCCTATTTTCTTTTCCTCCGATGAATCTAATGATCATGAAATCTCCGGAGAAAAGGATAGGGCCGATTTCACACTTTTTTTTGTTGAGGGTAAAACAAGGAAATGAAGAAAAAGTATAATTTTTTCCATGGAGTCGTGTAACGCCTGCTTCGCGACACCCCAGTCTTTATCCTAAAGGGCGTTCAAGCACTAATAAAATAAAAATAAATTTCACTTTATACGTAGCCTCTACTACGTCGTATCAAAAATAAGCAAACGGAAGCAAAAGACTGGGTATAAAAATTATCCAAATAATCCAAGAATAGAAATGAAATCTAAAGATGGAAATGTAACTTTATTACATTCAAAGGAAATTACGAAAATCCAAAAGAAACGTCATTTACAAGTCTCGAAAAACCAAAAGTCTAATCCGAAGTGCTAAAACAGTCTAATAAATGAATAACAAAATGAATAAATTAATAATCTTCAACGAGGCGTCGTCAAACGTCATTATCGAACTCCTCCTCGTAACCATGATCAACCTGTTCGTCTTCTCACCCCCAAACACATAGAAAACATGCATTTGAGGTAAGTACAACGTACTTAATAAGAAAGAGAAGCTATGACAACAATTATAATTTATAAGAGAAAATATATTTATTCGTTTAGTTATCTTTGTGTGACGACTCAATCTAGGGTTCATTCCATGTCTATCAACATGAATTGACTAAACGTTTCTACTCAACTTATCTATGTCACAACCGCACTCAAGGGCACTACGCATATCCAAACTGGGGATATTCTTGGCAACATATTAGTGGATCACACCAATATCCACGAAGTCTAGAATAGGTAGACTCCGATAGTAATACACATCTCAAAGGAGTCCTTCAGACTTAGGGTTTTTTTTTTGACTCACGGAGTTCTTCCACCATCGAGGTAGCACACACGTCGCGATATAGACGGGTGCCTATCCAAGAGAGACATGTTGTTTAATCTTTTACTAATCAAGTCGTATTTTATTAAAATGATTAACTAACCACCTAAGTGTTTTTAAGTAATCTTCTCACACACTACTACTCTCTTCCTAGACCCACTGTACATAGACAAGGCCTAGCAATTACACGCACATTGATGAATGCTAATTCATCAAAGCACAAGCCTATCACGCTCTTCAGACGGATCCGAACTTCAACTCCCTTTAAGAGTACATTCGGTGTTTTAACTGAACGAATCAGAAGCTCAATTCAGGCTTGTTTATGGTTAAACAATGTTAACATATCATAATTTAGGGTTTAAAACTGAAAGACATAGCTTAAACATCACTTAAGTGCAAACTGGGGCAATGCGTTCGCATTAATTGGAATGCGTACGCATTCCCTGCTGCTGAACTTGCTGGAAACTTTCTGTTTCAACAATGCGTACGCATTGCCTACAATGCGTACGCATTACTTGACCAGAACCTAAGCTAAAACTCTCTGTTTGAACAATGCGTGCGCATTCTTAGGAATGCGTACGCATTCAACAACCAGAACCAAAACCAGAACTCTCTGTCCCAGGAATGCGTGCGCATTCTATTGAATGCGTACGCATTCTGCGTCTAGAAAGCAAACCTGCAAACCTGATACAGGAATGCGTGCGCATTGCATACAATGCGTACGCATTCTGCCTGCTGGCCTAAATTTCTGATTTCGATCCTTATCGGTTTCTAATCCGTTTCTAACCCAATTAACATCAAATTAAGTACAGTAAAACGTAGAAGAACATATCTAACTATTCCATAGCATCTATGATCCTTTGATCAACGAAAACACATCTTTCTAACATTAAAGCGTCTTAAAACATGATCTAAACCCTATAAACGATAATCGAAATCATAGGAAGAGTCTCTTACCTAATTGCAGCCAAAAACTGATCCAAACAGCCTTGAAAAGTCTGCTGCACTTCCCAAGAACTGATATCCAAACGGTGCTCTTATCACAACGATTCCCATTCTCCACTCCGATCTGAAAACGATCAATAACCGCTTCAGTTATTGTGAAAAATTCCTTGGCCTTTTTCTCTCCTCAACACGCAGAGAAGGAAAAGCGTGGAGTCTGAATTTCTGATTTAGTCTAGGTTATGGGATTAATGTGTGTTAATTATCCTTAATTACCAATTCCCATTAAATCCCATTTTTCCATAATCACCCTTAATTACCAAAATCAGAAATTTCCTTTAATTAAATACACATAATTCGAAAATTATACATATATAATTAATACAACACTTAACTCCAATAAAAGAAAAGAAATAATAAAATTTCGTTTTCGTAAAATGACTCGTCTGCCCTTTCTCGAAAATCGGAATATTACATTCCTCCCCCCTTAAAAGGAGTTTCGTCCCGAAACTAGAACATACCTGTAGATCGACAAACTCTTGGAATTCACCGATCATATCATTTTCAACTTCCCAAGTTGCCTCTCGGGTGAATGATTGCTCCACCGACTAAAACCAATGGGATCATCCGTCTCTTAATCATCTTTTCTTTCCGGTCCAAAATCTTGATCGGTCTCTCATCATAAGCAAGATTGTCTTGTAGAATTTCCGGATCAATCGTAGTTTCAACATCATTCCTCGTCAGACACTTCTTCAAAATCGAAACGTGAAACACACTATGGACCCTTGACATCGATTCCGGTAACCTAAGCTTGTAAGCCAACGGTCCAATTCTTTCCAGAATCTCAAATAGTCCAACATACCTTGGACTTAACTTTCCTTTTGTCCAAAGCGCTTCACTCCTTCATCGGTGAAGCTCGTAGATACACTCACACCGAATTCAAACTCAAGAGGTCTCCTTCTAACATCTGCCCAACTTTTCTGCCTGTCTTGTGTTGGCTTCAGATTTTTCTTAACCAACTGAACTCTTTCCTTAGCTTGTTCAACCAATTCCGGCCCTGTGATTTGTCTTTCCCCGACTTTATCCCAAAACATCGGCGTTCGACATCTTCTCCCAAACAAAGCTTCAAACGGTGGCATGCCGATGCTTGCATGAAAACTGTTGTTGTAGGCAAACTCTGCTACGGGTAGGTAATCCTCCCATGATCCACCTACTTCCAAAACACAATCTCTTAGCATGTCCTCGAGCGTTTGGATTGTCCTCTCAGATTGTCCATCTGTCTGTAGATGAAAAGCCGTACTCAAATCTAACTTGGTTCCGCTGCTTGTAAACTCTTCCAAAACCGACTGACGAACCTCGGATCACGATCCGAAACTATCGAGATAGGAATTCCTTGTAACTTCACTATATTATCCAGATAGAGGGTTGTTATCTTCTTCAAAGTCATATCAACCTTATATGGTAAGAAATGGGCAGATTTGGTCAATCTATCCACAATTACCCAAATTGCATCTTGTCCTCCTTTAGTCTTCGGTAAACCGGTGACAAAATCCATCGTGATCTTATCCCATTTCCATTCGGGGATATCCAATGGCTTAAGCATTCCTCCTGGTCTTCTATGCTCCGCTTTTACTTTCTGACAAATATCACATTCTGACACAAACTTAGCTATTTCCAACTTCATCGAGGGCCACCAAAACCTTTCTTTCAAGTCCCGATACATCTTAGTAGCACCTGGATGAACTGCAAAAGCAATCCTATGTGCCTCTTCCATCACTCTTTGTCTTAGATCACCAACATCAGGTACACACAGACGATCCTGGTACCAAAGGTTCCGATTCTTATCCAAGACATAACCCACTGTAGGTTTCTCTCTAGCAACTCGCTTCAAATCAACCAAAGCTGGGTCTTCATCTTGCTTTTCCCGAATATCATCCATCAATTCCGATCTTGCTAACAATGGCACCACAAACTGTCGATCCTCAATCTGATCAAACATGCTGATTTCCAGCCCATCTAACCTTTCTACCACCTCTTCGACGCTTGAAACTGCAAACACTGGTTTCCTGCTCAAAGCATCAGCCACTACATTGGCTTTGCCTGGATGGTACTGAATATCCAAATCATAGTCCTTCACGAACTCTAGCCATCTTCTCTGTCTCATGTTCAGATTCTCTTGAGTGAAGAAATACTTTAAACTTTTGTGGTCGGTGAAGATCCTTGCTTTTAACTCCATATAAGTAGTGCCTCCAAGTTTTTAAGGCAAACACTACTGCTGCCAACTCTAAGTCATGTGTCGGGTAGTTCTTCTCATGCACCTTCAACTGTCTAGATGCATAGGCAATCACTTTTCCTCCTTGCATCAACACACACCCTAAACCCTGTCCCGAAGCATCCGTGTAGACGTCGTAGTTATCAAAAATCTCTAGAACTGCCAAAAATGGGGTTGTAGTCAACTTATCCTTCAAGGTATGAAAAGCTGTATCGCACTCTCTAGTCCATTCGAACTTCACATTCTTCTGTGTAAGCTTAGTGAGCGGAGTAGCTATCTTCGAAAAGTCTTGCACGAACTTCCTATAGTAGCCAGCCAAACCAAGAAAACTCCTTACTTCTGAGACTATGGTAGATCTAGGCCAATTCTCAACTGCCTCAATCTTTGCTGGATCAACTTGTATGCCATCTCCAGAAATGACATGACCCAAGAAACTGACTTGCTTCAACCAAAAGTCACACTTAGAGAACTTAGCAAACAACTAATTCTTCTTCAAAGTATCTAACACTATCCTTTAGTGTTCCTCATGTTCTTTCTCATCCTTAGAGTATACTAGGATATCGTCTATGAACACTATCACAAATTTATCCAAGTATGGCATGAAAACTCGCTGCATCAAATCTATAAATGCAGATGGAGCATTAGTAAGTCCAAATGGCATGACCAAGAACTCATAATGTCCATACCTCGTGCTAAAAGCCGTCTTCGGTATATCTGCTACCTTGATCTTCAATTGGTGATAACCAGACCTAAGATCAATCTTAGAAAACACTTTCTTGCCTTGCAACTGATTAAACATATCATCTATCCTCGGTAAGGGGTACTTGTTCTTGATGGTAAGATTGTTCAGCGCTCTGTTGTCGATACACATCCTCATGCTACTATCTTTCTTCTTTACGAACAAAACGGGGGCTCCCAAAGGCGAAGTACTAGGCTGAATTATATTCCTCTCAAGCATATCCTTAAGCTGAGCTTTCAACTCCTTCAATTCAGCCGGTGCCATTCTATAGGGTGCCTTAGCAACTGGTGCCGCTCCCGGTTTCAACTTGATCTCAAACTCGATTTCTCAATCCGGCATGTTTCCCGGTAACTCTTCCGGAAACACCTCAGGGTACTCTCTTACTACCGGAGTTTCTTCCAACTTATGCTTCACTTGTTCCACATCCACTGCGTACAACAAGTAGCCTTCTCAACCCTTCTGAAAAGCCCTAATTTCCTTAACCGCTGAAATTATCGGATGTCGCTTCTTACTCGGCTTGTACACATTACCCTGATACATCTTATCTGATTTCCCGGGTACTTTAAAGGTCACCTTCTTCTCTCGGTAGTCTAAGTGAACATAATTATCGGATAGCCAATCTATTCCAAGAATTACATCAAAGTCTGAAAAATCTAAAACGGTGAAGTCACTCCTGCATCGATAGGGTCCAACTCGAACTTCCACTTGAGGTATCACCCTAGTTACCTTTGTTACCTTTCCTAATGGTGTAGTTATCTCCAAAGTGTTTCTTAAAGGTTTTGAGGGTAAACTCAACTTCTTAGCTACCTTGGTCGACACAAAAGTGTTAGACGCTCCCGTATCGAACAAAGCTCTGACCACTAGATTATCTAACATTATCGTACCTAAGATGCATATTCATTCATTTAAATACAATTACAGCATGAACAAACGTGCTATAAAAAATATCTTAATAAAGTAAATTAGAAACAAGGTACCTGAGATAACATCATCCTCTGGTTCTGCATCTCTAGCATCAACCGCAAAAACTCGAACCGGTCGACTTGGGCCGCTTCTACCGTTTCCTTGTCGAACTGCTTTTGTTTCCACTGTTTGGACACGCTCTAGAAAAGTGTCCTGGCTCTCCGCAGACGTAGCAACCATAAGTATTCTGCTTGCACTCCCCTGAATGATTTCTGTTGCATTTAGGGCAAAGCGGTTCACTGTTCGGGGCCTTAGCTGCCGTGGGACCTGTTGTCTTCTTGACGTTCCGTTGCGGTGCTCCTCGGTAATTTCCCTGACTAGTCCCAAAGTTTATCTTGTTACCAATCACTACTGTGGCCTTCTTCCTGAAGGCCTCAACCTCCAATGCCTTATTCAGAAGTTCAGCCATACTCTTGGCTGTGAATCCCAACATACCATATTGGATTTCATAAGCCAACCCTTCTTTGTAAAGGGCCATCTTCCTTTCTTCCACTTTCTTTCATCACTGGGTAAAACCTTCCTGTACTGCTGAACTTGTTGGTGTACTCGATACCGCCATGTAATTACCCTGCTTGAGTTTCAGAAACTGACTTGCCTTATATGTTTGAACTGTTTCCGGGAAGTACTCGTTGTAAAACATTTCTTTGAAAGCTTCCCAGTCTGTTACTTTGCCATTGCTACTCAGTATAGCATCTATCCATGCTTCAATTTGAAGAAAATCGATCGTCATTGTGCCATCTCTCGCTTTCAGAACATGTATATTCCTGCAAGCCTTCTCAAAACCTCTCAGCCACTCTTCAGCTTTTAGATGTTCTACATTCCCATAGAAATTTTCAACCCGATTCCTTCTCAACCTTGTGTACCAGTCCACAGGCGGTGCTTGGTCAAAAGCCGGTCTGACTGGTGGGTAAACCAGAGGGTAGCCAAACGGTATCTGCTGGTGGAACTGTTGTTGTTGAGGGTAAGGTGGGATCCCTTGAGGCTCAGTCTGATAAGGATAATATCCCTGATGGTAATTCTGGTGGTGCTGTGGGGTCGGCTGAGGTTGCTAGGAACCGAAGGGTGGGTAACCAAAACCTTGCTAATGGTCGAAACGCAGTGAAAGTGGTATGGTAGGTCGAGGGGTATGCCCTACAGGAGGTGGGTAAAAGGTTTGTTGTTGTTGATGAAATACTAGTGGTGAGGGGTGGCTCGCTAGTGGAGGGTAACTTACCAGTGGTGGTACAAAACCCGCTGGGACATCGCTTACCAAAGAGAATTGAACCGAACTCCCCACGTGCCATCGTGGAGGTTGCTCCTAATGAGGTCGCGGTGACAAACTCTGTTGAGATCCTGGCGTAGGTGTCGCAGTATGAGGTGGTTGTGTCAAACTCCGATGGGGTGGAGGATTCTGCCTCACTACACCGCCTCCTACGACTGGTGTTGGGCTTTCCCGACGAATTCCGGAAGGCTCTGCACCCACTCCAGTTCTCGTGAACACCATCCTGATGATCGAAGAAAACCAGAACGTTACTAAAAGGTCTAAAGAAAGCTTATCTTAAAAGAAAGGAAGCCTAAAAGACGCTTTTCTCTGATACCAACTGTAACGCCCCGTTCCCGGACACCGAGTCCTTATCCGGAAAAGGAATGTTCGGCACGTATAAAATAAAAATAAATTTCACTTTATACGTAAGCCTCTACTACGTCGTATCAAAAATAAGCAAACGGAAGCAAAAGACTCGGGTATAAAAATTATCCAAATAATCCAAGAATAGAAATGAAATCTAAAGATGGAAATGTAACTTTATTACATTCAAAGGAAATTACAAAAATCCAAAAGAAACGCATTTACAAGTCTCTCGAAAGACAAAAAGTCTAATCCGTAGTGCTAAAACACATCTAATAAATGAATAACAAAATGAATAAATTAATAATCTTCAACGAGGCGTCGTCAAACGTCATCATCGAACTCCTCCTCGTAACCATGATCAACCTGTTCGTCTTCTCACCCCCAAACACATAGAAAACATGCATTTGAGGTAAGTACAACGTACTTAATAAGAAAGAGAAGCTATGACAACAATTATAATTAATAAGAGAAAATATATTTATTCGTTTAGTTATCTTTGTGTGACGACTCAATCTAGGGTTCATTCCATGTCCATCAACATGAATTGACTAAACGTTTCTACTCAACTTATCTATGTCACAACCGCACTCAAGGGCACTACGCATATCCAAACTGGGGATATTCTTGGCAACATATTAGTGGATCACACCAATATCCATGAAGTCTAGAATAGGTAGACTCCGAGAGTACGCACATCTTAGTGGAGTCCTTCCGTATTTAGGGTTTTTTTGACCTACGGAGTTCTTCCACCATCAGAGGTAGGACACACATCGCGATATAGACTGGTGTCTATCCAAGAGAGACATGTTGTTTAATCTTTTACTAATCAAGTACATATTTTATTAAAATGATTAACTAACCACCTAAGTGTTTTTAAGTAATCTCCCTCACACAACTACTCTCTTCCTAGACCACTAGACATAGACAAGGCCTAGCAATTACACAGACATTGATGAATGCTAACTCATCAAAGCACAAGTCTATCACGATCTTCCGACGGATCCGAACTTCAACTCCCTTTAAGAGTACATTCGGTGTTTTAACTGAATGAATCAGAAGCTCAATTCAGGCTTGTTTATGTTTAAACAATGTTAACATATCATAATTTAGGGTTTAAAACTGAAAGACATAGCTTAAACATCACTTAAGTGCAAACTGGGGCAATACGTGCTCATTAACCGGGGCAATGCGTGCGCATTAACTGGAATGCGTACGCATTCCCTGTTGCTGAACCTACTGGAAACTTTATGTTTCAACAATGCGTGCGCATTGCCTACAATGCGTACGCATTACTTGACCAGAACCTAAGCTAAAACTGTCTGTTTGAACAATGCTTGCGCATTCTTAGGAATGCGTACGCATTCAACAACCAGAACCAAAACAAGAACTCTGTGTCCCAGGAATGCATGCGCTTTCTACGTCCAGAAAGCAAACCTGCAAACCTGATACAGGAATTCGTGCGCATTGCATACAATGCGTATGCATTCTGCCTGCTGCCCTAAATTTCTGATTTCGATCCTTATCGGTTTCTAATCCGTTTCTAACCCAATTAACATCAAATTAAGCACAGTAAAACGTAGAAGAACATATCTAACTATAAAATAGCATCTATGATCCTTTGATCAACGTAAACACATCTTTCTAACATTAAAGCGTCTTAAAACATGATCTAAACCCTATAAACGATAATCGAAATCATAGGAAGAGTCTCTTACCTAATTACAGCCAAAAACTGATCCAAATAGCCTCGAAAAGTCTGCTGCACTTCCCACGAACTGATATCCAAACGGTGCTCTTATCACAACGATTCCAATTCTCAACTCCGATCTGAAAACGATAAATAACCGCTTTAGTTATTGTGAAAACTTCCTTGGCCTTTTCTCTCCTCAACACGCAGAGAAGGAAAAGCGTGGAGTATGAATTTCTGATTTAGTCTAGGTTATGGGATTAATATGTGTTAATTATCCTTAAATACCAATTCCCATTAAATCACCCTTAATTACCAAAATCAGAAATTTTCTTTAATTAAATACACATAATTCGAAAATTATACATATATAATTAATACAACACTTAACTCCAATAAAAGAAAAAAAAATAATATTTCGTTTTCGTAAAATGACACGTCTGCCCTTTTTCGAAAATCGGAATATTACAGCTGGTTTTTCTGCTTTGACAATACCACCCGCGTGCTAATGGCCCGACTTTCTTTTAAAGATTAATCTTGTTAAACCCAATTGAAATCAAAACAGGTTTGAACCAAATCAACAGGTTTGACTTTAGTTTGGTTTGGATACAAATCATAACCCACACCAATCTCGCACTTTCTAAACTGAATCCACTCATTCCAACCCATGATCAGCCTTTGCAGGAGCAAGGGGTTGAAATCCCTTGCCTTCATGAAAATCGTCGTTTTTCGAGAGTCTAAATGATTAGTCAAAATCGTTATGTTGACTAAATGTGAAAATAAAAATTAATAACGGAAAAGACATGGCTTATCATTTGTTTTGTTTGTTTGATTTGATAAATCTTCTCATTTTCTAATCTTGTGTTGTTTTGTTTTGTTTGTGACAAGGGTACCGAAGGGCGAAAAGGCAAAAATATTACATATGAAATGTGGACATGGGAAGAAACATCGATGTGGTTTGAAATTAGTAAGTATCTACCGTGACAAAATAGGGTTAACATGTTTTGTTTCAATTTTTTTCCAATTATTTGGTGTGGTTATTCACCTTACAAAATTTTCTATGTTTCTTGAAACAAAACCAATCGTCCTTGTTAACTACTATGACTTGATATACGAGGAAATTAGAGTGGTGGGAGGATACTGAAAACTTGCGTTAATTTGTTGATAACATGTCTTATTGGCAGCATAATCAGGAGTAGCACTTGATTATATGTCGAAGTCCCTGTTATTATTATTCTTTGTTGGCAGTGTTGGTCCTAGGGCCTATTTATTAAGTTATAATTCCTGCTTTACCCTTGTTTGTACTATTTAGACATGTGCTAAATATGTCAGAATGAAATAGCACATGTGTTAAATGTGTTAGAAAAATTAGCTTATTTGCGTAAGCTATGAGGTCGGTTGTTCGCAATTTAAACAGGAGTCTGTAATTCTTTCAAAACAGATCAATAAAAGATTTCCTAATCTTTTATACCAACTATTTCAACATGGTATCGGAGCCACCACATAGCCATTAATTACGATGAATTATAGAGGTGTCATGATGGGAGAGAGAACTCCCCTTACCTCCGCATCTGGCGGTGATTCCACCAGCGGATCACCGGATGTGACTGGGCAAAATCACCCTGACAGCAGCGAAGACAGCAATATCACGAACCATACCGGCCTGAATCACAACTCGGAAGCTTACCAGCGACAATTACTTGGAGTGGGCCCATACGGTACGTCTGGTGGTTGATGGGAGAGGCAAGATGGGTTATTTAACTGGAAAAACGAAAGAACCAGCAAAGACGGACCCTCGTCATAGGACCTGTAAATCTGAAAATTCCATGGTCAAGACGTTGTTGACAAATTCTATAGAGCCTTCAATTTGCAGGCCGCATATGTTTCTACCGACGGCTAAGGACATATGGGATGCCGTAAAAGAGATGCATTCCGACATTGAAAACTCGTCTCAAATTTATGAATTGAAGACGAAATTGTGGAATATGAAACATGAAGGCAGTGATGTGACCACATACTACAAGAAGATCGTCACTTTGTGGCAAGAATTGGATTTATGCTATGATGACAAATGGGAATGCTCGGCTGACATCACCCATTTCAAACAGAGGGAAGAAAATGAGCGGGTATACTCCTTCTGGGCTGGAATAACATCGAATTTGGACGAGGTAAGGGGGAGAATACTCGGGAGAAAACCCTTGCCATCCCTTTAGGAAGTTTTTGCGGAAGTAAGAGGGAGGAGAAAAGTGATGCACAGAAACCCCATAGCAGAGGTGGATAGCTCAGCTCTTGTTGTTGGAAGAACAGAGTGGTCAAAAAGAGTGGATAAATCCAAACTGAAATGTGATCATTGTAAGAAAGTGGGCCACACACGTGAAACATGTTGGGAGATACACGGGAAGCCTTCTTGGAAGACCAAGGGCTAGGAAAACAGAGGGAAATCAGCCAACCAAGCTGTCATGGATTCAACAGTGCCTCTTTTCACAACTTGAGCAGCTGAACCGACTCCTAAACCCCTAGAAGCCCGAAAAACGTATATCCACATGCTCCTATGTGGACTCGGGTATTTCTACATCATTTACTGTCCAAGGTCAAAAGGTCAACTGGGTCATAGACTCGGGTGCAACAGACCATATGACTAGTTTGTCATAACTTTTCTCTTCATACAAATCATGTCCAGGAAAACAAAAGGTAAAACTTGCGGATGGAACTTTCTCCGCTATAGCAGGGGAAGGCTCTATACCAATTTCTTCCAATCTGACCATTGAAAATGTGCTGCATGTACCCAAATTAGCCTGCAATTTAATATCTGTCCAAAAATTAACCTCGGATAGAGGTTGTGTTGCTAACTTTACGATGTGACCCAGATAATACCCAATTCAAGAGGAAGATTGAGTCTTTTAGTTAGTCTTTTAATTAGTCTTTTATTTAGTCTTTTATTATCCCACATTGGTTAATTGTCTTTTATATTTATTATTATTTTTAATTATTGTTATTTTGTCTCACATTGATAAAATGGCAATTGGACTTGGAGTCTGTAGCCTATATAAGGCATTTCCTTGTATTTGAATAGGGAGCTTATTATTGAATCAAAAAACTATTTTGGTTGAAATTCAGAGATTGAATTTTTATCATAAGAAACTTTCAGAGATTGAGTTTCTTTCAAGAAGTTTTCAGAGATTGGACTTCTTTCGATTATCCTGAGACGGGGTAATTGGTTGGTGTTCCTGAGATGGCCGTAGTAAATATTATGAGATGTAGTATTTACATATCCTTTTGTTATTTTCGTTATATATATTCAAAAAAGCCATAAAAATATACTTTTCAAAGCTCAATCGTTTGTTCGTGCTTTAATCAACGATCCTACGAGATTCGGTTTACATCAAGTGGTATCAAAGCTCAGCGATTAAAGCAACAACAAACACGCGTTCTTGATGTAAATCTGCGAAGATTTTCTTAGAGTTCCCGGCGTTCTTGTTCTCTCGAGAAACCCTAACAAAGCAGCCTTATATTCGCCACTTGTCAGCTGCATTCGATCCTTTCACGATCATCATCAAGAAGCCCTAATTTGGCCGACCGTTATCACAAGGTAATCAAAGCATCCGAAATAGCTGTGTTTATAATCTGCTGCGTATTTTCTAAATCTTTTCGAATTTCGTTCTAGTCGTTTCCTAATCAAATCATATCGAAAAATTCTCAAAATTTACCAGTAGATAGACCTTTGTATTGGCTGTCTTTTGTCTCTTTGGCACATTCACAAATTCGGATTTTATCTTGATCAAATTCGGATCGGAATATTCTGCTCGATTTTCTGGAACAACTTGTAGTCGACTTTGTTTTCAGGGAGTTGTGGTGGTCGAAATTGAAGGAAATTTTGTGAGCACATAGGAAATTCATTATTCTACAACTTTGATTCTTTGAGTTTTTTTAGAGTCCCGACCGGTTTTGCACAATAGTCGCCGTCACCTAGTTGATCAAGCTTCACAAAACCCGTAACCCGAGAGTGATCTGCTTACTTAATTCAATTTGAGTGGGTTATACCTGTCCAAAAATTCTGAAACTTATCAGTCTGAACCAAAATTTCGTTCTCTACAAGTTTTGATCTTTGTGTTTTTCCGAATTCCAGACTGTGTGGTTGTGACAAGTGCCGTCATCTCGCTGTGTGTTTGTTCAAATCTGCTGCGTTCTTGAGCACCAAGAACCCTAATTGCAGCCGCATTCAAAAGCTCCTTACATCATCGAAATTTGCTGCTATTTTCGCAACCCTAGCTGTTCTTGAAATCCAAGAACCCTACCTTGCAGCTAGGGCGAGTAATCATCGAAGAATTCTTGTTGCTGTCGAAAATCTTGTTGCTGCTACACATTCATAACCTGAATCAGCGTTTTTGATCTTCAACAGCCTTTTTGCGCACATACTGGCATTCTTGACATCCAAGAAACCCTTGTGCAGACCGTGTAAAGCCTTAGCATCATAAAAAGCTGTGTTTTTTTTAGTCCTGAAATCCTGTTCTTGTGAGGAATCATCTGCTGCGTTCTTGGAAGATTATTTGCAAGTTGCTGCAATGGATAAACTACGTGCTATATTCGACCATATCCGTACAGACTTCGCGCGACATCGAGATGAATCCGATCGAAGACATGCTGAACTTATGGCTGCCCTAGATGCATTACATGCCAACCTCGATCCACGAAGCGAATTAGAACGTATTGCGTAACGGAAATTAGAGGCAGAACAACGGAAATTAGAACGTGCATAACGTTGGAGGAAATTAGACGCAAAGTGGAAGGCGGACGATGAACTTTTCTTTATCACGTATGGTGTAACACGTGAAGAAGCTATGGCTGGCAAACCGCCCAAATTCCCTCCTTCACGTGCTCAATCGAATAAACAGGTTATTCCCAACACCCCTACGGCTGTGGTACACGAGGAGGAAGATATTCTTATTGTTGATTCAGCCACGGAAGAGTTCATTGAGGTTCCTATTGCACTTACTAATGATGTTGTTCCAGTTGCTACTATTGATTCTCCTTTACCGGTACCCAACCATTCTGACGAGATTGCCGACGTCAAGGTGGATATTGGTGTTGAGCCGATCACTATGCCCATGGACTTACTTGCTGAATTGATTGTGGTCCATCTGGGGACCTAACCGGTGCAATCCGATGGTTCAAAGGTGCACTGCAATTTTAGTTGCTGATTTGAAGGCGTTACAAGCGCCACATGTATATGTGGATCCATATTTACAGCATTGCCGCCCTTTGGATTTTGTTGTCACTGATTTCTCCACTCGCGCCATTCCATGTTTTTGCGATGTTGTGATTCTGAGTTTCTCCGTGGTTGAGTGGACGTATGGAAGCACGATATTCGTGTTTGATCCGGGTTGATTCGAGGACGAATCCTTTTGAAGAGGGAGGGAATGATGTGGCCCAGATAATACCCAATTCAAGAGGAAGATTGAGTCTTTTATTTAGTCTTTTAATTAGTATTTTATTTAGTCTTTTAATTAGTCTTTTATTATCCCACATTGGTTAATTGTCTTTTATATTTATTATTATTTTTAATTATTGTTATTTTGTCCCACATTGCTAAAATGGCATTTGGACTTGGAGTCTGTAGCCTATATAAGGCATTTCCTTGTATTTGAATAGGGTGCTTATTATTGAATCAAAAAACTATTTTGGTTGAAATTCAGAGATTGAATTTTTATCATAAGAAACTTTCAGAGATTGGGTTTCTTTCAAGAAGTTTTCAGAGATTGGACTTCTTTCGATTATCCTGAGACGGGGTAATTGGTTGGTGTTCCTGAGATGGGATCACCGTAGTAAATATTATGAGATGGAGTATTTACATATCCTTTTGTTATTTTCATTATATATATTCAAAAAGCCATAAAAATATACTTTTCAAAGCTGAATTGTTTGTTGTGCTTTAATCAACGATCCTACGAGATTCGGTTTACATCACTTTAACTCTAATGGGTGTGTATTTCAGGACCCTCTTTCGAAGACGATGATTGGCAAGTCTAATGCTGTTGGAGGCCTGTACATTTTGGAGCAAGACCCTCAAAGTAATGGAAGTCCTAATAAAACATAATGTTTTTCAGTTTCCATGTTTGATCAACATCAGATAATGTTATAGCACCAAAGACTAGGTCATACAAGTCTAGATTATATGAAAAATATTTTTTCTGAATTATTTATTAATAAATTTTTTTCCGTTCTTCAGTGTGAATCGTGTCAGCTTGCTAAACTGAGTAGGAAAAACTACCCTTCCTAACCTTACAAACCCTCAAAACCTTAGACTCTAATCCGCAGTGACGTTTGGGGACCTTCACGGATACGGACATTAGGAGGGAAGTGGTGGTTCGTCACGTTTATTGATGACCATACGAGAACCAGTTGGGTTTATATGTTTAGAGAAAAGTCCGAAGTTGAACGCATCTTTAAAATCTTTTATGAAATGATAAAAACCCAATTCCAGGTTCAAATTTAAATTTTTAGAAGTGACAACGGTAGTGAGTACTTTAATCAATTTCTTGGACCCTTTTTTTATGGCAGAGGAATTGTGCATCAATGCTCTGTGTAAATACTCCTCAACAGAACTGTGTGTCTGAGAGGAAAAACCGACACCTTCTGGAGGTCTCACAAGCTTAAATGTTCAGCTCTAAATGTCCAAAATACTTGGGGAGAAGCTCTTTTAATAAGTGCATATTTAATCAATAGAA
Source organism: Gentiana macrophylla (assembly GCA_026214975.1). Taxonomy (NCBI): domain Eukaryota; kingdom Viridiplantae; phylum Streptophyta; class Magnoliopsida; order Gentianales; family Gentianaceae; genus Gentiana; species Gentiana macrophylla. The sequence goes on along the minus strand of CM047812.1, from coordinate 25,653,437 downwards.
TGCCCTCGAGGATTATAAACTTTCAAACGATGTTGCAGTGTTTTCAGGCCTGTTTTCCTGACTCTAAGCTTATTAACAGCCTACCCCTTAAAAAAATTGGATGCACTGTGTTTGTGAAAATGTATCATCAAGGGAAGCTTGAACCTAGATCCAAGAGGTGTGTGTTCGTGGGGTATTCTCCCACACAAAAAAGGTACTAGTGCTTTGACCCGGAGTCTAAAAATTTGTTTTTCGCTATGGATGTGTCCTTCTTTGAAAACATCATGTTTTTTTTGGGAAAACTCAAATTAAGGGGGAGTCTAGGTTACCTAATATTGAGTCTAATTATGAGTTAGCTCTTATGTTACCCTTGGAAGAGTCTGAGTCTGATAAAAATAAGAAAAATAACTTTGATTTTGATTCTGATAAAATGGACACTAAACAACAACCTGTGACAACTGGAGGAGAGAAGGATAAATTTTAGGCCGATATCCAGAAGTATTAGACTATTTTGGAAAAACATTCTATCCCTCCCAGACGTCTATTTTAAAGGGAACATCTTTTACAGGAAGGATCTGAATCAGAATACGGGGGCTTCCGAACCAGAGGATCGTCAATCTGCTTCTAAAGGGGTACTTGATATAAACAACTATAGAGGTAAGGCAGACAACACTTCCTCTTATTCCCCGCTACAAACTGTTGGAAGTTGCACCCGAAAGACAATTTATGTAATTGTTTTTATAAGTAATAAATGACAGATTTATTCTCATCTTATTATTTGCTTCATGCTCATAAGTGATGAGAGTCAAAATGGCTATTATTTACTATGTGATTATACCCCGTTTATACCTCTTTTTATATGTTTCCGGAGACATTTGTTTTTATTTTGATGTATTTTACACCTTTGTTATCATTTCGAGACCTAGGACGAAAATTCCAGAATCTCATTATTTTTTCGGTGTTTTAATACATTCTCGGTCACCCTAGTGTCTTGTAGGGATTATGTTGGGGAGATTTTGCATCATTAAAACAAAAGAAAATTTATAAACCTATACTACCATGCAAGACTACCTCCTAACCGGCCGAATACCGGGTAGTTGCTAGTAAAGTTGGATAAGTACGGGTATCGATCATCAGGGAAAAGGGATGTTGAATATAATCTTATTAATTCCTTAAATTGCTACTCATGAAAACAAATAAAAAAACGATAAAATAAAGCTGAATGAGATTATCAATCCAAAGCCGGGAGGGATAAGCGAAAATCTAAACTATAAACTATAAAATAAACATAAAACAAAGATACATGGGATCAACCAATATACAAGCCAAGTGATCTCAATCTGGTTCATCTCATGATTTTAATTCAAATTGTGGTTTCACCTTTACACGAGATACAAACTCCTAATTCCTTAGTGAATCCGTTTCTCAAGCTATGAATTCCTAATTCCTTAGTGAACTCGATTACGATCTCTCCTCTTCCGAATGTTGAGACCAATTTCCATACAAAACGGGCGAAGGTGTAGATTCAGTTAACTCTCGTATTTTAGAATCTAACAACCTAGATAATTAATCCATTAATTTGTCATCATTAATGATTAAAGATCCTATCTTTCTATGGTGATCTAGTTTACGCAACTTCCGTATTGTAAAACATCAATTAGTAAACAATCTTTCGATATGGTTCACATAATAGCATCATGAATCGAATAGAAAGATACAACATAAATTAAGGCTCATGAAAATAAACAAAGGAATTGAATAAATTCAAAGAGAAACTCACATCGTTTGGATAATGGATGAATCCATGAATTAAACGAACGAAAAGAAAACGAAAAACTACATCCTAATCTAACCGGATCACCCGAGCACAAGGCTCGGGTGACCGCCTTTGAACTCTCAAGAAGAGCTGCTCTCTTCGTGTTTTGCCGCCGCAGAATATTGTGTGTCATTAGGGTTTGGGGCTCTGCTGCTTTTATAATAAAACTAAGTCGGTACGCTCTGAGAACCTAAAGTCGGTTTTGTTGAATCGGCCTTGGACGCCCGTTTGAATAGCCGGACGCCCGTCCGCAATGGCTGGACTAAGGCTGGACGATCGTTTGAAGGCAGTCTGGAGACTCTGTTCTAATTCTGGACCTATGAATGCTCGTTCAATATTCTGAACGCCCGTCCTGACTTGGACGCTCGTTCACTTCCCTTGGACGCCAGTCCAGTGTCGATCAAATTGATAATTCCATCTTTATCTTGATTTATTTCTTTCCTTATCTCTTTTAATCTTCCATAAATCTTGATTGATCCTTTCCAATCACGAATTTGGCTCTCTAAAATCCTCTCTTCCACCATCAATGAGTATCTACAACAATAGGAAAAACATACCAATGCGTAACATAATTCCAAAATAACATAAAATCATCATTTAAGCACATAATTCGTTACGTTTTGAGATTTAACTATTAAAAACATCATTTACTCAATATTTCAATATAAAGCTCGATTTCTATGATAAACATAAGATTATGGGGGAAATTGATATAAAATATATCCTTATAAAACGTACAAAATCACCCTTAACAGATTACGTGTGGTATTTTTTGTGATTTTGTACAGGTATTAGGTGTTCGAGAAGGCCGTAATGCAAGATACGAGGATTGGAACTTGTGCCCGAAGCTTAAATGTTCAAACGAATCAAAACTCGTTGGTACTACAACAATACCTTCCATTGATCTGCAATTGGATCCTTCTTAGAGGCATTTTCTGGGCTGTAAATCTTCATGAAAGTTGTAGAAAATTTCATTATCTTTCCAACGCAGTTTTAATCACTTGATTTGGAGGTCTACACACAAAGTTATGGCCGATTTACTGAATGTATTTATGCTAGGCGAGCGCCCGAGAAATGCTAGGCGCACGCCTACGGGTTAATTTTGTCCAAAGTTTCAGTCCATCTTTCTACTTTTTTGCATGTTAAGCGTGCGCCTGACAAACCCTGGGTACACGCCTAACAATCAGATCTCACAAAACACTATAAATACCCCCATATGATATACATAAATATATATATATATATATATCATCTTCCATAGTTTATCCTGGCGATTTTTGACTCCCCAAAATCACCATATATAGATTTTAAGCTTTAGAACATCTTCTTTTGTAATAAGCACTTGGATAATCTTAGATTATATATATTTGAAGTTAGTTTTCTCATTTTCGGATTTCTATCGGTTTTCAGCTCTTATAGGTATTTCTAATCTTTATTTTTTGTTTGATTGTTCTTGTCTTATGATGAAATCTTGTATTTTGATAGTTAATATGAGTAGATAATCGTCCTATAGCCGAGTTATGTGATAATCATCGAAACTGGATCCTAGCTTGTTCATGTGTTATTCTTGATGTTTGATTTGATCATTCTTGATGTGTTTGTAGTCCTAGAACTTATGCTTAACCACGTTTGTTAGATTGTTCATTTGATAATCGTATCACACGTGTCTTCTTTACATATGTATTTTGCGAGAGGAAACAAGAAAAGGGGTTATAGGATCACCTTGTAAAACCGACTGAGTTGTTCAGATTCGGTTTTGTGTGTGAGGTTTATATCGACTTGTCGAGTGTTTCATTAATCATAGACCGTGTTAGGTCAGTTAAATCCGGTCAGTGGACTGTTCAACCTAACATAGGAGGGTAGAGTATTGAAATAATGTCTATTCTCGGAAATAGGAAATGACACCCTACAAATGACATCAAGACGTTTAGGTGAATCAAGAATATCCCCGGACTTAGCTAGGGTTTGGCAAGTAGTTGATTGGATCATAGCTCGTCTATCGCTTTTAATCATTTAAAACTCCCGTTTTAAGTTAGTCATTGTAAACATAGAACGGTATAGTTTAATAACCTTCTCAAAATTCTTGTTGATCTAAACTAGAGATGACACTAGCTTTGTTACTTAGCTAGATTCCTTGTGGGATTATGACCTTGCTTGCTAACCAACTCGGTACTCTGCCGGTCAATGTTGGTATACTATAAAACGGCCATCAAGTTTTCTGGCGCCGTTGCCAGGGAATAGAGTTAATATCTTGTGAGTTGGTTAAATCTTCAGGATTAAGTCATTTTTCTTTTAATTGTTTATTGTTGTTTTATATGTTTCCGGAGACATTTGTTTGTATTTTGATGTATTTTACACCTTGGTTACCATTTCGAGACCTAGGACGAAAAGTCCGGAAATCTCATAATTTTTTTCGGTGTTTTAATACATTCTCGGTCACCCTAGTGTCCTGTAGGGGTTATCTGTGGTATTTGTTGTGATATTTTATAGGTATCAGGTGTTCGAGAAGGCCAGAATGCGAGATACAAGGATTGGAACGTGTGTCCGAAGCTTAAACGTTCAAACGGATCAAAACTCGTTGGTACTACATCCATATCTTCCATTGATCTGCATTTTGATCCACCTTAGAGGAATTTTATAGGCTGAACATCTTCATGAAAGTTGACAATTGAATCATATTTCCAACGTATTTTGAATCACTTGATTTGGAGGTCTACACATAAAGTTATGACCAATTTACTGAAGGCGTGTCAGCTAGGCGCGCGCATGAGAAATGCTAGGCGCAAGCCTGGCAGTTAAATTGGTCCAAAAAGTTTCAGTCTGTGTTTTCAGCATGCTAGGCGTACGCTTAGCAAAACCTTGGCGCACGCCTAGCGTTCAGATCTAACAAAACACTATAAAACCCCCATTTTCATCTATATTGATATATATATACATATATAGATCAATTTCCTGCATTTTTTCTTCATCTTATTAGCTTAGACTAGATTTGTAGGTAGATTAGCTTAGTTTAAGTTGTAGATCGTTGTAATCCGGAGGATCTCGCGATGGCTTGACGCCTTATTGATGGGATTTATTTCGAGATTTGATTTTCTACTGATTATATATATATATATATATATATATATATATATATATATATATATATATATATATATATATTCGTATTTCGTTTTCTTTACGTTGTTCTTGCTTTTAATCTTTTATTGTTGATTACTTGTTGTTTTTGTTGTTAGAATGAGTAGCTAATTTCCCGATAGCCGAGAAATGTTGTCTCAAATGTTTTTGCATCAACGTGTTCACTAAAACTTCTTTTGGTACGGAGTTTTTGCTTCAACCGGTTTGCGTCAACATGTTGTCTCAAAAAAAGTATTTGTGACAACAATGAGCTTTTTGCGTCAACTATTTGTTGACGCAAAAACATGAAATTCTAGTAGTGTATGTAGAATAATCCATTCATAGTTTGAGAATAACAACAACAGCAGTACATATAGATCCATAAGACCATTACAGAATCTAGGAGTAACTAACTCTCAGCCAAATGGCTCAGTCTTATAGTGACACATGTCACTCTACAGATAATGCAAATAATTAATTATTTCTTAACATCCCCCCTCAAACTAAATGTGGGAACAACAACCACATTTAGTTTGCTCCTGAAACCATGAAGCTGTGGTGCTGGTAAAGCTTTTGTCAAAGAATCAGCAACTTACATTGAAGATGGCACATATTGAACTGACAATTGTTTGTCTAAAACTTGATTTCTGATGTAGTGTATGTCAACTTCTATACGTTTGGTTCTGGCATGGTAAACAAGGTTCTGAGCCAAGAAAGTTGCACTTAAATTATCACACCATTCAACAGGAATGGTAGGCAAAGACAATCTCATTCCAGACAGCAGTTGGTTGATCAAAACATCTCAGATGAGAGATTAGCCAGTGACATATACTCAGATTCTGCACTGGTCCTAAAAACCACACATTGTTTCTTGGAACTCCAAGAGACTAAAGAATCTCCTATATAAACACAATAACCAGCAAAAGATTTCCTATCTGGTGAATAACAAGCCCAATCAGGATCATTAAAACCAGTCATGTGCAATGTACCATTAGTCCTAAATAAAATACCATAATGAAGGGTTCCCTTTACATACCTGAGTAGCCTTTTTTGGGCATGCTAGTGATCCAATGTAGGTTGATGTATATATTGACTCAAGTAGTTGACAGAGTAAGCAATATCTGGTCTGGTATAGGTCGGGTACTGCAAAACCCCAATAGCACTCCTTTAGATTGTGGGATTCTTCATAGGTTCTCCTTGGTCAGGTGACATGTGTTGACCAGGGACCATGGGGGTATCACAAGGTTTGAGGTGGTCAAGCTATAAACGTTTAAGTAACTGAGAGGCATAATGTCCTTGAGTCAAAAACAGACCAGCAGTGTTTCTGTGTGCTTCCCCAAGGATGTATGGGTAATTTCTCACCATAATAAAGGGTGCCCTTTACATACCTAAGTAGCCTTTTTAGGGCATGCTAGTGATCCAGTGTAGGTTGCTGTATAGATTGACTCAAGTAATTGACAGAGTAAGCAGTATCTGGTCTGGTATAGGTCAGGTACTACAAACCCCCAATAGCACTCCTATAGATAGTGGGATTCTTCATAGGTTCTCCTTGGTCAGGTGACATGTGTTTGTTAGGTTTTATGCCCGAAAGACAATTTGTAATTGTTTTTAATTTAAATAAATGACAGAATTTATTTCATCTTATTTATTCGCATTTATTGCCAATATTAATACACTACAGAAAACCTTAAGTATATTGATTATGTAATCACATAACTCAGTGTATGTCTATACACACAAGGATTGAGTTTGTGAAATATACTTAAAATTAACTTAGTCCGTAGCGTTTATTAATCTGAGTACGGGTATCAAGATTAATTTTCTAATGATGCGCCTGAACACTTTAGGTGTGACAATCTTTATCCGGACGATCGGTAATAGGTTTACTAATGGGGCATTTATATATGATGATAATCATATAGGGCTAGACCGATTTGATTTGAGTTCTCGATATAATTCCGTAATCAAGAAGTCTTATCGAATCTCAAGATGATCATATATGGATTAATCTCAATCCTGAGGTGATCACGATCATTTGCTTAGACTAGGGTAGAGTTTGATGTGTTAGTAAGGATCACTTCGCAGATGTGGTCCAACACTTCTCGTTGGCTCTATTCGGGATGAGTGAGTAGTCTGTGCTATCACGAATATGGAATCCATTCCTTCCTCGGGAAGTAGATGACGCTCCACTTATTTGTTGACCACAGAAAGCGATCGATCGGCCGAGTTCATATTATATTGGATATGAACTAATTGATCACTAGGGGTTAATGGTAAATAAGGATAATATGTTTCGATAAGGGTTTACGGAAATATCCCGAATCGAAGTGAACAGTCTATGAAGGGTTTATCCGTATGTAATGATTATATCGGTGGACGCTTTCGACTCATAAATTGAGTGTAAATTATCTATATTCGATAGAGTTCGGTTTGGGTTTATGGTGGTGTAATCCCGAATTAATAGGTTTGATATAATTATTCATCTGATGAATAATTTTATTCAATTTATTGTAAATTTCTTGAATACGGTCCATTGGTCCCGCGTGGCTCTAATATAGCACATAGGTTTCTCGTCGTTGTACCTCAATTATAATTAAATAGTTAGATTGGGCTATTTAATTTGATATGTGGATTAATTGTTTAGTTGGACTAAATAATTAAATACACGGAAAAGACACTTTTCATAGACTCGGCCCAAATTAATGTTTTGACCTTTTTGACCTAATTGGTCAAATATAGAAATGTGCGTGTGACCTTAATCTTTAAGGGGTGGGGTGCATATTTAATATTAAATATTATTAAGAAATTAGTTTTCTTGGATAGTTATTTAATGTGTGATTTATCTTTTATTTGTTAAATGATAATTCATGGAATATTAGATAATAATATGATTTATCCTAATTTATTTGGGATAATTATTTTATTTATCTTTTATTTGGAAAAGGATTAATTTAATAATTATCTCTTAATTATTAAATCCTTGGAGACAATGATTACTCTTACATATAAAGAGAGTTCTCCTGCCTTTTGACATACATTAGAACACGCCATATTGGAAGAAAAGTAGCTTAGAATTTTCGGCTATTTTCTTCGAGTTTGAGTTGGAATAATCTTCGGATTATTCCGTAGCATATCAAGGAGTTCCAATAAGGGAAACACCATCCACCTGGTGTTGCTAGGAGACACACGTTGGAAGGCTGTGGCTGCTCATACACGTGTTCAAGGAGCCTTTTTGTTTTTGGAGTTAAGCACCATAAAAAGGTAGGCTCCTGAACCCCATTGTAGGTTTATATCTTTAATTTATGTTCTTTGTTTCGTTTAGATCTAGATCTGATGCATTCCGCTACGTAATCTGGTCAATATATAATTGATCCGACGATATTACATCTAACAGTGTTGATCAGGGACCATAGGGGTATCAGAAGGTTAAAGGTGGTCAAGCTGTAAACGTTTAAGTAACTGAGAGGCATAATGTCGTTGAGTCAAAAACAGACCAACAGAGTTTATGTGTGCTTCCATACCAAGGAAGTGGGAGACTAAGCCAAGATCTTTAAGAGCAAATATTGAGTGTAGCATCTGTATGAATTTTTGAATCAAAGCTTTTGAATCTCCTGTCACAAGAATGTCATTAACATAGACAAGTACATACAACAAATGATTTCCAGTTTTGAGTATGAAAAGAGAGGTACCGGCTACAGATTGGTGAAATCCCCACTGAATCATCTGTGTTCCAAGAGCAGCAAACCAAGATCTAGGGGCTTGTTTAAGACAATACACAGCCTTTTTCAGCTTACAAACATAGTGAGGTTTAGCTGGATCAATAAATCCTTCTGGTTGCTGCATGTAAACATACTCTGACAAAGGTCTACTTAAGAAAGAATTATTTATTTCTATTTGATGTATATGACAGTTTAAATTCACAGCAATAGCAAGAACAACCCTAATAGTTGATGCCTTTGCAATAGGGTGTTCGGAGGATTTTGCATCATTAAACAAAAAATAATTTATAAACCTATACCTAACATGCAAACTAACTCCTAACCGACCGAATATCGGGTAATTGCTAGCATAGTAGGGTAAGTACGGGTATCGATGCACAGGGAATTGGGATGTTGAATCTAATCTTATTAATTCCTTAAATTGTTACTACTATTTATTACTAAACCTAAGCTAAAACGGAAAATAAACTGGACAGAGGGTTGTCAATCCAAAGCCAGGAAGGATAAAAGTGAAAATAAATAAATAAAACTATAAACGAAAAGAACATAAAACAAAGACACATGGGATCAAACAATATACAAACCAAGTGATTTCGATCCTAGTTCATCTCATGATTTTAATTCAAATTGTGGTTTCACCTTTACACGAGATACGAACTCCTAATTCCTTAGTGAATTCAATTACTGATCTCTCCTCTTCCGAATGTTGAGACCAATTTCCATACAAAACGAAGGTGTAGATTCAGGTTAACTCTCGTATTTTAGAATCTAACAACCTAGATAATTAATCCATTAATTTGTCACGAGTTAACGATTAAAGATCCTATCTTTCTATGGTGATCTAGTTTACGCAACTTCCATATGTTGTAAACATATCAATCAGTAAACAAATCTCTCGATATGAGTTCACACGATAGCATCATAATCATAGAACGATACAAAATAAATCAAAAATCATGAAGATAAACAAGGCTTGAATAAATCAAAAAGATGAACTCACATAGTTTATACAATGGATGATCCATGAATTGAAAACGAAAAAACGATCCTAATCTAACCTCGGATCACCCGAGCACAAGGCTCGGGTGACCGGCCTTCAAACTCCCAAAGTGCGGCTGCTGTGATGTATTTTTCGTATGAGAAAATCTGAATGAATTAGGGTTGGGGCGATACGGCTATTTATTAGATTTTAGGTCGGCCAGGCTAAGTCGGCGGACGGACGCCCGTCCAGAGTACTGGACGCCCGTCCAACATTCTGAACGCTAGATCAGACGCTCGTTCATACCACGTCCAAACTCTCTGTATGTAAAAGCCCATCTTGGACGCCAGTCTGAAGCAATGGACGCCCGTCCATAGTGGACGGGACTTGGACGCCAGTCCAGCATGCCTGGAAGCTGATTTCTTCATCTTTATCCTTTTCTTCTCATCCCTATCTCTTCTCTTCATCAGAAAATCCGAATGCAACCTCTTCTAATCCTCTTTTAGCTCGAAAACATGTATCTAAAAGATAGTAAAACATACCAAAGCGTAACATAACTCCAAAATAATATAAAATCACAATTTAAGCACATAATTCTTTACGTTTTGCAATTTAGCTATTAAAAACACCATTTGCTCAATATTTCAATATAAAGCTCGATTTCTATGAGAAACATCCGAATATGGGGGAAATTGATATAAAACACATCCTTATAAAACGTATAAAATCACCCTTAACAACTCCCCCACACTTAAACCTTGCTCGTCCCGAGCAAGACAAAACATAATCAATACTCGAGACATATAAACATTTATGCAACCATAAAGCATATTCAATAGTTTAGAGGTTCACCCAAGTGTGTGTGCAAAGCCATAATAAATTTCCACTAAATCCACACTTGAAATTGATTCAAGCAAAACTAGCCAACATCCCATTTAGATCAGAAATATAAAAATGATTATAACATGCACCTCAAAAAACATACGCATTCGAAAAATAATAATAAGGAGTATTTAAAATATTTCCGACATACTTAGAGGATAATCCCTACAACATATCTTTCAGTTTATACTGGGGATAGTTAGAAGACAACTACGGTTCTCACCCATCTTTTCACATTGCCATTTGCTAATTTTCTTAAAGTTCTCTTAATTACACACGTATAGCATATGCCCTCATTCCCAGCAATAGGACGTTTCGTGATAACACCCTAGCTGGACTACTATCATCAGGCAGTCGGGAGCTATTGAACCTCATAGTGGTATAGGACATTTCGTGATAATGCCCTACCGCACTCAAATCATCGGCAGCTACTTCCGACATACACATATTTATATATATCTTATTCATATTATTCATCTTAGAGTGGTATTCAAACCTTAAATCTTATCCCTCCTATCACATTCAAACCTTCAGATATTCACAGTATGTCATACTTTAATTCTAAACACAAACTATTAAAATTTTCAAAATTCGTATGTAAGCAAAGAATCATGCGATAATCATCAAAAAATCTCTAATCAAATGGGCATAGCTTTAAAATATATCTCATCATTTACTATGGCACGTGAAAAATAGTGTTGGGTGAAACATCTAAATTTACTAAATATGCAAAACAATAATGCACCAATGATATAAGAACTCAAATAAAGATATGCCTTTGCTTACTTGGGACAAAACAAACAAATTTTTTAAAATTTAGCACTTTTTCATAGAAATATAACGAATTAAGCAAACGATATGTAGATACACCAAACCATTCCCCTCCCCCACACTTAAATTACAACATGTCCTCATGTTGTGCAGAATTAAAGAAAAGATAAAAGAACTTAGCTGATTTGGTAATGATATGAAGATTGGCTGAAGAAGGATAGATAATCGATCCGCGTTTCCGAGGCACGAGATGTCATATGTATTCCTCTCCAGATTCACTTCCAAGTTAGCTTAACAAAAACAACTAACAATGTACCTGCACTTGAAAAACATGGTAGTATCTCGGGGACACGGGGGGAATATAACAAGCAACAATAATGATATAAGCACATGGTAAAATTGCTCAGATGGAAAAATCACCATACAGGGAAAACACAGGACACCTAAGCGTCAAACATAAAGCCACAGAAGCTTTACAATACAAATAAGGTCCCACATGTGCAAACAGAAACATCAAACTCCAACTAATAATGATAGAGGATTATACATGGAAAAGAAGTCATAGAGATTTTTCAAATTAAGCCCATATAAAGATGGAACATATACATGGAACATTACAAAACAGTAGGGCTAGGTGCAACTACATGAAAAAGATATTACAATGCAACTACATGATAAAGTGGTAGCGTACGGCAAGCCGACAGTAACTACCCTCAAGAAAAATAAAAGAAAAATAGGAAAATAATGCAACTAGATGACATGCAATTAAATGATATGCAAAAATAAAAGAAAATAAAAGAAAGAAAACTAGCCCACTCATTTGCAACACGACATGTATAACATAAACGTCTACCAAATAATGATAGTTTACGATAAACGACAGTACTATTCATTACATGCAGTGTAGACGCGCCTTAAGACTCATTAAAGGTGATAGCATTATGGAAAACCAACAGTTAGCTATACTAAACATATATAACTCATAAGAAGACATGGTAGCATACGGAAAACCGACAGTAGCTACCCATATGAGTTACAAGAATAACAAGAAAGCACATAGGTCTCAAAGCTCACGGATTCATCACAACGATATGTAGCATCTGAAAACCGACATTAGCTACTAAATAACAATAAGAACGATTATAGCATACGAGAACCGACATTAACTATAACATGCATGGATGAATCCTAACACCCTAGATAGACGACAACAGGAACAGCATAAGTCATATTAGAATCATGTCTAGCTAGGTGAATTACTCAACATGGATTGCAATAGATGGAAAGAAAACCATAACGGTGAAAGATCATGACATCTACGCATATACACAACGGCCACAGAGGCTCACATTAAAATATCCATGTCAATTAATGTAGCATGTATATAAAAATTAATCAATTATTTAACATGGATCAGTAGATGGAAGGATGTAAACATGCAAGTTCAGAATATCTACGTAAAATAATTAGCCACAGAAGCTCGTATGAAAATATCCACGTCAAATAAAGCATTAAAAATCAAATTTTATTCACTAGAAGCTGACACACTGGACGGACGTTTGGTCAAGACAGACGCTCGTCCAGAACCACATAGAGCAGACGGGTGTTCGGGTAACAGGCAAACGCTCATCTGACTCTCTAAAAAAAGAACAGAGTTGGTGCGTTATGGGACGGACGGGCGTTCACTTACTATGGACGCCCGTCGACTCAACAAAAAAAAGCTCAAAGAGACTCGATTTTATCGAAAAACAAAGCAAACCCCCTAAAATCATAACCTAATACCATATCATTAAAAGAAACCCTAGTGTTTATTAAAAACGAAAATAAAACTACGAAACCTAAATTCATGTTTCATAAATTGAGTAAAAAACTTTTTGCACATTCTTAACCCAACGGTCATCGAAACACGGCAAAAATAAAAACTCCCAATTTATTTAATGCTACTTTTATTGAAAACTACCTAAAAAGATACGGAAACAGAAACCTAGTTCTAAACTACGAAAAATTTAAAACAGAAAAAACAGAAAACCCTAAATAAAAAAATAAAAAAAAAATACGTGTTGAAATCTTCTGAGCCCAAAATGGAAGGGAAAACAGTGGATTTTGACCTCGAAAACGGCACTGAACGGCCAAGCCTTTGGCCTTTCATCACGTCGTCGGCGTCGGAACGAGCTTTCCGAATTGGGGTCCTGCGCTCCAAACGGACACTCGAGCCGAAAGTTACGGCCAAAATACTAACGAGTGCTAAAACGAGCCCTTTTATCCAAAAATTTGACCGTGAAAAACGTGGAGTCAGATGATTCAACCTCAGAACCCTACCTACGAAACCTACCTACGAAAAACAGAAACCCTAGTACATTTATTTACTAAGCACAAGAACAACAAACCAAGATATCTTCCTAAAACAAAAAAAACTGGTGACAGACAGGCCAGACGGGCGTCCAAGTTACTGGACGGACGTCTGACTGGAGAAAGAACAGGACGGGCGTCCAAGTTAATGGGCGCTGCCTCGCTCTGAAAAAACACAGACGAGAGACGATCGATTTGGGCGGACGGACGTCCAATAGCTCAGGACGCCCGTTTACGTTCAAACTGAAACACATAAACGCTGCTAAACACGAAAACAGGTCCAAACAAAACACGAAAACTAAATAAAACCCTAATTGGAACCTAAACACAAACCTATGAAAAATTAATAATCACTAGATAACACAAACTACCTACGAAAAACAAAACAGAACAACTTTAGAAAAAAAAAATAATAAAGAAACTAGACAACCGTACCGATTCCCCGGCAACGGCGCCACTTTTGTTCGGAGGAATTTGCATCACTAAACAAAAAATAATTTATAAACCTATACCTAACATGCAAACTAACTCCTAACCGACCGAATATCGGGTAATTGCTAGCATAGTAGGGTAAGTACGGGTATCGATCCACAGGGAATTGGGATGTTGAATCTAATCTTATTAATTCCTTAAATTGTTACTACTATTTATTACTAAACCTAAGCTAAAACGGAAAATAAAGCTGACAGAGGGGTTGTCAATCCAAAGCCGTAAGGATAAAAGTGAAAATAAATAAATAAAACTATAAACGAAAAGAACATAATCAAAGACACATGGGATCAAACAATATACAAACCAAGTGATTTCGATCCTAATTCATCTCATGATTTTAATTCAAATTGTGGTTTCACCTTTACACGAGATACGAACTCCTAATTCCTTAGTGAATTCAATTACCGATCTCTCCTCTTCCGAATGTTGAGACCAATTTCCATACAAAACGAAGGTGTAGATTCAGGTTAACTCTCGTATTTTAGAATCTAACAACCTAGATAATTAATCCATTAATTTGTCACGAGTTAACGATTAAAGATCCTATCTTTCTATGGTGATCTAGTTTACGCAACTTCCGTATGTTGTAAACATATCAATTAGTAAGCAAATCTCTCGATATGAGTTCACATGATAGCATCATAATCATAGAACGATACAAAATAAATCAAAAATCATGAAGATAAACAAGGCTTGAATAAATCAAAAAGATGAACTCACATAGTTTATACAATGGATGATCCATGAATTGAAAACGAAAAAACGATCCTAATCTAACCTCGGATCACCCGAGCACAAGGCTCGGGTGACCGGCCTTCAAACTCCCAAAGTGCGGCTGCTGTGATGTATTTTTCGTATGAGAAAATCTGAATGAATTAGGGTTGGGGCGATACGGCTATTTATAAGATTTTAGGTCGGCCAGGCTAAGTCGGCGGACGGACGCCCGTCCGAGTACTGGACGCCCGTCCAACATTCTGAACGCTAGAGCAGACGCTCGTTCATACCACGTCCAAACTCTCTGTATGTAAAAGCCCCTCTTGGGCGCCAAATCAAAGCAATGGGCGCCCGTCCATAGTGGACGGGACTTGGGCGCTTGACCCAAGATGCTGGAAGTCGAATTCTTCATCTTTATCCTTTTCTTCTCATCCCTATCTCTTCTCTTCATCGAAAAATCCGAATGCAACCTCTTCTAATCCTCTTTTAGCTCGAAAACATGTATCTAAAAGATAGTAAAACATACCAAAGCGTAACATAACTCCAAAATAATATAAAATCACAATTTAAGCACATAATTCGTTACGTTTTGCAATTTAGCTATTAAAAACACCATTTGCTCAATATTTCAATATAAAGCTCGATTTCTATGAGAAACATCCGAATATGGGGGAAATTGATATAAAACACATCCTTATAAAACGTATAAAATCACCCTTAACATAGGGCTAAAAGTTTATGTAAAGTCCACTCCATAAGTTTGATTAAATCCTTTGGCCACAAGTCTGGCCTAGTGCCTAAGAAATATGACATCTGGTCTCAGTTTTAACTTGAATACCCACCTATTCCTCACCAGATTCTGATTTCTAGAGGGTGGAACTAGAATCCAAGTTCCAATCTTTTGCATAGCCTCAAATTCAACAACCATGGCTTTTCTCCACTCAGTACAAGTCAAAGCTTCTGAAACTCTAGTTGGTTCAGAAAGGTGATCAGGGAAGAGAAGCCTGAGCCATTTGTGTCAAACTTAACTCCACAATGTGTCTATGTTTCCTTTCTGCTCTACCATTTTGTTGATGAGCATAGGGACAAGGGGTGTCTAAACAGAATGCCCTGATCTTTGAGATATTGTTCAAGACTTCAAACTCCCAGGTCAGTTGCACACATTTGATTTTTGTGGAAAACTGGTTTTCAACAAGCTTTTGAAATCGACAAAAGTATATTACACCTCGATTTAGATTTTAAAGGGAAAATCCTAGTAAATCTAGACCAATAATCAACAAAGTGAACATAATAAGAAAAACCAAAGATGGATTTGATGGGAGCATATCTCCAAACATCATAATGTATTAAATCAAGAACATGAGTAGCATGAGACTCAGACTCATACTAGTAGCGGCGTGACCTTACCAAACTCGACAAGCATCACGAAAAATTTAACTAATCATTCACTTAAATATTACAAGACTTCAAAATTTGACTCAAAACTTGTCTGTAGGGTGTCTCCTGAGCGTTGGTGCCAAACATTAGGATCCTTATTCAAACTAACAGTTCTCAAATGAACACTAAGAGACTCTGAAGCCGACTGGCGGGAAGAAGGCTTGAATTTTGATTGAAGAGAGATCTCATTTGGAACCATTATCTGATACAGTCCACCCTTGAGAGTTCCTTGCAGAAGCAGTGTCCATGTTATCTTGTCCTTCACAAAACAAGAAAATGTGTAAATTCAATACCAACATGATTATCAGCAAGGAGTTTAGACAGACTGATAAGATTTTTTAGTGATGAGAGGAACATGTAAAACATCTTTTAGGAGTAGTGTAGTTTGTGAACAGTGTGTAGGCAAATGTGTCTGACCAATGTGAAGAATGGGTAATTTCTCACCATTCCCAACTACTAGGGATTCAGAACCTGAATAACCTACACTTAGATGGAGATTGTTTAAATCAGAGGAGAGATGGTGAAAGCTCCACTATTTATGTACCATGCTAAATCTCCCCCAGAATATGGTGCGGCAACATAGGCATATACTTTTTTGGATCACTGCCACTTGCACTACTTGGGGGAACAAAATCCTCTTCAAATTTGTGCCAGCATAAAGTTACTATATGTCCAGACTTTCCATATAACTGACACACCATTTTGTTACCATTATGACCCCTAGATCCTCTGCCATTGCCTTATCTACCTCTTCCTCTTCCACCTCTGCCATTGTTGTTCCTGCCCCTTCCACTATTGGAATTCTGATTTGAGGATCTTCTACTGTTTCCAAAAGAGGGATTTCCTCTAAATTGAGGGCCTTGAGCAATGTATGCTATTGGAGCTTTACCAGAATATCTTGCAATAATTCTTTCATGAGTCATCAATCGGGATTGAACATCCTGCTGCTCAAGGATCCAACCCCGGAAGTAATACTCACAACCACATCTTCATAATCACGGTCCAAGCCTCATAAGGTTGCAAGAATTAACTCTGATTTTGTAATGGGATAGCCAGCTGCAGTTAGATTATCTAGAGTAGGATTTCATAAATGCTAAATGGTCAGCCATAGATTTAGATCCTTTTGATGCTTTTGCCAAAGCATCTTTATAATCAAGCATCCTTGCCTCAGACCTGCTATTAAACAAGGTTTCCAATGTTGTCCATATTTCATGGGTAGTGGTACAACCAATAACTTCAGATAAGGCTTGTTCAGTTATAGAACCAAGCAACCATCCCATTAGTAAATTATCTTTAGTGATCCAGTCATCATTCATAGCGTGGAAAGAGGGATTTGGCAAAAAATATCGTTGAAAGTGATCACTCATAGCAGGAGCATGATTAAGTAAGTGATCCTCCAACTTGTAACCTCGAATAATAGGTAGAATAGTATAACGCCACAACAAGTAGTTACTACGATCCAATTTAACAGTACAAGTTTGATTAAAGTTATTAGAAAAGGGTGGATTCAACAAAGGTGAAGTAGGGTTAGGACTGTTGGATGTAATATCACCGGACGGATCTAGATCCGCCCGATTACGCAGGGGAATAACAAGGATCACGATCAATATAAATTAAACATATAAATAAATAGATCTAAACTACAAGAAGGTTAGATCTACTTACCAATCAAAAGATTAGATCTGAAGATTGAGAAGCCGAGATCCAAATAGTTGAGATGCCATAGTCTTCCAATGTGTATCTCCAAGCAACAACCGGTGGATGTTGATCCTTGATGCTTGACCACCTTGATATGCTACCCGGAAAATCCCGAAGATTTTTCCAACTCTAAACCCTAATGGGAAGTCGACATCTCCCCATTATCTTAGTGTATATGGCGTGTATTATGTGTGTGTAAAAGGCTTAGGAGAACTCTCTTCATATAGGAGATAAATCATCGTCCTCCAAGGATTTAATAATTAAATAACCAATCATAATAATCATTTATTAAATATAAGATAAATCTAATATATTCTAAAACTAATTAGATATATATATTAGATAATATCTAATATCTCCCGATTAATTATTTAACAAATAAACAATTAATCACATGACATGTAATTATCCAAGAAAACTAATTTCCTCCTAATTACAACATGTATACCATGCCAATCACCCCTAAAATTAGGGTTTCACACGCCACACTTAATTATGGGCTGAATCCACGAAAAATGTCTTTTCCATGTATTAATTATTTGGACCACTAAAAAATTATTCGCACATCAGTTAAATAGTCCAACTACTTAATTATCATTGAGGCCCAACGTCAAGAAACATATGCATGTTAGGAGACACATCGGGGACCATGGACCTATAACCCGTAGCTATAATAAATTAAATAAAATTATTCATCGAACAGAACAATTCTTATTCAATCTATTAATTCCGGGATTACGCCATCATAAACCCGAAACTGAACTCTATCGATTATAGATTTATACTTACACTCTAATCATTGAGTAAAAGCGTCCATTGATATAATCATTACATACGGATAAATCCTCCATAGACTGTTCATTTTGATTCGGGATATCTCCGTAAACCCTTCTCAAAACATCTTATCCTTATTTACCATTAACCCCCTAGTGATCAATTAGTTCATAACTAATATAATATGAACTGGCCCATCGATCAGTTTCTAGGATTAACAAATAAGGAATCTGCCTGCTCTACTTCCAGAAGGAAATGGATTCCATATATGTGAAGTCACAGACTACTCACTCATTCCAGAATAGAGCCAACGAGAAGTGTTCAGATCACATGTATCCAAGTGATCCTTAATAATCCGTACATAATCATCTTGTGATTCGATAAGATTTCTCGATCACGGAATTATATCGAGAACTCAAATCAAATCGGTTCGATCTTATATGATAGACATCATATATAAATGCCCCACTAGGTACCCTATCATGACGGTTCGGATAAGATGGTCACACCGCAAGTGTTCTGTTACAGGTGCATTATTGGTATATTAATCATGAGACCCATACTCTGATTAAATTCACCACGGACTAAATAGTTTTAAGCATATCATCACTAACTCAATCCTCGTGTGTATGCCATACACTGAGTTATGTGATTACATACCGATATACTTAGGGGTTTCAGCAGTGTATTAATATAAGCATAAATGCAAATATTAAGATGAATTATAAATCCTGTCAAAAATAATTACAAAAATTGTCTTTCGGGCACTACACCTAACAATCTCCCACTTGCACGAAAGGCAAGTGATTAATTGTTTTAGAGCATACCCCTTATACACAACATTCTCCCACTTGCTCTAAAAGCAAATGAGACATATCCATCAATTCTGTACCCGCCAAGATCATCTAAGTATTTCAGATTTCAAAGTACGGCCGGAGTGTGCCGCCGTAGGGTAGGTCAGTGACCCGGCGAGCACTTAAAATCTGAATGCCATGCGACTTGGTACACTGATCAGTTGGTTTGTCAGCTCGAGACGATCTTTAGGATCGAAACGTTGCCGGTCCATCTAATTAGGGGGTACTATCCCAATATGCTTTTGACCTCTAGTGAATACGAAGATCCTCATAAGCTACATTTCCACTGTTTTCACAATGAAATGGTATCGGATTACCAGATCTGGAATTACTCCCAAATTTGGAAGGAAATCCTCAATCTGACTTAAATTCGGAATCAGTGTAATCACTTATATCCAAGTTCGCACCGGAATATACTAGCATATTATTCCTCGTTCTCCAAAGATACTTGAGGACGTACTAAACTTGCTATTTAATACTCAAATCCAAGATTCGAATAACTTGTAATTTCCTGACTTTCTCTTATCAAAACAGAGTCTATCCCATTTTCTATTCATCCTCAGGTTTAGAGAAGCATTCCGTGAGAGGTAGGGTAGGACAACTTCGTTGAATGTTGCATACAAATATGCAAAATCATCTTAACCATTAGGATATATGGGATTGCCAGTCATATATTCTCAGGAATTTGACCGAATCAAATCCTTTAGAATGTAGTCCGATTCTTTCATAAAGAGAATCTTGGCATGTCAGTTTCCGACTTCATATAACACACCCATGTTGTTTCCAACTGTTT
The DNA here is from genome assembly GCA_026214975.1 of Gentiana macrophylla. Taxonomy (NCBI): domain Eukaryota; kingdom Viridiplantae; phylum Streptophyta; class Magnoliopsida; order Gentianales; family Gentianaceae; genus Gentiana; species Gentiana macrophylla. The sequence goes on along the minus strand of CM047812.1, from coordinate 25,633,063 downwards.
CAATGTTACCATTCATGAACACTAATGTATATACTACTTTATCAATACTGACATCCAGTCTATGAAAGAATTATCAATATTCTGGTCAAGTCCACATACTTCAAATATGTGACTTTTAAATGACCTAGAGGTTTGCTTTAATCCACAAAGGATATAAGCCTAGGTTACGAATAAATTCAGATTCCGATTGTTCAGCAAAAAAGTCTCAGGGAATCACCCCTATTTTCTGCTTTCTAATGAATTTACCATTTGTTCTTAGCTAAAACCCTTCTGTTCCGAATGAATTTAGATTCCGTTTGTTTGGCAAGAATGTCCCAGGAATCACTCCTATTTTCTGCTTTCTAACGGAATCAAACAAGACCGAGTGGTGAGAAAGTTCACGGTCTGGTTAACTCTCTACTTGTTAGGGAATCACCCCTAGACCACTCAGCTTTGTATCGAAAGTTAAACTTTCTATTCATTCGACTCTTATCATGTAGATCCAATTACCCCCATTGGGCCTGAGACACTCAGGTGGTTCTACTAGAGTGTGAACAGAACTGGAGTATCAAAACTCCATTCACAGGGTTTTTAAACCAACCTCTATGATCAGAATCCTATACAGTCCACAAGGAACCATAGGTTATCAATCACCTCTGTAAACTTCAAAGTCTGCAGAAAACCGCAAAAGGTAATGGTTAAACCATACTCCCACTGCGTTCTAGGTGGATCGATATTCTGATTTACTACAGTAGTAATTATTAATGTTATCACCAACATCCGATGTTGGACGTGGTCTGAATAAATCAGTTAGTAACTACCTTGAGTATCCGTACTTCAAGGTCCAAGGTTGTTATTTATAGACTCTATCAGAAGGGGTGTGACAGTATAACCGTCACTTTCTGTTCTTTAGAGTCTTACAACCAACCTTTTCTCATCGTATAAGATATTGCACGAACAGTCATCATCTGAACGTGTACGCAAAATTTTCAGTCCTACCTTCAAGCACTAAGTGCTAAATGCCTATATTGACAGAAGTGGGGTGAACCGAATTCACTCCTTATCCACAAATTTGTAAGCATCTTCTAGGTAGACTTCTCGGTTTTACATGATAGTGTAATCCGTTATTTCACAACCAATATCTTAATGAGTTAAGCAGTGTATTGTAGCACATTAATAACTATATGAGGCATATTTATGGTGTTATTCCTCAGTGGATAAATTCCACTGGGAGGCAGGCCGAGCATCAGTCCCAAGACTATGCTATGGCCTATTACTGAGCATGGAATACTCTATCTCTGGTGAAATCAGAGATACCTCCAAATATTTTAGATAATCTTACTGGTGTTTCGAGTAGTTGTCTGACGAGATGTCACTACTCAGAAGCTCCTTCTAACTTGTATCTTTCACAAGACCCCGAAAGTCATTATGAACAAGCTATGTTACTTCTTTAAATCTATTACCCTTTCCCGATTGAAAAAGAAGCTTAGTCATTGTTCCTTTTGAGACAGTGTTCCTTGACTGGGAGATAGGAATCACCCTAAGCCAGTCTTCAGATTTTGTCTTTGGGAAATATGCACTAATTAATAGAGTATGAAGAATTGTTTATCTAAATATGGAAACCTTTTGCCTTTAATAGTTTAAGATGTGTTACATATACCTTTTCAGCATTTCTTAGTGGTTCTGACCCTATCAAACAAAAGTCCGAGTCTTGGATTCATGCTACAAATGTCATATTCACTTTCTATAAGACAAACAAATTATCGAATTGAAAGTGAATCCATTCGTTCCAACGAATCTGAAAACAGAAAATAAATTTTCTGTGATATTCAAGGATTGAATCCGAAATTCATTTCCTTATATCACTCCCACTATTTTAGCTGAAATAACTGCCCGTTGTCTACTCTATTTATCGTTTAATGCATAGCTACCTTGTTCTTCCAAAGAACATAGTTTTCGAGGAAATCGTCAAGGATGCATTGGTCAGTGATCCGAAATCACTTTCCTTATCCTCTGATTTTCTATTTATTAATATTCCGGTTTTAGCCTTAAAAATACTTAGTTTAGATGACTAACACGTATAGTCATTCTTTCCCTTTCTTGACTTTCCTTATTTGGAAACAGTCTTGAAACAACAGTTCATTTGAGTAGACACTACTCGTGAACTGTGGGATGTCTACTGATAGTGTTACTCGTTTGGACTATTTGATTTTTCTAATAAATCAACAAATCATAAGGTTAAAGCTCCCACTAGTTTATCGGTTCCAAATACCGTCCAACTAGCAATACTTTATTTATGATTTTTCAGAGATTAGAAAATCACCAGAACTAAGCTCCCACTAGTTTATCGGTTCCAAATACCGTCTAACTAGTAATGCTTTGTTCATGTTTTTCCAGTATTGGAAAAAACTCTTGTGCAGTCTCTTACACATTTCTAATGATTCAGAAAAAAAACAAATCATAAGAATAAATCTCCCACTAGTTTATCGGTTCCAAATACCGTCTAACTAGCAACACTTTATTTATGATTTTCAAATTTTTCAATTAGAAATTTCTTGTGTGATTACTCACACAATTAAAATTCACTAATAGAATTTTATATAGTCCTACATCATCTTTGAACTAAGTGCGTCTCTCATTCAACACGAGTGATAGTGGTGACATATCTATACTATGTCACTTAAGATTTAGAGGCTCAAGAGGAATATCTCTTCCGAAATTTAATTGCATTTTTCGATGAGTTCAACGTTCTTGTTACTTTCCACTTTTAACGAAGTCATTACACTAGCAGTTTAGTAGCCTAGAGATGATAGTTGTAAACTAAATTGACAGAAAAAATTCATACATACATGACTACTTAATTATCATTGAGGCCCAACGTCAAGAAACATATGCATGTTATGAGCCACATCGGGGACCATGGACCTATAACCAGAAGCTACAATAAATGAAATAAAATTATTCATCGAACAGAACAATTCTTATTCGATCTATTAATTCCGGGATTACGCCACCATAAACCCGAAACTGAACTCTATCGATTATAGATATATACTTACACTCTAATCATTGAGTAAAAGCATCTATTGATATAATCATTATATACGGATAAATCCTTCATAGACTGTTCGTTTTGATTCGGGATATCTCCGTAAACCCGTATCAAACATCTTATCCTTATTTACCATTAACCCGTAATGATCAATTAGTTCATAACTAATATAATATGAACTGGGCCCATCGATCAGTTTCTAGGATTAACAAATAAGGGAACTGTCTGTCTACTTCCCGCATGAAGGAATGGATTCCATATCTGTGAAGTCACAGACTACTCACTTATTCCAGAATAGAGCCAACGAGAAGTGTTCAGATCACATGTATCCAAGTGATCCTTAACTAACCCATCAAACCCTACTTTGAACCAAGCAGTAGACTGTGATCACATCAGGATTGAGATTAATCCATATATGATCATCTTGTGATTCGATAAGATTTCTCGATCATGGAATTATATCGAGAACTCAAATCAAATCGGTCCACTCCTATATGATAGACATCATATATAAATGCCTCACTAGGTACCCTATACCGACAGTCCGGATAAGACGGTCACAACGTTAAGTGTTCTGGGCGCATTATTGGTATATTAATCATGAGACCCATACTCTGATTAAATTCACCACGGACTAAATAATTTTAAGCATACCATCACTAACTCAATCCTCGTGTGTATGCCATACACTGAGTTATGTGATTACATACCGATATACTTAGGGTTTTCAACAGTGTATTAATATAAGCATAAATGCAAATATTAAGATGACTTATAAATCCTGTCAAAAACAATTACAGAAATTGTCTTTCGGGCACTACACCTAACAAGGACTCATAGAACCCATAAATGGAGGAGGAAGTACAGAACTTTAGAAGATTACCGTAAGGAGATTCAGATTTGCTATAGGATGTTCCAATCTGAGTTGTGAAAATAAGAGCTGAGCCCATAACCGGAATGCCTATAACTACACCATCGGGGAATAAGGAGCCTGGTGTCACCGGAGCTGAGGAACCAATGCTTAATCTAGTAGTTTGGGTATAAGTAGGAGCTGGGGAATTTGGAGGCGGAATAGAAGAAGTTGCATGTTGTGGTAAGCTTCCTGCTGATGTTGTTGCTGAAATTCCAGGTCCGGTGGTGCTATATTCTCCGGCTGAAGCTCCGATAGATGCCATTGATCGAACCTATGCTCTGATGCCAAGATATAAAAGACATAGAAACATTTTGTAGAAAAAGCCCACCTAATTGATGAGATGAACGGTCAATTTTAGCGCTAATTTCGGATAGGCTCCATAGTATATCATCAAGAGTTAATTATATCATTAAATACTACTAACGGAGTAGATGTTGATGGGCTTTCGAATCGGTCGATTCAGATATCGGGTGAATGAGAAATTAATACTTAAAGTTTGTGTAATATACGTAAAAAGCGATTCTACTTTACACAATTGAATTAGACTCACCTAATAAGGTCGGCTGATCTAATCCAAGAAGTTGGTTGTTGTCTGCCTTGAAGGACAAGAAAATATGTTATTCGGCCAACAAGAATCAAGTATTAACTCATCCTTTCCATTATATAAAGAACTGTAGTGAATGAGAATTGAAGTATCGAATTTTCCTCCTCTACTATATACAAAAATAATTCTGTACTCATTAAGTCATGGTGTGTCAAAGAGAAGTCGGAACACCCGAGTAGTTCACCGAAGCTCAGGTTTTTGAAGTGCCTTGAAGTCTGAGACGTGAAACCGTTGTATCTTGGGAGACAGTTGACGCAACCGTGGGCACGAGACCGAGGCAATTTGACTTAAGGAAAAAGTGTTTACACTGCGAGTTTGATTTCTATTCCGTTATTTTTGCATCGTTTGATTCTGTTTTTATTTATTTATTTATTCCATAATTATTCCCGGTGATTACGGATTTGTTCCGTAAATCACTCTACACACGATACGAATTTCTAACAAGCTTAAGACAAATTGGAAAAGGAAAAAAGGGGATTAGTGAGAAAGACAAAAATATTTTATAAATTGGTGAATATGACACATTTATAAAACTTTTGCATAAAGGAATCCCGCCAGTGAATCCTGAAAAGCAGTGAATTTCGACAGTGGTTTTTCGGAAATTACCTCCGATTATGGTGAATGTGATATCAAATAAAGAGCACGAAAGTTGTAGATTGAGAGATTTAAGTGTTTAAAGAAAATGTAGATGAGAGAGATTTTTTTTTGGGATGGGAGGGGGGGGGGGGAGTGCTCCAACATTTTAAAATAGGGATCGCGGGCTAGAAGGACAAAATAAGATACAAAATGAGAAAAAATGACAAGAAAAAAAGATACTGGTTGAGAAGGACAAAAAACGCGCATGTTACTACTTGTGTTACTACATGTTGCTACAACCACATGTAGTAACACGTGTAGTAACAGGCGCGTTTTTGTCTTTCTCAACCACAATCTTTTTTCCTTGTCCTTTTTTCCCATTTTAGATTAAAATTTGTACTTCACAACCTTTTCCTATTTAAAATATTTTTGTTTTTTATGCAAATGTTTTGAAAAGTTGTCTTATTCCCTAATTGATGAAATATTTTTGTTTCTCCCTAATTTTCCCAGAAATATCTGGGTGTCCTGTTACTTAATAATACTACCTCCGTCCCAAAAAATATAATTCATTTACCTCTTTGGTTTTGTCCAATAATGTAAGTCAATTTAGATAACTAAGGAAGTATTTATTACATTTTTCTCCTTTTACCTCTCATTTCTTTTTTGCTTTTGCAAGGTATTCCCAAACAATTGCATGAGACTAATCTTTCAGGAAACTATCAGGCACCAAAGGGGACCTCTCCCAACAAGGTTTGTTGCATCCACAAGGGCTCGAACCCGAGACCTCTTGCTTAAACGACCGGAGTCCCTTCCACTCCGACCAACCTTTGTTGGTTACCTCTAATTTATTATTTACCCACCCACTTTACACTACTTTGCATTTTTTTTAAACATCAAAAAGAATTATTTATTAAAGAAGAGTCCCATCTAGCAAGGTGCTAGATATGGCCCAAAATCAAGATCAAGTAGCAACACAAAACTAAATAAGAATTATTTCTCCACGTTGTCCAATCGAAACTAATATTTGTATTCCTGCCAATGATCCAAGTGAAACTACGACTTTGAATATTTGCAAATACCTCTTTGACAGTCGAAACCTTATGATTGAAGACAATATTGTTCTTGGTGCACCATATGTTCCACAAACTTATTTTTTGGATTGCATCACATATCCAAAATTTCTCATTACGTCGAACCGACGGTGGGCCAAGTTTGTTAAAAGATATCCAATCCGTTGGTACTAAGCAGTTGAAAGAAATTCAAATGAGGATCTTTCGCCATAAAGCCGATGAAAACGAACACTCAAAGAATATGTGAGAGTTGTTTTCCTCCTCCTCTTCGCAATAAGGACACATCAAACTGTTGATGAATTTTTCTTTTTGAATATTTATTTTGGTTGGAAGACGATCATGTGCGGCCCTCCAGTTCATGATATTGAACCAAATATATCATTATAATAAATAAATAAATAAAACCAAAATAAGTCAAGATCAAGAATCGAATTAACATCAATAGAAGTGTATAACCACTGCTTATCTACTAGATTATCTTACACTTGTTAAAGATGTAATTTTGGGCCTCTTATATCATGGGGCCCTTATATCATGGGCCCTGGACGGTCGCCCACCCCGAGGGCCGGCCCTGACTTGAACACGAAACACCCGATTGAAGGCCACGGTAAAGTTATGAAAAATGACAAAAAAACATTAAGAAATTATCAAAAAGAACAGGAACATTTGTATTTTAACAAAAATGACATTTGTCATTGTGTATAGACAAAAATACCTTTTTTTATTTTATTTCCCCCATGTTTTTGTAACCACGTCGCATTAAAAAAAAAAAAACTGACCCAATTCTTTTTTTGAGGGTGACCCACGTTTTCTTAAACAAAAAAAACACCTTTCAATAGTAGTGTCGAATAGTAGTGTCACATAATATCACAATATGAAATGGTAGTGTCAAATAATAGTGTCGTATATTATAACAATGTCAAATGGTAGTGTCAAATAGTATCACAATGTCAAATAGTAGTGTCAAATAGTATAACAATATCAAATGGTAGTGTCAAATAGTAGTGTCACATAGTATAACAATGTCAAATGGTAGTGTCAAATAGTGTGATAATTAGTATAACAATGTCAAATGGTAGTGTCAAAAATTGTTTATGGATAAAGAATGAATATTTTAATGATGTAAGGACGAGATAGGGAGGTGATGTAGAGTCATCAAATTTAGTTCTTTGTAAGTAAGTATATGTATTTTTTAATATTATTTTTTAGGATAGGGATAGGGAGACTGATAATAATGCTCTAAGCAGTCGAAAGAAATCCAAATGATGATCTTTCGCCATAAAGCCGATGAAAACCAATACTCAAAGAATATGTGAGAGTTGTTTTCCTCCTCCTCTTCGCAAAAAAAAAAAAAAAAAAAATGAGATGAATATTTGTTTTTGCAATATTTATTTTGGTTGGAAGACGATCATGTGTGGCCCTCCAGTTCATGATATTGAACCAAAATATATCATTAAATAAATGTGGGTTCTATCGGCGCATGCCAAATTACTTGACCCTTATTACTTCCGGCATCACAAAAAAGTACTTCGCGATACTTTGCTTTCAAAAAGACGAACGTCATTCACACGGTGTTCCTCCTTCAACACCAACGCGTCGGTGTCACCGGCGTTGGTGTTCAAGGAGGAACACCGCGACTTGATATTCACGTTATAAAAGTGACACAACTTAAGGGCGTCGATCCATCAGTGTTCCTTCAACACCAACGCCAATGGACACCGACGCGTTGGTGTTGAAGGAGAAGAACACCGATGGGAATAATGTTTTGTTCAACAGAAAAATATTCAATAACTGGGTGCCAAAAGTAATTTGACATGTGCCAATAGAACCCACCTAAATAATTAAAACCCAAATATGTCAACATCAAGAATCGAATTAGCATTAATAGGAGTATATAACCACTGCTTATCTACTAGATTATCTTACACTTGTTAAAGATGTAAAATTGGGCCTCTTATATCATGGGCCCTGAACGGTCGCCCAACTTGCCCACCCCGAGGGCCTGCCTCGACTTCGAACACGACCGGTTGAAGGCCACAGTAATTACCTTTGGGACTTGTATCCATATTTCATTGTTAATGTGTGTGTGTGTGTGTCTATATATATATATATATATATATATATATATATATATATATATATATATATACATATACATTATTGTATAAAGTTCCCTTCAAAAAAATTGTATAAAGTTGGCTATGGCATGACACATATTTTTTTCCTTCCTTAAAGCTTCCGGTATCCGGAACTCATTGGTCCGTCTAATTTGGAGTTTGGTCCGGGTCGTGGCTGCAGAGTCTGACTCTTATCTAGGAGTAAGGTCTGACCAAAAGCTCTTTGAACGGCACCTCAGAGGAGAATCGAACCGGTGACCTCCAGGGGTTGGCTATGGCATGACACACATATTTCATTCACTTGCTCGAATGCATTTTTTTTGTTGAGAAACCAATGTATTTTTTTGGAAAATGATATATCCACTACATATAGTGTGTAGTATACAATCACTACGTAAATCTTATTCATTGATTAAAATGTACTACTTCAAGTGATTGGATAAAAGGTGTGTAATAGGGTTGTTCAGATAAACTAGAATACCGGACTAACTAACTGGATTAAATCAAACCGAAAATAAAAACAGCAATTTTATAGTCAATTTTTATATACGAAAAATCCCGAACTGCACCGGACAATCAATCCAGTTTTCGGACCGAAATTTTACATATTTAATAGAAAAATATATATAATGTATATATAGAATCTGAAATTGGCCACAATATAAATACCCTCATCGTATATTTAACCCTAAAAACACTCTCCGCCGCTAGCCCGTTTCCGCGCTTTAGACATAAGGTCGCTGCTGCTCGCGTTTCTGGACGAGGTGACGGATTCCGCCGCCGATCGTCATCGTCTCCGACCACCTTCAATCCTATACTGTCTATTATTACTCTGAGTAAGTATTTAATTATTTGTCTCAGCCCTTGATGCAATTCTTTACTTCAAGCCTTCAATTTTCAATCTTATTTTTTTCCTCATGATTTCACACGATTTACTAGGGATATACGGATTTAGTGTTTCTTAACACTGAGAGTTGTTCATCGGAATTAGTTTTTCTCAAGTTTGGCTCACTTAATTAGGACATTATCCGAGCTCAGCTCATTCACATCAAATTAGTGCTCGCTTAAGCTTGGCTCAGTTTAGTAGGATACTGTGTATAGATTTGGCAAACTTAACGACCGCGCTTCATGAATCATGATCCATAGCTCGTGTTCGTTCATTTCCAACTTGAGCTTGGCAGATTGTTTTGAGTTTTACCCGTTTATTTAACCAAAAACAAACACGAGTTTATATGTGTTGAATAAGAGTTTATGTGAATGGTTCGGAAGTGCATTTTTAAAATGACAATCACAGTTTAAATACTAATGGTTGCAGATTATTAAACTGCTTTATACTAGTGGGTGCCTTCCATTTTAAGACCGTAAACACACGCGTGGATGATTTTAGCTTTATCTGAACAGAATATTTGAGTTGAAATAAACTGTATGGTCAGGATTCATCTACATGTTTTACTTCTCAAATGGAATAATTCAAATGTCTGTTTCTATATAATGGATTATAAAACTGCTTTTATTTTCTCTCTATGCATTGTTATATGTTGTTCCATCTATATCTGTATATCGTAAACAATTAAAACGCTGTTTGTAAATGAGTTATTTAACACTCTATATAGCTGTTGACTGTTGTAGTAATGGTTATGCCGGGTGGATTTATACGATATAACAAACTAAACTGTGACATCGCCATTAATGTTAATTTCTCATTTTCAAAGTTTATGAAGAAGAAGACAACTATATATATATATCTGCAATCTTCAACCATTAGTATACAGAAAGTGATGGTTATGCTGCTTTCCTTTTATAATCTTCCCCTCCTAAATTTGCACTTACAGTAGTACGACCATATCATGGTTATCTGGTTTAATCTTGGTCTCGTTTTCAAGAAAAAAAGTCATTTTTTTATGGAAATTAATACACAGTTTAAAAACCGAACCAAACTGGACTGTATTTGTCTAGTCCAGTTTAGAAAATTGACCAGTCGGTCCAGTCGAGAAAAAATGAGAACCGTTGCTACGGTTCAATTCAGAAAATTACAAAAAATTGACCGAACTAGATTATGTACATCCGTAGTGTGTAGTGATTGTCTATTATAATGGCAGAGTCACAGGGCGTGGCGCAGTGGTGAAGAACTGGGTGTTGTAATGATGATTGGGCCAGGGAGCCTAGAGTGTGGAGGTTTGGATATACGATTTCTTTTAGTATTTTGATATAATGACAAATTTCTCGACTGGCTACAGTTATCTCGATTAACATCTCCACTTATTCTGTGGGATAGGGAAGTGGATGCCATTTCGATTAGGGTTTAACCGTTTTTTTTTAGTATATCTTTCACCACTTTATTTTTTTATTTCTTTTTTAATAAAAGTTAATGCATTTTTTTTTTTTTTTTTTTTTTAAGAAAGTTGATGCATGTTATAAAGCTGAACAAAACAGAGGAGTTGTCATAGAGCATGAATAACTTTATTGACCGAGTCTTCTGAAAAAAAACTTTATCGACCGAGAGAATCTTTCTTTTACGTATACCAAATCACATTTTCTATTATTCTTTTTTACCTCTCATTTTCTATTATTCATTTCTTTTTCTTTTTTCTACTCAATATGAATATGTTTGGTGAAATCGATCACAAATTATAAACCCCCTCATTTTGATCTGCAGCTATATATACATATCCACTTGCCTCATTCCTTTTCTCACACCCTTCTTTCATTTCTCCACAATTCTTTCTCTTTTTTTTTTAATTTTATTTTTTATTATAATTATTTTAATTTTAAAAGGGACCAAAACTCTTTCTCCTAAATTTACGATATCCTTCTGTTATTGGTATCTACAGGTATGCGATTCCCTGAATTAGTTGGTTTTAATTTCCATGTAAATGTATCCCCTCAAAACCTCATACCCATTCATGAGAACCTTCACTACTCGTCCATGCTCTTTAGATTGCTCCAATTGTGGCATCTGAGTGTTGCTGTGTGGATCGAGTTGATTGAGTGTTGCTTAGTGTATATTCGTAAATTGTTTATGAGCCCATGTTCCACGGAGCTTTGAGAATCACCTTTTCGAGGTAAAAACTCATTTGTTTTGTTTGTTTCTTTGTTTTGATAAATCTTCTCATTTTCTAATCTTGTGTTGTTCTGTTTTGTGTGTGTGATAAGGGTGCCGAAGGGCGAAAAAACAAAAATATTACCTATGAAACGTGGACGTGGACATGGACATGGGGAGAAATATCGATGTAGTCCGAAATTAGTAAGTATCTACTATGACAAAATAGGGTTAACATGTTTTGTTTCAATTTTTTTTACCAATTATTCTGTGTGGTTATTCTCTTTGCAAAATTATTCCCAATTTTTTCTGTATAATACTCTATTTATTGTAACAAAACCAATCGTCTTTGTTAAATACTGTGACTTGATATACGAGGAAAACTAATGAAAACTTGCGTTTATTTGTTGATAACATGTCGTATTGGCAGCTTACTCAGGCACTTGATTATACTACCTCCGTCTTAAAATGTAGACTCGTTTAGCTTTTTGAATTTATCCCATAATATTAGTCCATTTAGAATACCGATTGAGCATTTATTATATTTTTGTTTCTTTTACCCTTAATTTTACTATGCATTCACGTACTTTACAATTATTACATTAATGAGGTCAAAGGGCATTCTAGACATTTACTATCAAAATTAATGATACTTAACCGCTTTTTTAATCTGTGTGAAAAACTAGTATGATTTATGTTCCTCTCCGTTCCCCCCTATTTGCATCATTTGTCTTGTATTAGTCAATTTTTTGTAATTTCTAAGCATGTTGTCATTTCCATTGTTTTGAAAGGTGTTTATTGAAATTTTCAATTCATTATCAATTTCTTAAATTTGGATGTTTAACTTTGTCAGCACCGATGATCAATTGCTTAAGTTTGGATATTTATAATGAATTTACTCGTTAGCCTATTTGAATATAATACTATTTAGTCTATACTTGTACCGATAAACTTAGGGTGGATTAATCAAGAACAAAGGATTAATCAAGATCAAACGTCGTATTATGTTTGGCATACTTGAGTTATTTCTTAGTTGATAGGCTAACAAGTAGTTTCAATATTTGCGGTGACTTACATTTCTATTTTGATTCAAGTCCTAAATTCTTTTCTTATTATATTTCTCATTTTGTTTCTGTGTTTTCCGTGCTTTGAAGTTCATGTTAGGGCCAATGATCATTTGGTACCACTGACAAGTCTGTTAGATCTGTCTTGGTCAAAGTAGTCATTCAACTGATTTTATTTTTTCATTTCCAATTTAAAAGCACTTGTACTGATTTAATTGTTTTATAAACAACTACAGTAAAATCTCTATAAATTAATACTCGATAAATTAATAACCTCAATAAAATTAATAATTTGTCCAGTCCCAACTTGGGACCAGTACAAAATTGGACGTCGATAAAATAATAAGATAATAACTTTTTGAAATCACAGTGTATATATATTGGTCCCAACTAAACTATAAATTAATAATTATGTATGTCTTAAAAGATTCCAAATTTAATATTATCTAAAAAAAATGAATCTATAATCACTTATTTTTTATTGAACTTCAAATCTATATTGAGTTCGTTTTAAATCTCCTCATTCAGACTTAAGAGTTGGGCGTTGTCTTCTCGTATTGTGGACCAACTTTTTGGTACCATGAACTAACTTTTACTTATTAAAAAACAATGAACTTGACAAATTGAAATAATTTGTGAATGTAAATTCATGCGTGTCTTTGGAATTTGTTTTTGTAATTTATTTTTCATCTCTAACTAATATACATTGAAACTAAGATATTGACTTGGAAATTTAAAGGTTATACATAAAACCTCTATAAATTAATAAATTATTAATTTATCGATATAATAATATCTCGCTAAATTAATAAAATATCCCAAATTAAAACATTATTAATTTATAGAGGCTTTTATTGTATAGGAGTTTCAAGAAAAAGACGAGGATTCTATTTTTCTCTTAACTACAAAAGTTGATGGAATCAAGGTTTGCTTCTTTCAGTTAATTACTCTTTGTAAAAAAGTGGTGAATTCCTTTAAAAGTGTAAAGAAATATGTCTCGTTTTATTATTATGTTTTGTTGTATTTTTATTTTTATATATTATATTTTGTTTTGTGTAATGGTACTAAATTTAGCTAGTTTAGTGTGTTTAGAAAAATTTAGTGCTGGCAATTTTCATAGGCCTAAGTATGTTGTGTGGGATTTTTGACAGAGTGAAAAATCTTCATAAGCCTAAGTATGTTGTGGGATTATCAAACTTTTTATAATCTCAAAATCTCAAATTTGAAAGGAGAGAAAAAAAGATCATAGCTTTTTGGATAATCTCAAAATCAGAAATGGATCGATGCTTGTGTCTGCAGTTTGGCACTTTGTTGGGAAGTTTGTCTTTAATTTTTTCTTCAATTAGTATTTTCTTCTAGTTTCGATTTGTGTGTACTTATAATCAAGAACTTTATTAAGTTTTTAAGTTTTGGAATTCTTTTTTTCAAAAATAATGTCAATTAACTCTTAAGATAGAACTTTATTACGTTTTTAAGTTTTGGAATTCTTTATTTCAAAATAATGTCAATTAACTCTTAAGATCTTAAGAGTTAATTGACATTATTTTTGAAAAACATAATTTCAAAACTTAAAAATGTAATAAAGTTCTTGATTATAAGTACACACAAAACAAAACTAGAAGAAAATACTACTTGAAAGAAAAAATTAAAGACAAACTTACTTACAAAGTGCCAAACTGCAGACACAAGCATCGATCCATTTCTGATTTTGAGATTATCCAAAAAGCTTTGAGATTATAAGATTAAGTTAATTTTTTGATAACATGCATGTCGTCTCGGCATACTCAGGAATAGTGCATCTAATTATATGATTTACGTTCTCTCTTCCTTTCACCTATTTTCAGCATATTTGCCTCGTTTGTCTTGTATTAGTCAATTTGTTGTAATTTCTATGGACGTTGTCATTTCTATTGTTTTGAAAGGTGTTTATTGATACTTTCAATTCGTTATCATTTGCTTAAATTTGAATATTTGACTTTGTTAGCATCGATGATCATAGTGTTGATCGTGCCAACTGACTGGGACAAACGAAAAAAGTCGCTGTTTATCGCTTAATAAACATGCGGAACGATTGAAGAGAAAATGTTCCAAATGCAGGTTCTTTTCAATTTCTTCCAAATTTTATCATTTTTGCAAAATGTTTCCTTATATAAACTAGAACTACCTATAAATATCTATTCTCTTATGCAAACAGCCATTAATAACCTTTGCAACGACAATTTTTTGTAATTGTTTTTAATACACTACTACAATTACACTCTTTTGGGACGACAAAATGTAAATCCCTAATAATCAAAAGTCGTCCGTTTTACGTTTAGGGACGACGTGTCGTCCCACTAATGTGTCGTCTCTAAAGGTTCGTCTCAAAAAATAGGAGGATTTTTGGGGACGACATGTCGCCCTAAAGATCCATCGACGGCGTGGCAAATTTTTTATTCAATGCCGACGTGGCGTGCATTTTTGGGGCGACATGTCGGCCCTAATGTAAAAGTTCGAAATTAATTTATATTATTTCACAAAAACAAATTAAATAATTTAATTTTTATTAGGGACGACATTGTCGTCCCTAAAACTTTACAATAAATTTAATTTAATTTCCAAAAATGAACTATTAAAAAAATAATTAAATTAGGGACGACAAATGTAAATCCTAATGATCGGCTATAATTTTACGAAATTAGGGACGACAAATGTCGCCCTGTTTTTATTTTTATTTTTTTTTAGGCAACATTTGTTTTGCATGCCTCGCATGCCGAAAAATCAAACGCAACATTAACATGAATCAAAAATCATCCAAATGAACCAAAATCATCCAAATGAACCAAACCTACTACCTAGGGATGAATAAACATAATAATAATATGAAAATCGTAAATTCCATCGTAACGTCACGGTTAACCAACAAAATATTTAAAACAAAGTTATAAGTTATGTTTGTGATCCATCGTGTGTATCATCGCCCTGATCCTCATCACCATCCTCATCACCATCATCATCATCTATGCCAAACGTTGTATTATTTGTTTTGTTTTAGTGGGCGAAGAAGAAGTCTAGCATAGTCTTTTGTTTCATTTTGGCTTTTTCAACTTTGCCAACTCCTTCTTCAGTCCATCTACTTGACATCACGGTATGATGAAGTGGCACAGTGGATGAGGATGGTATGGGCGATCTGATGCTCGTGAAATGGCCATCCGAGGCCCGCGTCAATATAGTAGTCGCGCATGTCTCCCAACGCACTACTAAAATTCAAATCTTCTTCTTCTTGAGTCGACTTTCTTGAGGTCTGGAGCGATGATGGGCGATAATACTCCAACATTCTCTACATTTATACCACAAATAATAAAAGTATGTCAAAATCTATATATATATATATATATATATATATATATATATAGAAAAAAAAATATCACTTATATGTATAGCTTGTGTATGTATGTATATATATATAGAAAAAAATATCGATCACTTACATGGTCATCTTCGGCTTGAGCATCAACCCATGTCCCATCCGCATGTCGACGCACTTCCGCCCATAGATCTATGGGATCACGCTCAATGACATTCTCGCCGATAACCGTATCATTCTTTCAAATAAGAATACATATTATTAGTTATTAAAATTAAAATATAAAAAATATAAAGATATAAATGTTATTAGTTATCAAAGTATTTTTGTTTTCGTAATGTTTACGTTACTTACATCTTGTATGCCTTGATAACGGCGTTGGTCGATAGTCTTTAGCCCGTGTGTGCCTTTCTTGTTTCCACGAGCATTTTGGGTATTCACTTACGATTTCTCCTGTTTAAAAAGGAAGAACAAAAGTCATATACACAAGATAGATAATATATATAGACCTATCGATTATTGATTTACACGAAACTCGGGTGAATAGAAATAATCTAAATACTTGTCCCAATCCTCATCCAATAGGACATCTCGATGTAAATGGGCAAGGCACTTCCTTGTCCCCATGATCTCGTTCCCATTCTTTTACATGCGTGCTTAACCTTCCTTTCCATCTTTTGTACAAAAGCGCTGGCGTTCTCAAGCACGGCGTGCGATGTTCGAGTTCAATATTATCAAAATGTGCCTGAAAAACAATATATATATATATATATATATATATATATATATATATATATATATATATATATATTTACAACTTGAAAGTGTTAATTATAAAAATACGCACCCTCATCTCCTCGAAGAGTAAATTCTTCGATTGTTCATCAACATCCCGCCAAGTTGGAAAATAAGGTCTAATATGGCATCTTATTGCATTTCTAAAGCGGATGATAGTTTTCCGTGGTATTTTCCAACATCATTCCGCATTTTAGGAAATCGTGGATGCCATCTTGTTGGGAGTTTGTTTACCTCCTGTTTCTTTTTTCTTTCTCAGGAAAAGCCCTTGGCGGTGCCGCGTTGCCTCTCTCTCTTACGGCTTTCCAAGGCCTCAATTCGACATCATCAACGATGAATTGGTCAAGATACTCATCATCGCAATAAAATGTGAATAGAATGAAAAAAATGTACAACGGTAATTATAAAATTTGAATAGAATGAAAAAAAGATTATTACATACCGTTCTCACAATCAATTTGTATCTATTCGATTTTGATGTGGTGGGCCTTGAACCACCGGCGGACCAAAGACACTAGCCATGTAAATAACTTTTGAATAAAACAATCGGGGTTAGGCCTAGTGTTTACATATCCAAATATAACAATCGGGGTTAGACAATTTAAATACAAGCTGTCAACTATAAGGCAAAGTATTGCATAGATTCCACATGTGCAAGGAAAGCGAGATTTTCTGTAGATCTAAATAACTATGGGGTTTGCAATAGATCCCCAACTATCGAGATTTGCAAGAAGCACCTCTAACTTCTGTGACCTCAAGCAATTTCTTTGTTTGCTAAGCCGAGTAACTAACTCTGACACACTTCTTGAAATCGCGTAAAAAAGTGCGACAAAGCAAGTGGACTGCCAAAAAAATAAGTTATGTAAGTATAGCCGCACATCGAGTATCATATGTCAATCAAACAAAGGTGGCAGGAATCTAAAAGTGAAACTAAGCTAAGATAAAGTAGATGCACTTGAGATTCCAAAGGTGAAACTAAGCTAAGATAAAGTGATACCAAAATGATGATCATAAATCCCGTAGTCTTATGATTGACTACATTGTTGTTCCACCTCAAAGCATGTAAGCCTCTAGACATTATTAACTTAAAACAACAAGTAAAATACATCAATCATTCGTAAAGAGTATCCAAACGGATGATTGATGTATTTTACTTGTTGTTTTAAGTTAATAATGTCTAGAGGCTTACATGCTTTGAGGTGGAACAACAATGTAGTCAATCATAAGACTACGGGATTTATGATCATCATTTTGGTATCACTTTATCTTAACTTAGTTTCACCTTTTAACCTCAAGTGCATCCACTTTACCTTAGCTTAGTTTCACCTTTAGATTCATGCCACCTTTGTTTGATTGACATATGATATACTGCAAAAGCGCTATACTTACTCTAACTTATATTTTGGTAGGTCCACTTACTTTGTTTGCTTTTTACGCTTTCGAAGAAGGTGTTGTATTACTGGCTTAGCAAACAAAGAAATTGTTTGAGGTCAATGTAGTTAGAGGTGCTACTTGCAAATCTCAATAGTTAAGGGATCTATTGCAAACCCCGTAGTTACAAGATCTACAGAAAATCTCGCTTTCTTTGCACATGTAGAATCTATGCAATACTTTGCCTTATAGTTGATAGCTTGTATTTACATTGTCTAACCCCGATTGTTATATTTGGATATGTAAACACTAGGCCTAACTCCGATCGCTTTATTCAAAAGTTATTTACATGGCTTGTCTTTGAATCTGGCCGATGGTTCAAGGCCCACCACATCAAAATCGAATAGATACCAAATTTGATTATGGAGAACGGTATGTAATAATCTTTTTTTTTTAATTCTATTCAAATTTTATAATTACCATTGTACATTTTTTTCATTCTATTCACATTTTATTGCAGATGAGTATCTTGACCAATTCATCGTTGATGATGCTGAATTGGAGGCTTTGGAAAGCCGTAAGAAGAGAGGGCAACGCGGCACTGCCAAGGGGCTTTCCCTTGAGAAAGAAAAAAAGAAACAGAGGGTAAACAAACTCCCAATAGTATGGCATCCACGATTTCCTAAAATGCGGAATGATGTTGGAAAATACCACGAAAAACTATCATCCGCTTTAGAAAGACAATAAGATGCCATATTAGACCTTATTTTCCAACTTATGGATGTTGATGAACAATCGAAGAATTTACTCTTCGAGGAGATGAGGGTGCGATTTTTATAATTAAAACTTTCAAGTTGTATATATATATATATATATATATATATATATATATATATATATATATTGTTTTTCAGGCACATTTTGATAATATTGAACCTGAACATCGGCACACCGTGCTTGAGAACGCCATGCGTTTACAAAAGATGGAAAGGAAGGTTAAGCACACATGTAAAAGAATGGGAACGAGATCATGGGGACAAGGAAGTGCCTTGCCCACGACATCGAGATGTCCTATTGGATGAGGATTGGACAAGTATTTAGATTATTTCTATTCACCTGAGTTTCAGGTAAATCAATAATCGATAGGTCTATATAAATTATCTATCTTGTGTATATGACTTTTGTTCTTCCTTTTAAACATGAAAATCGTAGTGAATACCCAAAATGCTCGTGAAAACAAGAAAGGCACACACGGGCGAAAGACTATCGACCAACGCCGTTATCAAGGCATACAAGATGTAAGTAACGTAAACATTACGAAAACAAAAATACTTTGATAACTAATAACATTTATATCTTTATATTTTTTATATTTTAATAACTAATATTATGTATTCTTATTTGAAAGAATGATACGATTATCGGCG
This sequence comes from Gentiana macrophylla, assembly GCA_026214975.1. Taxonomy (NCBI): domain Eukaryota; kingdom Viridiplantae; phylum Streptophyta; class Magnoliopsida; order Gentianales; family Gentianaceae; genus Gentiana; species Gentiana macrophylla. The sequence goes on along the minus strand of CM047812.1, from coordinate 25,613,709 downwards.
AGAATGTCATTGAGCGTGATCCCATAGATCTATGGGCGGAAGTGCGTCGACATGCGGATGGGACATGGGTTGATGCTCAAGGCGAAGATGACCATGTAAGTGATCGATATTTTTTTCTATATATATATACATACATACACAAGCTATACATATAAGTGATATATATATATATATATATATATATATATATATATATATATATATATATATATATATATATATATATATATATATATATATAGATTTTGACATACTTTTATTATTTGTGGTATAAATGTAGAGAATGTTGGAGTATTATCGCTCCATCATCGCCTCCAGACCCAAGAAAGTCGACTCAAGAAGAAGATTTGATTTTTAGTAGTGCGTTGGGAGACAGCGCGACTACTATATTGGACGCTGGCCTCGGATGGCCATTTCACGAGCATCGAGATCGCCCATACCATCCTCATCCAGTGTGCCACTTCATCATACCGTGATGTTGAAGTAGATGGATGAAGAAGGAGTTGGCAAAGTTGAAAAAGCCAAAATGAAACAAAAGACTATGCTAGACTTCTTCTTCGCCCACTACAACAAAACAAATAATACAACGTTTGGCATAGATGATGATGATGATGATGATGGTGATGAGGATCGATGCGATGGTACACACGATGGATCACAAACATAACTTATAACTTTGTTTTAAATATTTTGTTGGTTAACCGTACGTTACGATGGAATTTACGATTTTCATATTATTATTATGTTTATTCATCCCCTAGCTAGTAGTTTTGGTTCATTTGGATGATTTTTATTCATGTTAATGTTGCGTTTGATTTTTCGGCATGCGAGGGGCATGCAAAACAAATGTTTCTTAAAAAAGCGAGGGGCGACATTTGTCGTCCCTAATTTCCCAGCCAACAAACACAAACAAAAACAAAGAATATATATCGTTAAATAGGTATGTTGATTGTTTTGATGGTGGTGGTGGTTCACACTTTTATGCTCTTTGGTTCAAGCGACAGAGCACCAGCTTACTCAGCCTCGCTCGCTCGAGCAAAGCTCTCAAGTGCTAACGAGTCGAAGAAAGAGGAGTCACGCAGAAGACAGAGGAGTCACCAAAATTCCAGGCTTTCACAGGGAGGATGTATTCCCGTAGAAGATAGGGTTGATTGTGTATGCATGACCTTTTGATAAAATATTTACTACATTGAGCAATTTGTTATTTACTACATTGAGCATTTTTGGGTTTATATATGTGCATCATTTTATTTGGATTTCACTTCTGCTTATTTCCCATTTTGCTTCTTTATTTGATAATTTACTTATCTGCTGCTTGTGACCAAGATTAATTGTCGCTGCCGGTAAGGAATTTTCGTTTGATGCTTTGACAATGTGATTTGTGCATGACAGGCTGCGGCAGTGAATTCTCGAATGAGTGATCGGGATCGAAACGACCGTCATAAGACGATAGTTTTATCATTTTTCGTAAATATCTGCGAGGCCAATAGTATTGAATAAACAAAACAATTAGGTCACCAGTTGAAAAATTAGAAATTCGATTAATATGTCTTCCTATTTATCTATATAAATATACATAGGAAATTTTTTTTTTTTATTTAATAAGGGGGTCAAGTGCACCCCAAAAGCTTCACTTAAAGCCGCCCATGTTTGTGCAGTGAGTTTTATGTTATGAATATCTAAATGAGCATTATATAATTCATTCATATTGGGCAATGGACTTTTTTTTTAGCTCAACTATCTGTATTGTTTCCTAGCAAGCAATTTGTATTCTATATGAATATTTTCTCTTATTGAGCTGCATTTCACCCTGACATCCTCCCTGATTTCAAGTTATTGTATTCTATAAATTAGTCCCTATGACAAGCCCGACCTTCTGTAAGTCATTATGTGAGCTTTTCACAGCATGTCATAGTCCTTTTTTGATTAGGGTATCGTGTTGTCTTGTCCCTTATGTACTCGTAAATTAAGGACCATCAAACGTCATCATCACCTCCCCATCGGGGACCATCAACCATTGTCCTAACCCGTCGTTAACCATTGCATACTATATATATATATAACTATATGTATACCCCCAGATCGTCACACTTGGGTACGTTAATTTGAGCTATGCTCTCTCAAATTAGCGTCAACATCACAATCAAACCTTATTGCTCTCAACATAGTTCATTGTCCCTCGCAAAAAAAAAAAAAAAAAAAAAAAAAAAAAAAACATAGCTCATTGACCATCATTATTTCAGGTCAATTTTCAGTCTATTGATCCTTGCATAAATGGATTACATCATTCAAGATAAGGAGTGATAAGGTGGTTCTTGAAGTGATAATGTTGAAAATTCAAAGATTCATTTTGTGAAGCGATAAGTATTGCCAAGAGTCATGAATTCCAGTATGAATGTGTGTGTTTATCTCAATAGTTTTGGATTAGCTCAGCATTAGATAAATCAGACTTATTTCAGTTTGTTTTGGCTCATGTTTATCATTTGATTGAGCTTTATCTGATAGGATTAGCTTAAAACAGTTTACTTCAATTCAGACTTTGAGAATTCATCTATATCTATATTCATAATAAAAATGCGATGAGATGTTTCCCCAAAAAATGTTTCCTACCTTCGGTGTTTTCTCTAAAAGTGTTTCATACCCTCAGTGTTTCTCCCATATTTTTTATTTATAATCTATTATATATTATATTATTAATTTACAATACACAAAACGTGCGTGCATCTTTAAAAAAAAAAAAAACATGCACGTATTGGCATGATAAATTTTTATTTAACATGTGTAAACCAAAAAAAAAAAGATAAATATGCTTCTAATAAAAGATAAATGTGTATTCTATTGATTAATATTAATATTTTATTATATAATAAGTAACATTTTATGTGACTACCGCCCAACATGGATAAACGCAAAGGATATTGCGTGCGTAAGTGTGAGAATACATATGCATGTATTGGCTTCCTCAGTGTAATTGAAAATCAACTATATAATTAATCTAAAGCCTGAAATCGGAATATATAATTGATCAAATATCACGAACATTACATTGAATAAAGTTAGAAAAATATAATATAATGAGAATGGATAACAATTAATCAATATATATATATATATATATATATATATATATATATATATATATATATATATATATATATATATATATATATATATACACACACAAGATAATAATTCAGTAAATTTAATCATACAACAATATGAAAAGTCACCACAATTGATCAAATAGGTGAATCTTACAGCGATTAAAGTTTGAAAAAATAAAATCTTTCGAGAACGGATAACAATTCATCGATATAAATATACGTATACAAGATAATAATTTTGTAAACATTTTTCTCAAATTTTTTTTAGTAAATATAATCAAACTACAACATAAATAGTCCCCGCGTATTTTTGTAAGTCATACTTCCATTTGCTTAAAATTGGTCAAATGAATTCTGATGCACTTAATAAATTAATGTTGTCTGAAGTGGTTATTAACTACTACTTGATTTATTCAGATTAAGTGATAAGTAATGTAAACAAATTAAGTCTAATACAAAAGGACATAATATTTTCTAATTGGCAAAATAGGGTAACTACGCCACATAGGTATGAAACTAACTTCAAATTAGCTAGAAATGAGAAATTTTGAGGCGGAAGTTAAGGTTCCTAATGTCTATTCTCCCTTGTTGCAAGGAGAATCGCCTAAGGAATGTGTACGACGTAGTTGATGATACTTACAGAAGCATGATGTTTTGGATGATCAGAGAGTAGGCTTAGAAGAAATACATTTTTGGTGAAAAGCATATAAGTGGTTTGGCAATCTGAGATCGAGTTTTCCAGCAATTAATTGGGAAAGATTGATAGAAGAAGTTATGAAACGATTATCAGGTAGGCCATTAGAACTGACAGTAGATTAATTAAATCAACTACAAAAAACAACAGTAGAAGAATATCTATCGAAGTTTGGGGAATTAAGAAGCTTGATGCAATTACAAAATCCTATGTTCACCGAGACATACTTCATCAAATGTTTTATAAGAGGCCTTAAGAATGAAATTAAGTATATGGTGAGATTGGTGAAGCCTGAGGAATGTTTGTTATTATTGATATTGCCATATGCCATGAATATTTTATAATGACATGCATGGGCAGAAAAATTACTCTAACCTTAGCCAGTATAGGTTCTCTTCATTCACCACTAAGGTGACTGATAAAATACCTGACAATGAGAATAAACCAACGGTACATGAAGAAATTACTCCTAAGGAGTTGCAGGAGAAGAGGGCCAATGATTTATGTTTTAGGTGTGATGAAAAATACACCCGTGGCCAAGTGTGCAAGGAGAAACACAAACACTTTTGGGTACTCGAGGATGATGGAGTTTGGGGAGAGATTGAAGTGGACAGTGGGGATAAAGAGGATGTGGTATAAGATGCTGGACCATTTGAGCCTATTGAGTTATCCATGCACCTTATATGGACATGTCACCTCCAACACCATCAAAAAGGCCTTTAGATTAAAAATCCAATTACCATCCTGATAAACAGTGGTGCATCTCACACTTTCCTAGACCACTAGATTGCCAACGAGGTGCAATGTGTGACATAACCAAATCACTCTATGTTAATCACAACAGTAGATTGAAACATAATGGCGGGTGAATTTAAGTGTAACAAGATGTGGGATTGATCGAATTGAGAGGCTGTGACATTGTATTAAGGGTGGACTGGATGAAAAAGTATATTCGTATAATCTTCAACAAAATGGAGGTGGTTTTCACTATCGAGTGAGAACAAATTAAGATGAGAAGTTACACAAAAGAAGCTCAAGTTAAGACAATCAGTTGCAAAAGCTCAGTTCAATTTAATACATGAACATGCCCTGAATCATGTGGCCAATGAACTTACTCTTGTCCTAGAAGAGTGTCATGAGTGTGTGCAAGTTCCCAAGGATTGCCACCAATGAGGGGCTATGAGCATATCATATTTTAAATGAAGGTGTTGAACCTGTGAAACTAAAACTTTATGGGTGTGCTTACTGCCAGAATGATGAAATAGAGCAGATGGGGGATCAAATGCTACAACGGGGAATTATACAACACAATAATAGTCAATACTACACTATAACAAAAATGAGTGACTAAGCTCCTTGGGTTGGATTTCACTATTGAATACAAAAAGAGAAGTGAAAATATAGCGGTTGATGCCTTGTTTATGTAAAGTCATGATAATGGACTATTGTGTGTTATGAGCACAATATCCATTCTTGGATGTAAGACGTTACTTCTAGCTACAATAGTGACCTATCAGTTGAGGAAAAATTAGGCATTGGTGATTAGTACACCCCATATCCCCACTACACTGTGCACCAAGGGATTCTTAAGTACAAAGAGAGAATATATGTATGAACCCATGAAGGTCTACAATCCAAATTGATTGCACTCAAGTCCAATAGGGGTCATTCAAGGGTCAAGGCATGTTATAACATGATTAAGAGACTGTTTTATTGGCCGCAGCTTAAGATGGATGTTTAGGAAATGATACAAAGGTGTATTACTTGTCAGCGGTACAAGAGTCTACATGATAAACCTCAACGACTACTCCATCAGTTACCATATCCCTCACAGACATGGTCCCAACTCAACATGGATTTTATTGATGAATTTCCTAAGTCTGAATGGAAGGAAGCCATCATGGTAGTAGTGGATATGCTGGCCAAATTCAGACACTTTATTCCATTTGATAAGAAGAGGCATATAGCATCACAAAAGCGTGAAATAAACCATAAATAATACTTAAACGATCAAAATAAATATCCTTCAAATTAATTCTTACAGTATTTTGCTTGTACTGTTAGTTTTATCTAAGAATAAGTATAACACATTACTATTCAAATGACAAAATTAATGATTTTTTCTCTATATGATTATTAAATTTGATTGACAGTTCCTCAAAAAATATATTTGATTGACAGTAAATTATTTAACAAAGAGTTTTTGCCGTTGTAATAGAATGTTAGAAATAAAAATACACGTAATTAAAACATCACACAATTTTTTGGAAACATAACATTTGGATGATGTTTTTTAGGTTTAAAGGAACTTAGAGAGTATCTAAAAAAATACCACATACTTGAGAAAACTTTTAATTTGGTAACAATAAAATGCATGATTTTATAACTAAAAAAACTTATCGTATTTAATAAAAGAATGAAAACGTTACATCGCGAGTTTAAGTCAATGCGTACAAGTAAGATAACTAAAATAATTATACCAAGCATAAAATCAATGTATAACAATTATTATTATTTAACATATACTTTTGCAAATTTATTTTTCTGACCGATAACATCTATTTATTTTATAAATTAAACGCATAGTCAAAAATAAAAATATATATTTAAAAATAATAAATTAGCCAAACACGTGCGCACGTGCATTTTGCTAGTTGTATAAATAAGTCTAGACTTAGAAGAAATTTATAAAATAGTTCCAATGAGAATATAAACATTTTTATATCTTACATATATTTTCAGAAAAAAAATTGGATAAAAAATAGTGAATATTAAGTTGTAGTCCACTTTCTGCCCTGTATATAAATTTTAATCTATTTTGTATTTTTTTTTTATTGATTTAAAGACAAAACATTTCTTTTCGGACTATTTTGCTCGTTCTTTAATCTCTAATATCTCCACCTCCGGTTGCTACGCCTAGAACACCGATCATCAAACGTAAGGATCGCTGCTACGCCGGCGAAGATCACGAACAGCGAGGTTAATACCTTTCTTCATTCGGATCCTGATCAGACCCATTACACCATCGAATAAAGATTTAGGTTTATTAATGTTATCATTATTATTCACCGACGAAAAAGAAGGTTGAGGATTCCGAATTGGATTCGGAACCGGAGCAGACTCTGCATTTTCCTATTCCATAATTCCTTGTGTTTGGCCCTTTTCTTCTTCTTCTGTGGTGGATGCATTTTAATTTCTCAGATGAGCACCACCATCCTCCACCTCCCGGAGGACGGATACTGCACCATGACAAAATTTATGAATTATGTTAAAAAAAATGTTTTTGATCTCAGATTTGTTATTATGATTAAGAGTTTCTAATGTTTCCTGTCTCATTTGTAGGTTCATTTCAGATGAAGTGTCTAAAATTGTTCAAGGGTACAAATTAAAGAGCAAAAGGCTCACCACTTGGATTCTTTTCCAGGCTGCTTGTGCCGATTGTCTGTCTGGTTCATGCCCGATCGACACGCGTTCTTGCTGCCACTGGTTTGAGGTAGCATAATATTGTCGTCCCTAAATGTTTTCAATATGTGAATATGAACTGATCTTCCTTAAGAAGCTGCAGCTTTGGAGTTTAATTGGCTTCTAAAATTGTGGGGTGTGCTGATTGTAGAAAGAGGGTTAAAAACATTGGTGTCTGATCTTCCCATTGAAACAAATCAGCTAGTTAGATATAATAATATAGATATGTAGATAGATGAAATGAATGAATTGAGGTTCTTTTTAACTTAAGTACAAGTCAGTGAAAGTAATACAAATTCTAATTTTTTTTATTTTACATTTAATCATCTCTTAATTGCTTAGATTTTTGTTGCCTGTATTCATTGATTAGTAGAAAGGGGAATCATAAAGTTAGTGTTTTGTGTTGCTTGGCATTCATGTGTTATTATCATCGTCAAATATCGGTAGTATTATAAAAAAATTCCTCCGCTTTGGCATTTTCATCATTCATGATATTCATCTTTTTCTTCATCGGTACTAGTCTCTTGATCTTCATCATCTATAGTCGTCTCCGAACAGAAGTGGCGCCTCGCTTTTTGAGCACTGCCTCGACCGCGCTTTTAGTTGAAATTGTTTTTTTTTTAAAAACATACTTATTGTTAGATATTTTTTCATAAATAAATATTTTGATTATCGTTTGCATACGAGTTGTCGTACGAATTAATGTTATCGCAACGAAACGGGGTTCGAACTGATATGTACTTACCTTTTCGTGTAAGGGTTGATGCTTTCATCCGGTGAAACAATGACAACCGTACTTTCGTCGTCTGAGAGATCTTCATTCGTTTATAGAGACTTGCAACCTATAAAAAGCGTAAGTATTCGACACAAAAATTCATAAGTTTGAGAACATCATCAAAAAAACTTTGAGTGTCCTCGAATTTGATTCAAACAAGTCATTTGTTTGACTCAAACATCCCCATTAGATCCTGGAAAGAGATTTTCATTTGATCCCTTAGTGACAAATCGTGTGGGATTAAACATCTCTTAAAAAGACAACGTTATTAACGCCGCTTTGGAGTTTAATTCTCTGTCAAATCATAAGTACTACATTTTTTCCAACATTTATCGTGTTTTTAACATCCGTAAATGCAAAAAATTATAAAACTTGTTTGTATGTCTTTGGATCAAGTAATTTTTTTTATTGGGGCATTTATCAATTAGAGTAAAAAAAATTGGGCCTTTATCAAAAAAGAAAATTAACATATTATATTAGGTTGGATCAGATTAAATCTACACGAATTTTTTTTTTCTTTTAACGAAACATATACCGTTGGGCTCTTTTGGCTAACCTAGCCTCCTCCGTCCCTCGGGACCAACAAAGGGTAGTACAGGAATATTCACCTGTTGTCCATCGACTACGCCTTTCGGCTGATCTTGACCCGACTCACCCTCCGTGGATGAACCTTGCGGAGGAACCCTTAGGTTTTCGGGGCATTGGATTCTCACCAATGTTTGCGTTACTCAAGCCGACATTCTCGCTTCGCCGTCCACCATCGCCATGCGGAGGCTTCTCTCTAAGACGGAACGCTCCCCTACCGATGTATTTTGACCTCCGACTTGGGCTTAAGACCCGGGTCTCGCGGGCCTTAGCATAGGGCCGGCCCTGTCTCCGAAGGAGGAGTCGGGAGCTAAAATAAAATTAATAAAAAATAAAAAATAAAAAACCCACACATTATTAACCTTTCAATATAGGAATTTTGAACATGATTAAGAAAGAAAAAAACATGGAAATTTCTTACGTCAAAAAAAAAAAAAAAAAAAAGACCTTTATAAGCTTTACCTAGCTTTGCTGCTAAGCTTCGTTTTGCTTTACCTAGTTTTGCTGCTAAGATCGTTTTGCTTCTAAGCTTCGGACACTCTTTGGAGAAGATAATTAAAAAACTAAGTACGAATCTTTTTTTAGATGAATAATTTGCTGATATTTAGTTATGGATTAATTAAGTTTTACCTAGTTTTTTCTTTTGCAAAATCTTATAGCACGAGTCTGGTTTCTTATGGCATGGTGATTGTTTGTTTATTTGTGCAAGAATTGTTTGGATACAGTGAATTATGTGATGGGAAATGAATTCATAATTCATAATTATGTGTAAATAGTAAATCTTTGGGGTAGAAACATCATTTTTTGGTACAAGAGAGTAAGCTACCTCTGATTTTGTCATATATGTGTGACTTATGATTGCTCGATTCACTTTTCTCTTGCTCCCTTGTAGTCATTTTTTTTTTTTGGTTTATGATGTTCTTTGTGGATTCATTCATTGATGTGGGGTACAGGGTGAAGAAACACATGGTGTAGGTGGTCTTGTAAATCTGTTGTCCTGTGCATATGTTGCCTGGTTTGTATCCGAGTGGTAACACGAGTAGTTGTCAGACAGTCCTTTCAAGAACAAAGTTGATGAATTCATTGATAGAGAAATGAAAGCCTCAAGAAGTACACTCCATTTTCAGAACTTAAATTGATGAAGGCCACAAGAGATCGACTTGATTAGTAGTCTTGGTGCTGGAGCAAATTCAGGCCGTGCATCTACTGCTGAAAAGGTATTCTTTGTTAAATTTATGACTATGGCGTATACCCTTATCCATTTCAAATTCTGAATTCTAGAAATTTGCAAATTGAGTTTGATAATTCGCGTATTGAGTGCAGGGCCGCCTCCTGCAACCTGGGGGTGAGAGGAATCCTGCCAGTGAGTATTAAACCGTCACAGTAGATATTGAAGCTACCATCGTCAACTCTTTTGATAACCATGAAGTTGAAACTAATAGTTCTGTTTTTTTTAGAGGATTAATAGTTCTGTTGAGAACAGAAATAATGGTAGGTCTGTTGTGGTTGATCATATTAGTGATTCCGCAGTTTAAGGTTTGGTTTAAGGATGCATCTATGATGTTTTAAAGAAGATTGATTGTGTTTTTTACTTAGTTCTTATCATTAAGATTTCTAATAGACTAGTGTTACTTTGTTAGTGTGTTATTGTTCCTGTGTTACTGTTATAAGGCTGAAAATTAGATTTTGAAGCAAAAAATAAAGTGTTTTAAGGGTTGAAAAACTTGAAATACTTTTGTTGACTTTATGTTGCCTTCTTCTACTTTCTTCAAATATACCTTTAAAGATACAATGTTGCAATGTTTTTTTTTTTTTTCAAAAAAGAATCGATAGTAGTGTGATTCAAACCCCACATCCCTTACATTGGAAAGCATACTAAAGATGATATTTCAGTCATTAATGGATAGGAAATGCAATGGATATTTGTTTATGTGGTTATTAGTACAGAAAAGTGTGTTGAGAAGTTGAAGAGGAAAATTGAATTGGTTGTGTTACTTGATGTTACTGTGTTACACAGTAACACAATAACACTATTAATATGGCTTTGTATTGTTCGTATATGGTGTTATTGCAGGCATATGATGTCTTTATTTGGTTTTAATCTTTCTTTGCATTTCACTATTTGTTGTGGTGTAGTTTTGGCCTAGGTGGTTGAAGGTTGTTGATTCAAATGGTTATGTTTGTGTTTTTTTTGTCTTTAGAAAATTGGAGGAGCCTAGATTCTCTATTGCTGAGGCCGAGCCGATGCTATTTGATGATGGTAAAACAGGCTGCTTTCGTCTTCAAGAACATGAAGAATGTTTTAGATTCATTAATAGGCTTTTTGATTACATCCAATAGTTTTAGGCTTTTATTCTCTTGATTCCCCTAGAGTTTGCATCTCCATAATGCTTTGATAGATTGTGTCATTAAGATATGAAGTATTTTGATAGATTGTTGTATTACGCAATCTTAATGGTGATATTTTGGATGTTAATAAAATGTGCTATTATGTTACTGTTACTGTGTTACTGTAAACGCTGCGATAAAATTCGGCTTTCAAATACTAAGTCAAAAAGGTATCAAATGAGGTCTCAAAATGAAGATAAAAAAAGAATTTTGGTGAAACAATTTTGATAATCCGCGTTATAAATCAAAAGCTACGGTCGTTTATAAGAAAAACATTTCGGTTAATGGAAATATTTTTTCGGCTTTCAAAATTTACGTCGGAAGGGTATCGTATTAGGGCCCAAATTAAAGAGCAAAAAAAAAATATGAATTTTGGTGAAAAAATTTCGATGATCGGAGTTTTAAATCAAAAGTTACGGTTGTTTGAAAGAAAAAAAAACAAACAAACAAACCTGGAGGCTGAACTGCTGAAGTGGAAGAGTGATAAAATGACAAAAACCATTACAAAATGAATAAATAAGACATACTCTTTTTTTTAGTTGCAAAAAGGACAAAAAAATTTCAGACGGACAATAATACTCCTTTTTAAAAGGAACGCATGCACATATCTTATTTCCTTCCGCTTCCGCAGTTCCGCTTCAGGTTTGGGTTTTTTTTTCTTTCCAAACTCGTAACTTTTGATTTACAACTCTGATCATCAAAAAAATTTCACCAAAATTCATGTCTTTTTCGCTCTTCAATTTGAGCCCAAACACATTACCCTTCCGACGTATATTTTGAAAGACGAAAAAATATTTATATTAACCGGAGCGTTTTTTCTTATAAACGACCATAACTTTTGATTTAGAACACCGATCATCAAAATTGTTTCACCAAAGATCATATTTTTTTATCTTCATTTTGAGACCGCGTTTGATACTCTTTCGACGTAGTATTTGAAAGCCGAATTTTATCGAAGCGTTTACACCAACACATGTTGCTGTGTTGCTAACATAGTAACGCAGTAACACAGTAACAGTAACAAAGTAACACATTTTGTTAACATCCAAAATATCACCATTAACATTGCGTAATACAACAATTTATCAAAAAATGCTTCATATCCTAATGAAACAATCTATCAAAACATTATGGAGATGCAACTACGGGGGAATCAAGAGAATAAAAGCCTAATACTATTGGATGTAATGAAAAAGCCTATCAATGAAACTAAAACATTCTTCAAGTTCTTGAAGACAAAAACAGACTGTTTTACCATCTATGGACCTTCATCCTTCAAACCCGCACAATATCAAACTCCATGAAAGATGTATGAAGCAGAAAATGCATCAAATAGCATTGGCTCGACCTCATCAATAGAGAGTCTATGCTCCTCTAATTTTCTAAAGACAAAAAAACACAAACATAATCATTTGAATCAACAACCTTCAACCACCTAGGCCTAAAACCACACCACAACAGATAGTGGGATGCAAAGAAAGATTAAAACCAAATAAAGACATCATATGCCTACAATAACACGACCAATTCTGTTTTCCTCTTCAACTTCTCAAAACGCTTTTCAGTACTAATAACCACATAAAACAAATATCCATTGCATATCTTATCCATTAATGACTGAAATATCATCTTTAGTATGCTTTCCAATGTAAGGGAGGGGGGGGGGGGGGGTTTGAATCACACTACTATCGATTCTTTTTTGAAAAAAAAAACATTGCAACATTGTATCTTTAAAGGTCTATTTGAACAAAGTAGAAGAATGCAACAACATAAAGTCAACAAAAGTTTTTCAAGTTTTTCAACCTTTAAACACTTTATTTTTTGATCCAAAATCTAATTTTCAGCGTTATTTTTGGCTTATATATGGCTGAAAATGACATGGTGCCACTAACACAGTAACACATTAACGAAGTAACACTAGCGTATTATAAAGCTTAATGATATGAACCAAGTGAACAACACAATCAATCTTCTTTAAAACATCATAGAAGCATCCTTAAACAACCCTTAAACTGTGGGATCACCAATCTTATCAACCACAACAGACTTACCATTATTTGTGTTCTCAACAGAACTATTAGTTTCAGCTCTATGGTTATCAAAAGAGTTGACAATGGTAGCTTCAATATCTACCATGGCAGTTTCAATACCAGCCTTGGGATTCCTCTCAACCCCAGTTGCCAGATTCCTGTCAACCCCAGTTGCCAGAGGAGGAATCAGTCTCGACTCAATAAACGAATTATCGACTCAATACGCAAATTTCAAGAATTTTCGTAACTTGAAATGCCAGAACAGCGAATATTAATGTAAGATACCAATTAGTCGAAATTGCAAGAATGGTTGCCTCTAAACTGATAATTTCACTTGTAATAATAGTACCCCAGAATCCGTTATATTATATCCACGACTTCTAAGCTGAAAGAGATGCTATTAGAAAGAAAAAGTAAAATAGGCTCCTTTAAATATCCCAGAAAATGGAATTGGTAAAAGTATTCAACTCAACAAAAACCAGCATTCCATGATAATCAACCCAAAATAACAAGTCCCACTAAAAAAACAACAATAAAGAAATAGATTTCAAAGTTAATGAAGGTCCTGCGAAGAAATTCATTGTGCTACTCAAAGTTAATGAAGGTCCTGAGAAGAAAAATCAACCTGCTTACTTACACTTACTAGCTACATTTATCGATATTGTCCAGATCGAGCCAGAAGGAAAATGATTAACCTTTCTTTGAAATGTGTAACCGCATATAGATAGATACAAAAAAAAAAAAAAAAAAAAAAAAAAAAAATACAGAAATTGTCATCAGCATTCACACAAAAATTTCATTACCTAAAAAACAAAAACAAAAAAGCACACAAAATATGGATTTCAGTTCGAGCTTAAAAATGGATATCATTCTAGCATCCAACTTCATAAAAAGCACACAGTAACATTATTTAACATGAATATAACGCTTTAAGGACGCTGTAGAAATTCCTACAACCATTGCGAATTCCAAGGGTGAGGGACTAGAAAGGGTGTGATTTGTATCAATTAAACCCCATAGCAGGTCACAAGTTCCACTAAAATGAACTGGTCTTTGAAATCTTACTTGTAAAGAAAAAAAAGAAAAAAAAAAACAAATTAAAAATTGGAAGTTCAGAAATTCAGCTGCGAGAAGGTTCACTTCCAGCTAATTTATACTCAATGAAAGTGATCAATTACCTGTGAGGTACTGCTGCTGAACATTGAAGAACAGAGCACGAGTGCACGATGCTGGCCGAACTGCTGCTGCTGCTACCTTCGATTGATAATTGAATTCCCTGTCGGCTGGATTTCATTTTCACCGTCACCGACCCAGTGGCGTCCGTCGAGGGCTGTAGAGTTGGTAAGACAGCCGCAATTGATGGCAACAATCCATATTAGATAATTCTACAATATGTGCATCGGAGATTTCTACAATTTGTGCATCGGAGATAATCCATATTCAAATTCTAAAAAGCAGCTCACCGGATTATCTGACATTTTAGCTGCCGGAGATCGACAAATTGAAACCGGAACCACCACCGGAGTTTCTTCGATTTCCTTGAGCTGATGATCATGAAATTGCAAAAGAATTGCAAAAGAATTACTCGATTTGTAGAGGGGGAAAAGAAAGAGAGGAAAAGGACAATTCTCTTTGCTTTTGAGAGTCTTCACAGTGAGCTTCATGTTCTCGATTTGCTTCTATGTTATATTAGGGGTAATTTAGTCCGAAGGAAAATGTTTTGTCCTTAAATCAATAAAAAAAAAAAAGACTGTGGATTGAAATTTACTTAGAGGGCGGAAAGTGGTGTAAAACCTAATATTCCTTTTATATAAACCAAGTTACAAATGCGCGCGTCCCTTTTAAAAGGTATTTTTGTCTGTCTGAAATTTTTTAATCTTTTTTACAACTAAAAAAAAAGTATCTTATTTATTCATTTTGTAAATATTTTTGTCCTTTTCCCTCTATCCTCTAAAAAAATACACAAAAATAAAACTAAGTTTAGAGGTAAAAAATAAAAAACACACATGAATGATTTGTTTGGAATGCTAGTCGCTGCTTTTTTTTTTTGTTTTTTTGAAGGGAAGTCGCTGCTTTTCAAATTCCTTAAAAATACTAGTGGTCGATAACACTGCCATGGTGCGCGGTATCACGCCTAAAGATAAAACATCACTGAAGTTGTATGATCATGGTTGTACTTATTTCTTCCGTGCTATTTTTTTGCAACGCAGCTACAAAAAGAGATCACAGTATACGCCACGTGTTGAGTGTCTTGAAAGGCTAATATATAAAGCTAAGCCTAAGGAGCAAATATTGTGCAAACACGATTATTAATATAATGAAGCAATAAAGTTGGCAACAATAGCAAGATATGCTGTAACACATGTACATCGATCATTTCCAATGCATGGACAACGGATGAACTACTTCATTATCATTCGGCGTAATATGTTGGACGAACTCAAAATCCTGCCAACACAAAGACATCAAAAGCAACCTATAATCCCAACATGAAACATAACAAATGATAGTAAATAATTTTCTTTATTCAAGATCGCATGCCAAGATAATGACATGATTTGCAAGAAACTTTTTTTGCTTTTCGAATTATTGAATAGAAAATTGTAATACACATATGACCTAATGAAGAAGGCATTCCAAAAGGCAAAAGTTGTGTAAACATGTTTTTCTTAAAGCCATTTACGCCAAAATAATTTCCATAAATTGAATGACAAATAACACCCAAACTCTAACCAGAATTCAGCCTAGTAAACTTTGCAAGTTTTTTATTTTATTTTATGAGAACAGTAAATCTCTAGTATTAACAACCCTATTTCAATATCAATAAGTTGTTTTTTCTTAGGAGCAAGAGAAGGCAAGGGTTGGAAGGATATGTTTCACCAACAATAAGTTGTTTTTTTCTTGGATATGAAAGAAGGCAAGAGTTGGAATGATATGTTGTAGTGAACATTGATATTCACAACCCTTTATTAACAAAATTGCATAGATTCTAAAGGGCTTCAATAATCATGGAATCCTTGCTGAAATACCTGAATTTCCCCGTGTGCTCAAGTTTTCAGCTCTCATTTATGGTGTTTTCTGCAACAGTTGTCTCATAAAGAAGAGAATTATTCCCATGAAGTAGTATACATCATTTTCTGATGGCAACAACCAAAACCTGAACAATTCTAGCAAAAAAAAAAACCTCTTGGTTTCAGTTTGAGGTGCAGCATGTTACCTAAGAAGAGATAAACAACTATAACGTCCATAGTAGCAACTGAAATACCGAATCCCCAGCTCTATTGAAGTTCATTTGTATCCCAGTTTCAACTATCTGCATAGTAAAATATGCAATATTCTCATCGCACATGAAACAGTCTCCAAGCTTTCACTAATCTGAAACAAAATCCATAAATTCACCCACAAAATAAAATATCAAAGTACACAACTATACACTACTACCCATTTAGCAAGTAATTAGTATTTGGATAAGAAAAGGCTTGCATGTGCTTTAATCTCTTCCAAGTACATACAAGTAGTGAGATCATAAATTCCCATGAAAAGGGCTTGCTTTCATGCATTTTCATTTTGTCACGCCAAGACATATCTGTATTTTATAATGCGGATCACAATAATTAGATATGGTATGTATATTAGTACAAGCTTTCCACCTTTAGTAGCAGCTTCCTAAATCCTAATGCTTCTCCATAATCTGCTCTGTAACAATTTCCTTCACAAAAGGTAGGAACCATTGAATGATGCACTTGGAGTACCCTTTCACCTGATCACAGAACCTCAACTTCAATTTCATCTTGTTTGGTTGGCACATCCATTTGCATAAAATATCTATTATTATTATTTTTTTTATTAGTTTTTTTACACACATGTCACCCATCTATCGGTGTGATCCAATAGAGACTTTGTAACTATAGAAATCTATTTAAAGTTCGCGCAATATATACCACTTTGTATGTCCACTTTTCCCAGGATAAGTCCATGGTTCCTTGGTCAAGACCATAAAGAACTGGTCCTAAGATTCCAACATTCCATGTCTCGTAGGGAAACCCGACATTCTACGCGTAAATAAAGTCATACGATTAAATTTTACGCTATGTGACATGGAAGCATAGACATATAATAGTCGTAATTCGAAATAATACTAACCGGAAGTCCAACAACAATATTTAGGAGAGCAATTTGATTTGTTCCAGCTTGATATTGTATTGGACCAGTAAAAGTTACTCTCTTGTTCTTCCTTGTACCATAAGCAGATCATGTTAGAACAAAGAAACGAATTGTGTCATTAATTCATAGTACAATGAATGAATCATTAAAAGCTCTGATTATTGTAGACAGTTTTACCAGACAGAACTCCGTTGATAATGATGTGATATATTATGAGTTTTACGATGGGGATCCCGATCCATTGGCAACCATGAAGAAGATTGATCCATTGATCATTAGAGATGGACCATTGACAAGGCTCCAAAGGAAGAATATGAGAGAAGCCTTGAATACATTGTTGAAAGAGATCCATGAAGAGTTTGGACAGCCCAAAAAGAGTGATGAAGTTCCAATATTGTTTATGCACTATGCTTTTGGGCTTGAAGACAACACCTAATGCTTGTGGCGCCATTGTTAGTTTTGTTTGGACTTGTTTAATTATTTTATATGGATTTTATTTAATAATTATCTTGTGGGCTTAGATGACACAAGAAAGGCTAGAAAAGCCCATTGAAAAGTGGCGCCCCTTCAGGTCTTAGTTACTTAGGCTTTATTTTACTAGTTAATTTTCTCCCACATTGCTTGGGAGGAAAACTAGTCTTTTACTTGTAGCCTATATAAGGCACATACTATCTCCTTTCATGAACAAGTTAATTTTGAGTGAAATATTATTTTCGATTAAGCATTGTCTTAATTGTGCACCTTATGTGTGAGATTCTCTTGGATTGGAGGATCGCCCCCTTTGAGAACTTATCAACGTAAGTGAGCATTACGTTGTGGCGTTCCAATCCGTAGTCTTGGTCTAAGGCGCGGATCATAGCTCGTATTGACTACCTTCAATTTCTTCCTGGGCAAAACAAAGGATTTGATTCGTAAGGATCACATCAGTTGGTAGCAGAGCTCAGTAATTGTTGGTAATCAAATATCCTTTTCGCTTTCTTTTCTATTCGCTCTTCATTGTTGAGTCTTGCTTCTCGCGTCTATTTGTCGCAAAGTTGTTCTTGTTCATCCATTGAAAAAAAAAAAACGAAATTTGTTTGTTCTAACGTGTTGATCGCCTTAATTGTTGTTCGTCGTCTCTGTGTTTTCGTCATCGTCATCCTCATAATCTGTTCTTGCTGTGTTCCTGCGTTTTCTTAAAAAAAAAACACGTCTTTTACTCTTTTCCGTTTTCTTTTTGTTCTTGGCCGAAATCAAAACCCTAGGTTTTCACAACCCTAATCCGAATCCTTCAACCCGAAACCTTCAAATTTTCTTCAAACCTTCAGACCCTCTTCCTCGCAGCCCGGATAATATTGCTCCAACACACACAAATCCGTAGCAATCAGCCTACCTAAGCCCTAACCATCCCCGGATAATAAGGTTGCAACACCCCCAAAACCGCAACCTTTCAACCCTACGCCCTATTTTCACACCGAGAGCGATCAAGAACTCATCAGGATTCACTCTTTCGTAATCAAGATCTACGTTATGAAATTACGAACCCTAGTTGGTGTTTAGTGGTTCATCACAATTATTATTTGTCAGGCATATAATTTTGTAGGTTGTGTAATCGTCAAAAAGGCATCCTAAAAAAAAAAAAAAAAAAAAAAAAAGTAAAATGGCGGAAAGTTATGCATAATTTTTTTGTTTTTGTAGCTTGTGTTGTGTCGTAGAGTTCTTGTGTAAAATTTGGTGTTACTGAAAATTTTTGTGATAAAAAAGCGAGTAAAATTGGCGGAAAATTCATAAGAAATTTTTTGTTTTTTGTAGCTTGTGTTGTGTCGTAGAGTTCTTGTGCAAAATTTGGTGTTACGAAAGTTTTGGTGATCTAAACCCGTCCCAAGCCTAACCCTAGCCTAGATTCGTTTGCTTGTTATTTTGATTTGTTTATAAAAGGGTGCTTTACTTTCCACAAGAGCGAGGAGAGTGTAAACACGAGTGTCTTGGTGAGGGTTTATTGTCTATCCTATGGAGGACTCTAAACATTCTAAAAATTTGAGTAATGAGTATCTTGAAGAGAGATTGGTGCCCATGTCAAAGAACTTAGCAAGGAAATTAATGACGAGAATACCGCAAAATTCGAAGGGTTTTTATGGATATGATCAAGCTATGAGGGCATCCATTCAAAGATTTAACGTTTCAAATGGTTAATCTTAATCATGGTGCCCAACCTGATGGTGCGCAACCCGCAGCTCCTACTGCGGTACCTCGACTTCGACAACCGGTCCGTGTAATTAATGTTCCACAGCTCCGTGATCATGCTGATCAACATACTGACGAGGATGCGTACATTCCGGATAATAATATGACACAGGTAAAGATGAAGCTTCCTAGTTTTGCGGGTTCCGGTAGTGCTTCGGTATATCTTGATTGGGAGAGTAAGCTAGATCAGATCTTTGCGTGTAACAATTATACCGAGGAGAAGAAGTGCAATCTAGCTCAATTGGAGTTTACAGGTTATGCTATGGTGTGGTGGAATCAGGTACAGTTCATGCGTACCAAATACAGACAGCCACCTATACGTTCATGGACACTTTTAAAAGAGATAATGCGCACTCGCTTTGTTCCTATATCGTATTATCAAGACCTCTATCGTGCTCTTCAGACAATGAAACAGGGAGAACGTTCGGTAGATGATTTCTATGAAGAGATGATGACTACTTTGGCACGATCACAGGTTGAGGAAGAGGAGATGGTCACCATGCAACGTTTTTTGTGTGGTGTGCGTTTGGAGATTGGACAACCATTGGAGTTACGTGGTTGTAATACACTGGATGAGATGTTACAAACAACTCGTGCGATTGAGAGGCAGTTGAAACGACCAAAACCCACCTTTAATAAATCAATTGGAGGTACTTCTTCTTCTTTCCGTTCGTTTCAGCCTAGAGGAGATAATCCAAATTTTGTACGGAGTGCACCTCGGACAGCCCCTACTACTTCCTATGACGCTTCTAAAGCTAAGGCAGGTGAGAAGGGTAAAGGTGTAGACAACCGCATTAGGCAGCCTCGTGATGTTAAATGTTTTAAATGCACCGGTGTTGGTCATGTTGCATCTGAATGTCCTACTAAACGTAGCATGCTAGTTGTAGAGAAGGCTGTAGATGGTGATGATTTTGATGGGGACGACTTTGAACAGGCTGATTATGAGGATGCGGAGGGTAATATTGAGTGTGACCCACTTGAGGGTTCTATTTATGTGCTTAAAAAGGTGCTAACCGCTAGTGCTAAACTTGAGGACGGTGTCCAACGTGAAAATATTTTCCATACACGCCGCTTGGTTGAATGGTAACTTATGTTCTCTTATTGTCGATTCTGGTAGTTGTGCTAATGTTGTTAGTCTTGATTTGATTTCTCGTATGGGTTTACCTCTACTATTCCTCATCCCCACCCCTACAAGTTGCAATGGTTGAATAGTGTGGGAGAGTCAAGGTTACACAACAAGCGTTGATTTCTTTTAGTATTGGGAAATATGAAGATGAGGTGTTATGTGATGTTGTCCCCTGGAAGTCACCCACATATTGTTGGGTCGCCCTTGGCAATATGATAGAAAGGTGTTGTTTGATGGGTTTTTGAATAAGTACACTTGCTCATCATAAGGGCAAGAATTATTCTTTATCGCCTCTTACCCACGAACAAGTACGTCAAGATCGACTTGCACTTATTCGAGCTCGTGAGGAAAAACAAAAAAGAGGGTGAAAAGTTGAAAAGTGAAGAAAACAAATTGACGGGAGAGAAAAAGAATGAGGGCCTTAGGGCTGAGGGAAAAATAAGAGTTGAAAACAAAAAATTGGTAAGGGAGGTCGATGTAGTTTCTCGACGAGGGAGTGATAAAGTAGAAAAGTCAATTGCGAGTGTCGGTGCCACATCTAGTGAGGAGGTAATAAAGTTGAAAAGTCAAAATGTGCGCGTGTGTGTAGGAACTTCTATGCCAAAGCCACTGAAGTCATTGATACCATTGACTCCGACCAGGTTGTATTTCTTTTCTTATGCAAAGACCCCATAATCCCTCCTCTACACTTACAACCGCCCCACACACTCACCAAAGGTGACTTGGCTGAGTTGCCCCTCCCCCTTCCCTTGTTTAATGCTTGTAAGCGATCTCACCGGTTCTCTACCTAGTGTTGTGTGCTCTGCTTTCTGAGAGTTTGCTTGATGTATTCCCGAGGAGGAACCAAGTGGCTTACCACCATTGCGGCGTGGAGCATCATATTGACCTCGTGCCGGGCTCAGCATTGCCCAATCGTCCGGCTTATCGAGCAAACCCACCAAAACTTTAGAGATAAAGAAACAAGTCGATGAGTTATTAGCTAAAGGCAAAATTCAAGAGTCTATGAGCCCTTGTGCAGTACCAGTTCTCGTGGTGCCCAAGAAAGGAGGTGAATGGAGAATGTGCATGGACAGTCGTGCCATTAATCAAATTACGGTAAAATATCGTTATCCCATTCCTCGTTTAGATGACATGCTAGATGAACTTCAGGGTGCTAAAATTTTTACTAAAATTGATCTTAAGAGTGGTTATCACCAAGTTCGTATTAGGGAAGGTGATGAATGGAAGACAGCCTTTAAAACCAAATTTGGATTATATGAGTGGTTGGTTATGCCCTTTGGCTTGACTAATGCACCTAGTACTTTCATGCGTTTAATGAACGAGGTGCTTCGCGAGTTTATAAATAAATTTGTGGTAGTTTATTTTGATGATATTCTGATTTATAGCCACAATTTAGATGATCACATAGTTCACCTACGTCTTTGTTTTGTCTACGCTTCGATGCTCACTTCTATGCTAATCTAAAAAATGTTCCTTTTGTTTGGATAGAGTTGTTTTTCTTGGTTTTGTAGTAAGTGACCAGGTGTTGAAGTTGATCGTGACAAGGTTAAAGCTATCGAGGATTGGCCTACACCTCAATCAAGGGGGTGATGTGTGTAGTTTCCATGGCTTAGCGAGCTTCTACTACAATCGTTTTGTCAAGGATTTTAGCACCATCGCGGCCCCTCTGAACGAGCTTGTGAAGAAAAATGTACCCTTCTATTGGGGTCCACGGCAAAGGGAGTCTTTCGAAACTCTAAAAGCTCGTTTAATTTCAGCCCCTATACTTGCACTTCCTGATTTTAATAAACATTTTGAAATTGAATGTGATGCATCGGGTGTGGGTATTGGTGGAGTCTGAACTCAAGAGGGTAGACCTATTGCATATTTTAGTGAAAAGCTTAAAGGTGCTTCTTTGAATTATGCAACTTATGATAAGGAATTGTTTGTGTTAGTTAGAGCCCTTCACACTTGGCAACATTATTTACGTCCCACGAGAGTTTATCATACACACCGATCACGAATCGCTTAAGTACTTGAAAGTAAGGGGTAAGTTAATTCCGCGGCATGTTCGTTGGGTTGAATTTATTGAGTCCTTTCCTTATATTATTAAGTACAAAAAGGGTCAAGATAATGTGGTCGCGATGCTCTTTCTCGTAGACCTGCTTTAATTACCACTATGCATACTAAATTCCTAGGTTTTGAATTTATCAAGGATTTATATGCTTCACGATGAGGATTTTATGACTAAGTGGCATAATATCGATAATAAAACCGATGGTAGGTTCTTTAGACACGAGGGTTTTTGTATCGAGATCATGTCATTTGTATTCCTCGTTGTTCTATCGTGATTTATTGGTGCGTGAAGCACATAGTGGTGGTCTTATGGGTCATTTTGGCATTACTAAAACGCTTGATATGCTTAAATCTCATTTTTATTGGCCTCGTATGAAAGTTGATGTTGCTAAATATTGTGATGCTTGTATTACTTGTAAGTCTGCTAAATCTACATCCCACCCCCACGGTTTATATACGCCTCCCTATTCCTACGCAAAATCGTGGACTGATTTATCTATGGATTTTGTGTTAGGCTTACCCCGGTCCAAGAGTGGTCACGATTCTGTTTTTGTGGTAGTGGATAGGTTTTCTAAGATGGCACACTTTCTTGCATGCTCTAAAACTAATGATGCTTCATATATTGCTGATTTGTTTCTTAAGGAAGTGGTTAGATTACATGGTTTTCCTAGATTACATGGTGTGCCTAGAACGATTGTGAGTGATCGAGATTCAAAATTCATTGGTCATTTTTGGAGAGTTTTGTGGATGCGTTTAGGAACTAAGTTACTTTATTCTACTTGCATTTCATCCTCAAACCGATGGTCAAACCGAGTGGTTAATCGTGTGTTAGGTCGGGTTGCCGTTGTCTTGTTCGAAAAAATCTCAAAATTGGGAAGATTGTTTACCTTACGCTGAATTTGCTTATAATAGGTGTAAACACTCGCTTCTAAATTTACTCCATTTGAGATGGTTTACGGTTTTAATCCGGACACGCCTTTTACGTTGGCTCCTTTACGATATTGCGCAGTTAGCTTAGATGGTGAACAACGGGCTGCACTTGTTCGTGAGCTACATGAAAAGCACGGAAGAATGTGGAGGCAGACCACGGCGCGGTATGCTAAGCAAGCTAATAAAGGCGCAAAGAAGTCATCTTGAACCTGGCGATTATGTTTGGTTACACTTGCGCAAGGATAGGTTCTCAAAGCAACGCAAGACCAAGCCGCACATGAAAGCGAGGCCCGTTCCAAGTTCTCGAGAGGATCAACAATAATGTTTACAAGATTGATTTGCCGCGGATTGGAATATTTCTTCTTCATCAACGTGGTGATTTGACTCTTTTCGACAATCCTTTGATCTCGAGGATGATCCTTCCCAACCGGGAGGAATGATGTGATATATGATGAGTTTTACGATGGGGATCCCGATCCATTGGCAACCATGAAGAAGATTGATCCATTGATCATTAGAGATGGACCATTGACAAGGCTCCAAAGGAAGAATATGAGAGAAGCCTTGAATACATTGTTGAAAGAGATCCATGAAGAGTTTGGACAACCCAAAAGAGTGATGAAGTTCCAATATTGTTTATGCACTATGCTTTTGGGCTTGAAGACAACACCTAATGCTTGTGGCGCCATTGTTAGTTTTGTTTGGACTTGTTTAATTATTTTATGTGGACTTTATTTAATAATTATCTTGTGGGCTTAGATGACACAAGAAAGGCTAGAAAAGCCCATTGAAAAGTGGCGCCTTTCTAGGTCTTAGTTACTTAGGCTTTATTTTACTAGTTAATTTTCTCCCACATTGCTTAGGAGGAAAACTAGTCTTTTACTTGTAGCCTATATAAGGCACATACTATCTCCTTTCATGAACAAGTTAATTTTGAGTGAAATATTATTTTCGATTAAGCATTGTCTTAATTGTGCACCTTATGTGTGAGATTCTCTTGGATTGGAGGATCGCCCCCTTTGAGAACTTATCAACGTAAGTGAGCATTACGTTGTGGCGTTCCAACCGTAGTCTTGGTCTAAGGCGCGGATCATAGCTCGTATTGACTACCTTCAATTTCTTCCTGGGCAAAACAAAGGATTTGATTCGTAACGATCACATCAGATAAAGACGTGCAGGGCATGTCCGCTCGAGTGCACTGCAAGATTGAGCTTTTTTCTGGCTTGTAGAAATGATTCTGATGGACTAATGTCAATGTTGTATAAATTTAGAGTGATTATTATATCAGATGTTGTGTCTATTCAAAACAAAAGGCAAAATAGATGCTTTCGGTCCCTTATGTTCCATGATTATTACATTTATATTCCCATGTAATATCTTGGCACTTTTACCCCTCATCAATGCATTTTTTTTTTCACATCTTCAGGCTATTTTTGCCACATGTCAATTTTCTATTGGCAGAGTCAATCGTACCTTTAATGCCGTTGTTTGACACGTGGCAAATAGGACAGAAAATGGAAAAAAAACAAACATAGATGAGGGGTGAAAGTGCCAAGGTGAAACAATTAGGGGTAAAAGTGAAAAAATCATAAAATAAAGGAAAAAATGTATCATTATCCTGAATAAAAATATCGGACTTAATTGGCTAACATAAAGTGGTTTTGGGGAGATATTCTCTTAAATTTTAAAACATGTGACCTCCTACTCTGATACCATGTTAAATTATCATCTCTCACAACCGATAAAGCTAGGGGCTGATTAATTTACGTATATAAACACAACATGCTTCAACACAAGCTAATAGAAAGGTTTCCAGTAAGTATATATAAAGGAAACTCGGGATCACCTAATCAAATACCACAAATAATCACTGGTATCTCTGTTAATATTAATCTGCTCAAAAAGTCCAACTGCTGTAAATGCTAAACTACCATTTAAAGAAGATATGTCTTCTGTATAATTCTCCCATGAATGTGGCTGCTGATTGGTTGACGACATTTGTGGCCTTGATGCTTGAACTGAGCCCTACGTAAAGCACGAAATCAAACAATTTATATCATCCAAATTATCACCCCAAGTGACTGTGTTACGAAACATATAGAATTGGAAATGCATCTGTTGATTAATCAGATTGCCTCACTTTTGCGGTGTTGAAAACTTCGTTTTTACAGTCAGGAAGGACACTAATGGACCAAGGAGTTAGCATGTAATCAGTGTAATTGAAGACATGTTTGCTGCAGATTTCACATTATAGTTTGCTAGAAAAGCTGCACAGTTCCCTTGTCCAGTAGTAAATACATGAGACTGAGAAAACCGTATGCTCGATAAGAACGTTAAAATACTATCAAGATATGCGAGGTAATGACACTTTTGGTACCTTTTGTTTCATGACTTCTGCACTTCTATCCCCAATATTTTATATTCGCGCTTTTACCATCCATCTATATATTTGTTTTACATTTTCAGTCCAAAGTGTCACATGTCACACAACCAACACCGAAGGTACAACATACTCAAACGATTAAAATCTTGACACATTGCTAACATGGATTGAAAACGTAAAAAAATGCATAGTTGTCAGGTAAAAGTGTCAAAATGAAACATTGGGATATGAACGCAAAAACCGTAAAAACAAAAGGACTTAAACTAAAGCATCTTAATCCCTATGAAATGATAGTTACAATATAGAAATGAGTAAAAAAAACTGATTTATATTTCAAGGGATAACCTCTTGAGAGTTGCCCAAAACTGTGACAGTGGGATCTGAAGAAACTAAAGCTCTTTCACATAATTCAATAGCCTTATGAAGCTCCTGCAAGTGACTATACTTAGGTTCTCTGATCAAACCTGAAGAATGATACAATTTACGTAGTCCCGTAAAAGTGAATAGTTAGTACTGAGAAACTGAGAGCCTTCACACTTATAAATGAATGCAACATAATATCAAATAATTAGATATATTTTTTTGTCGTACCATAATTGTCAATCGGAGCATCATGGTCATAACTTGTCATGATAAATGGGGCACCGGCAATGCGCCCAAAGTTGGTCCATCCATGGAACTGTGACGAGCAATCAAAAACATAAAACTGATCAATTGTACAATCTCAGGGCTAATCCATATGATGAGGAAGGAGACCCGGCTGTATATGGCCCACTTATGGATGTTCACACATAATGCACAAAGAAGGCAGAAAGAAAGCCAATTTATATGAATGCAACACATGCAGAGAACAGTCTAATAAATTAATGGTGAGAAGTATTCAATAAGAGCTCATAAAGATGGAAACTTAACCCCCCATTTCCCCAGACGAATTAATTCTCCCAGCTGCAATGAATGCGTATGAACCAGCAGCACCAGCTGCTCTCCAACTGTGTAAGAAATTTCTGTTTTTTAGGAAAGTATGAATCCATTAGGATAAGAATTCTATAATACAAAGCAAAAAGGAAGAAAGAGAAAGGAAGTAGTATACTGATCGGCCTTTTCTAAGTGTCCATTCTCACCGGCAGTGTACCGGATCAACTATAGCCTAGAATTGGTGAGTCAAGGTCGTATCCCACAGGGAATCCGCTCGAGTACCAAAGTCGGTCTCGTCCCTAGTTCAGGTCAAACACAAATATTGAAGACGGTGACTTGTCAGATCACCGGTTCTACAAACTAAATATACACAAAAGAAAGATTTAAAACTATATAAAATAGATAGCCGAGCTATGATCCAATCTAATACTCACAAACCCTAGCTAAGTCCCGAGGTATTCTTGATTCACCTAAACGTTCTCGATGTCACAAAGGTTGTCGTTTCCTGGCTCTGAGAATAGATATTATTTCAATAATCTACCCTCCTATGTCAGGTTCAACAGTCCGCTCAACGGATTTAACTGACCTCACACGGTCTACGATTCATGAAACGCTCAACAAGTCGATACAAAACCTCACAACGAAACCGAGTCTGAACAACTCAGTCAGTTTTACACAGTGATCTTAGAACCCCAGCTCCCGTATCCTCTCACAAAATACATATGTAAAGGCGATACGTGTGATACGATTATTAAGTGATCAATTCAACAAATGTGATAAGAATAAGTTCTAGAACTATGGTAACATCGAGAATCAACAGATAAACATCAAGAACACCACATGAACATGCTAAGGTTCGATTTCGAAGAATATCACATAACTCGACTATATAAAGATTACCTACTCATTCTAACAACAAAATACAAGAAATAAACAATAACACAAACAAGATTAAAAACAAGAACAAGAAATGAAAACGAAATACCAAATATATTATGCCGTAGAGAATCGATCCACCGAACGAAATCCCGTCAATAACGCGTCAAGCTATCTTCGAGAATCAACGGATTACAACAATCTACAACTAAACTAAGCTAATATACCTAATAACTAAGCTAAACTAATGAAAAGTGCAGAAAAATGGTGAAAAAACGAGTTGGGAAGAAGATGGTATGGATCTAGATCCAAAATGGGGGTATTTATAGTGTTTTATGAGTTCTGGACGCTAGGCGTGTGCCTAGAAAAGTGCAGGCGCATGTCTAGGATGATAAAAACACGTACTGAAACTTCTGGCCAAAATTGACTGCTAGACGTGCGCCTAGCATTTGTCAGGCGCGCGCCTAGCAGACACACCCTCAGAAAAACAGCCATAACTTTGTCCGTAGACCTCCGATTTGAGTGATTCAAGATGCGTTGGAAAGCTTATTCAATTTTCTACAAATTTCATGAAGATATCTAGCCCATAAAATGCCTCTTAGGGGTATCAAAAATGCAGATCAATGGAAGGTATAGTTGTAGTACCACCGCGTTTTGATCCGTTTGAACGTTTAAGTTTCGGGCACACGTTCCAATCCTGGTAACTCGCATTCTGGCCTTCTCGAACACCTAATGCCTGTACAAAATCACAACAAATACCACACATAATCCCTACAAGACACTAGGGTGACCGAGAGTATAGTAAATTTACACTGAAAAAGACCGAGAATCCCGGACTTTACGTCCTAGGTCCCGAAATGATAACCAAGGTGTAAATACATCAAAATACAACCAAATGTCTCTGAAACATATAAAACGAGGTATAAACGGGGAATAATTACATAGAAAATGATAGACAATTTGATTCTCATCAACTACCCCCTACTTAGCGTTTGCTCGCCCTCGAGCAAAAATGAGCGATTCAAAAATAAAGATGGAGTCAACATTGAAATCATACATTTAGTCTATAAGAATTGAAATGGTAAAACACAAGTAATTGACACAAATGCATATGATTTATGTTCTACATTGCATTGAGAAAAGAATGTGTGTGTGTGTGAATAGGTTCTTCAACATTTATCACCAATGACCGGTTTAGATTATAGACGTATAATGTACCGAGGCTACACCATAGGCTTATACGTCGTAAACATCTCCACTAATCGAGGTCAATCAAAGTCTAAATGCGGTCGAAAGGGACTTGAAGGGTTATAATGTTAAGCTAAGGTCGGGGCTAACGAAAGGATATTTACGATAAAATAGCAAAAGAGCTATAACCAAGTCAAATATAAACACGAAACTCGGTATCAACTTTGTCTTCAATTTTCCGAGTATTTACAACTTCGGAATCCAAACCCTAACTTCAACTTCACACACTTTTTTTTTTTCATTATACAAAACTTCAGTCCCTTTTTGGACTTATAACACTATATACATATACAAATACTGCTTCTCTTTCTTTTCTTTTTTTTTTCTTTTTTTTTTCTTATAATTTTTTCAAACTATAAACCTGTATGTATATAACTATACACAGCAAAATTCCGAACAAAGTCGAACCAACACACTGTCATACTCTCATACCGGTTAACTCGAATAATCATGACTCCATACCATTACTTACGTCTCAACAATACCTCGCAACATCGTTAAAATGTGCGGAACGAACAAGCTCAATTGCAAGGTAGTCAAGGGTACGTAGACTGAAATAAAGTTAGGGACATCGATTTTCACAGGTTAGTAACACGGAAGGCTAGTTCGGGTGGCAGTCTAACCACCCTACAAAAGTCTTAGAGGGGTAACGACGGATACATGTATAAGGATGGCTTTTGGCTCTGATCGGGTCAAAATAAATGCCAAAACCGTCATCCCGTACCTAACAACGACGACCTTTCTATTTCACCTCGAAGTTAGTAATATAAGTTCTAGGTAACCGGGTCATTAATAACTACCATAATCGTTCACTAGTCAGGGTGATTCATGAAGCCGAAGCTAACGTGATAGGAATATTCCATTCTCAATACAAGATCCCAACTCAAATGAAATGCATTCGTATAATCACTATATGTTCAATCAAAACAATATCAGAAGGCTCAATGTATCAAAACCAATGTCAAAGGCATCAAAATTTCTAAAAACGACCCATTTTACACTAAAGGAATAACAATCACTAAGTATAACTCGTTCCACATGAAAACAAAACATCGAAGCTAAACCGACTACCCCCTACTTTAAAATGAAACACGAATGATAAGGGTAGAAAATTTAGCTTACAACCGGAATAAGGCGCGAGTACGATCATGTGGCATCCGTAATATGAACTCCCAGGGTACCTGTACTTATAAAATATACACAACCAACACCAAAGGTGTACAAGTATGGAGTATAACACAATGAAACTACCCGGATTACCACAACTCATCAAAACCAAAAACACCACACTAACCCCCCCCCCCCCCTCAAAAAAAACACACTTCTTCGGGTTATATAATAACAAAACTTACCCGAAGTATCATACTACAAACTAAAGGAATACAGTGAAAACACGAGGGGAAAGGAAAAGCAATAAAAACACATTCTGAGTTTATAGTCCTCCGCTCGACTTTCTACCCCCAACTATGTCAAGGATAGCTATACCAAAGGAGAGCAACCCGTTGCTTCTCCCTACAAAAATCGTAGGAATTGAGCACCCCCTGGAAATGAAATAATAGAAACATGGGGCTCAATCCCCACCACCAAGATTGGTTCGATGAATTCGTTGCACAGAACAACGAACTCGATCACTTTCCCCGAACTAAAACATATCCCAACCAATAACGACTCAAGCACCAAGTATGAACATTTAGGCTCAACATCAACAACAAACTCAATGGGGTGCACCCCCGTAGGTATAACAGCAGGGCTAATCAAAGATGGAATAGGTGATTCAATAATATCAGGATTCATACCATCCTCGTAGCATTCCTCCGGGGTGACTTCAAGCATACCTTCTTGTTCTCTCCTCTCAGCCTCATTCCTCTCGATCAGTTGATCTAGTAGCATTTCTATTCTCCGTAAAGAAGCTAGAGTTTCCGTAGTGTCATTACAAAACTCTCGAGTCTCCTCTTGGATCATTTCCTCCATGTAAGTCTCTGATTCTTGAGGCGGAGGTGGAAGATTATCGAGTTGTTTATCAAAGTAACTTGGGGCATTATCCCACGCAATTCCATAAGATGGGGCGTATGGGTTGAACTGATAAAATGGTTGTGTTAGGTAACCCATAACACCGTAATTGTAATATCCGAATGGGTAAGGATAGAAGCCGTAATTGTAGTATGGATTCATTATCTGCAAACAGGGAAATAACACGAACACAATCACGGTATCTAGTCACTACCACTACTGAAGTAAATGGTGGACACTTCAACAAAAACAAATAAAAACAAACTATAAATAAAAAAACAAATAAGAAAAATGACCTAATCCGAAGAACTTAACTAACTTACAAGATATCAACCCGATTCCCCGACAACGGCGCCAGAAAACTTGATCGGCCTTTTCAAAGTGTCCAATCTCACCGGCAGTGTACCGGGGCAACTGTAGCCTAGAATTGGTGAGTCAAGGTCGTATCCCACAGGGAATCTGGTCGAGTACCAAAGTCGGTCTCGTCCCTAGTTCAGGTCAACACAAATATTGAAGACGGTGACTTGTTATATCACCGGTTCTACAAACTAAGTATACACAAAAGAAAGATTTAAAACTATATAAAAGAGATAGCCGAGCTATGATCCAATCTAATACTCACAAACCCTAGCTAAGTCCCGAGGTATTCTTGATTCACCTAAACGTTCTCGATGTCACAAAGGGTGTCGTTTCCTGGCTCTGAGGATAGACATTATTTCAATAATCTACCCTCCTATGTCGAGTTCAACAATCCGCTCAACGGATTTAATCGACCTCACACGGTCTCACGATTCATGAAACGCTTCGACAAGTCGATACAAAACCTCACAACGAAACCAAGTCTGAACAACTCAGTCGGTTTTACACAGTGATCTTAGAACCCCGGCTCCCGTATCCTCTCACAAAATACATATGTAAAGACGATACGTGTGATACGGTTATTAAGTGATCAATTCAACAAACGTGATAAGAATAAGTTCTATAACTATGGTAACATCGAGAATCAACAGATAAACATCAAGAACACCACATGACATGCTAAGGTTCGATTTCGAGGACTATCACATAACTTGACTATATAACGATTACCTACTCATTCTAACAACAAAATACAAGAAATAAACAATAACACAAACAAGATTAAAAACAAGAACAAGAAATGAAAACGAAATACCAAATATATTATGCCGTAGAGAATCGATCCACCGAACGAAATCCCGTCAATAACGCGTCAACCTATTTTTGAGAATCAACGGATTACAACAATCTTCAACTAAACTAAGCTAATATACCTAAGAACTAAGCTAAACTAATGAAAAGTGCAGAAAAATGGTGAAAAAACGAGTTGGGAAGAAGATGGTATGGATCTAGATCCAAAATTGGGGTATTTATAGTGTTTTATGAGTTCTGGACGCTAGGCGTGCGTCTAGGAAAGTGCAGGCGCACGCCTAGGATGATAAAAACACGTACTGAAACTTCTGGTCAAAATTGACTGCTAGGCGTGCGCCTAGCATTTGTCAGGCGCGCGCCTAGCTGACACACCCTCAGAAGAACAGCCATATCTTTGTCTGTAGACCTCCAATTTGAGTGATTCAAGATGCGTTGGAAATATCATTCAATTTTCTACAACTTTCATGAAGATGTCCAGCCCAGAAAATGCCTCTAAGTTGGATCAAAATACAGAACAATGGAAGGTATAGTTGTAGTACCTCCACGTTTTGATCCGTTTGAACGTTTAAGCTTCGGGCACACGCTCCAATCCTCGTAACTCGCATTCTGGCCTTCTCAAACACCTAATGCCTGTACAAAATCGCAACAAATACCACACATAATCCCTACATGACACTAGGGTGACCGAGAGTATAGTAAATTTATACCGAAAAAGACCGAGAATCCCGGACTTTACGTCCTAGGTCCCGAAATGATAACCAAGGTGTAAATACATCAAAATACAACAAAATGTCTCAGAAAACATATAAAATGAGGTATAAACGGGGTATAATTACATAGAAAATGATAGACATTTTGACTCTCATCACATACATACTGTGTTAGAGGGAATAACTGCGATTTCCCTTTGGTTTTTTCATCCGGAGGAGGAATTTGGAGATAAATCCAGTGGACAAAACACATTCTCAAGCCAGCCATTTTGCCCCACCGCCATCAGCCATTCTCGGACCACCAAATCGAGGAGCAGTCGGATGGAGACCCAAAATCCACCGGATATATGAAGCACATCCATTTAGCTACCACCATGTAATGCAACATACTTTTTGGCTGATTTGAAACATTCACCCAAGCACTCACCCTTGCTGTTATCGCAAGGGAACAAACAAAAAAGATTCCGTACAGGAACTAATGGGTAAAGTACAAGCAGCTGTGTTGTAGAGGCTTTCATAGACAAAGAACTCAGCTTTTCTCCATAATCGAAAACAGAGAAGATGGATATAAACAACCCCCTTTCTCAGATTTGGACGATTGAGACAACAGAGAAATTTGCAGAAGCATTTCTACTGTAATCAAGAAGCTGTATTTCTTGAGGAGAAGAGAGAAACAAGAGAAATCAACGGATATCAGCGTTTGAGAGGAAAGAAGGAGGTAAAGTACAACGAGATAATGACGAGGAATTTGGATGGAAGTTTCTAGAAAAGGGAAGGGACACATGTCATTCCTATAATCACTCTTGGAAAAAAGCGACGTGGCAGCATTAGAGGAGAGCTTTTTTTGGCTCTTAATAGTAGATAGATACACAATAGATCTTTTCATGGTGAAGTGAATATTGGGTTCCATGGTGCTGCATATGGAAGAATAATTCGGTGGGGACTTTCGTCGAACACCTTCAACTACAAGTAGTTGAAGGTTGTTACAACAAACCAACGGTTCAATAACTGTCCAACTTGTAATCCTAGCTAGTTTTCAGTCTATATATAGGATAGATTAACTGATTGTAAACTCAATTGAAGTAAATGAATAAAGTTCCTTAGTTCTTTTCTTTCTTCTTCTTCAAGCCTGCATTTCAGTTGCTTTTCTGTTTTTCATCAATATTGTTTCAAACTCGTCTATGGAGTTTGAACTTCTTCATGGTATCAGAGAGTAAATTTTGCTTCTGAAGTGCTCACAATCTTGTTTAGAGAAGAATCTTGAGAGAATTCTTCACTCACTGCAAAATCTTGAAAGCATTTTGCAGTTTTCTGTGTTCTTGCAATGGCAGCCAATCAAAGATAAAATGCTGCAATCATTAACGAAGCCAGGGGTCAAGAGATAAGTACTTTCAGTCAATTTTATCTCTATCCGAATGAAAATGCTTCTCTACCTATAGTTTTGCCTCCTTTAGATGCACATAACTATCATTCTTGGTCTCATTCTAAGTTGATGATGCTAGAAACCAAGAACAAACTTGTTTTATCGATGGTACGATTGAAAAACAGCCCCTAATGATGAATTGTTCAAAGTATGGAGTCAATGTAACACTGTGGTTATGACCTGGATTATCATATCTGTTGTTCCCGATATTGGACAGAGTATTATGTGGATTAAAACAGCAAGAGATATTTGGCTTGATCTTGAATTTAGGTTTTCAAATGTAGACTATTTCAGAGTTTCAAATTTGGTTGAGGATGTTAATACCATTAAACAGGGTTCTATGTCTGTTATATCCTATTTTACAAAGCTTAAAGCCAAATGAGATGAAATCATGGTACTCAAGCCAGTTCCTGTTTGTGAATGTGGTCAACCGTGTAGATGCAATATCAGCAAGAAGCTCATGAGTGAATACATTGAAGCAGATTGTGTAATTCGTTTTATTAAAGGGCTCAATGATTCTTTTGCTCCAGTCAGATCACAGGTTTTCCTGTCTACACCACTACCAACTCTGCAGCAAGCCTTTGCCATGGCCATCAAGTTTGAAAGACAAGCTATGTATGCAATAAGGCATCCCCAAAACTTAGAGGCTATGGTTTTGGCAGTTCAAGCTCAAGGTTCTAGCCAATCAGGTCCACATAATGCCAACAATCCTTCCACTTATCCAAGGTTTCAAGGGTCCAATACAGGATAATCAAATTTCAGAAAACAAGGTCAAACTGGTACATGCCAAAAGAAAATGGTTCAATGCTCTTTCTGCGGGTATAATGGTCACACCATTGATCAATGCTATAAGAAGCATGGATTCCCACCAGGTTTCAAAGGCAAAGCTAGGGCAAATATGGTACAACAAGAGGATGAACAAGATCTGTCCACTGACACTCCATTTGAAGAATCAAATCAGTCTCAGATTGCTATTCTCCAGAGTCAAGTATCTCAACTAATGAAATTGATGGAATCTAGAGCAGATTCTGGACAACATGCTGTTAATCAAGTTACAACTTTTACCATAAATTTCAAGCAAGATCCTACAGAGGTTCAAGGTAAAACCAATTCAGTCCAATGGGTGGTAGACTCAGGTGCCACAAATCATATCGTTTACAGTCATGACATGTTTATGACTAGTAAAAGAGTCTCTGGTGTCTCTGTTACCTTACCTAATAGTCAAGAATTGTCAATCACATCTATAGGCACAATAAAAGTCACTAAGCACCTCATTTTGTCTCAAGTACTTTGTGTCCTAGGTTTTAGATACAATCTTTTATCTATGAACAGATTCACAAAACAATCTGGTATATCTAATGTTTTTTTCTAACAACCAGTGTGTGTTGCAGGATCAACATGGGAAGATGATTGGATTAGCTAAAGAAAAACAAGGCTTATATGTTTTGCAATCTGTTAAATGTCCTACACATGTGGCAGACTGTGCTCAAGTACCTTTATGTGATAAAATTTCCACAGATTTGTTATGGCATTATAGGCTAGGTCACTTGTCCAACAATAGAATAGCTACTATACATGGGGTGTGTCCAGATGTATCTGTATGTAAAGACACTGTTTGTTATGTTTGTCCATTAGCCAAACAAAAGAAACTATATTTTCCATTGAGTACTTCTAGTGCTGACACTCCTTTTGCTCTTGTACACATGGATATTTGGGGTCCTTATAGACACCCTACCATTCACAATTAGTCTTACTTTCTGACTATAGTGGATGATTGTACTAGATATACTTGGATTTATCCGTTACAAGCTAAAAGTGAAGTAAGATCTGTTATTACTGCCTTTTACAATTATGCTTTAACTCAGTTTGGTCATTCTATAAAAGTACTTAGGTCTGATAATGGTTCAGAATTTGATTTTACTGATTTTTATAATGAGAAAGGCATTATACATCAAACTAGTTGTGTTGAGACACCACAACATAATGGTATAGTAGAAAGAAAAGATCAACATATACTTAATGTTGCTAGAGCTTTAAAATTTCAAGCTCAATTGTATATTAGTTTGTGGGGATACTGCATGTTGTTTACTTGATAAACATTCTGCCTACCCCTGTTTTAAACAACCAAACACCATATTTCTTGTTACACAATACACAACCAGACTACAATGCCCTAAAAGTGTTTGGATGTCTTGTTTTCTCTACCACTTTATCACAGGGCAGCACTAAATTTGATGCTAGAGCAAGAACTTGAATCAATCTAGGTCTTGTGTCTAGAAATGTAGTCTTTCATGAATATATTTTTCTATCTATAACTCAAAAAATTCAGTCCACAGAAAATCACTCTTTTCATTTTCCTTATGCATCTGACTGTGTGTTCCCAACATCTAATATTAATCCTGACAGATGCAGCTCCAGTTCTACAACAGATCACCTTACTGATCATGAGACTCCTCAAGATCCTGATGGTGATGATGCATCTGATTCTTCATCATCCAACAGCATCCCAAATGTGGATGTCCCTGTGATGCCTCCTGGTGTACCTAAAACAAGAAGATCTACAAGAGAAAAGAAAACACCATCTTTTCTCAAAGAATATGTTTGTAATCAGGCACATGTCACCCCATATCCTTTAGATTTAGTCATTGATTACACTAATCTTTCTGATAAATACAGGTCCTTTGTCATGAATGTGGATGCTAGTAAGGAGCCAAATACTTACAATCATGCTGTTATATTTCCAGAATGGCAAGAGGCAATGAAGAAAGAAATTGATGCCTTAGTACAAACCAATACTTGGGAAATAGTGGATTTACCTCCAGGAAAGAAACAAATAGGGTGCAAGTGGGTGTACAAGATAAAACACAAAGTAGATGGTACTATAGAAAGATACAAGGCCAGGCTAGTTGCTAAGGGTTACACTCAGACCTTTGGTATAGATTATGAAGAGACCTTCTCTCCTGTTGCCAAAATGAATACCATCAGAATCCTACTTGCCATAGCTGCTGCAAAAGGTCTACATTTACATCAACTAGATGTAAATAATGCTTTTCTTCATGGAGACCTCAATGAAGAAGTCTACATAACGCTTCCTCAAGGTTTTCAGGCACAACAAGGAAAAGTTTGTAAGCTTATAAAGTCCCAATATGGCTTAAAACAAGCCAGTAAGCAATGGAATTCAAAACTTACCACAACATTACAAGACCTAGGTTATGTTCAATCCAGGCATGACTACAGCCTGTTTACAAAGAGACATGGTGCTGACTTCATAGCCATTCTAATCTGTGTGGATGATATTGTTCTTGCCAGCACCAGCATGACTTTGATCAATGAGCTCAAACAATATCTGCACAAGCTTTTCCAGATTAAAGACCTTGGAGAGTTAAAATACTTTCTGGGATTAGAGGTTGCTAGATCAAAATCAGGGATTTCTATATGCTAGAGGAAATATGCCCTCAATCTTTTGACAGAATATGGTTTTTCAGGGTGTAAACCTGCAAAGACTCTAATGCAAAGCAAAACTCATCTCATGAATGGAGATTCAGACCTTATTACAGACAACACAATGTACATGAGTCTTATTGGAAAGCTCATGTACCTAACCATAACAAGACCTGACCTTTCTTACAGTGTTCATCAGCTCAGTCAATTTTTAGCAGCACCAACAATCAACCATTTACAAGATGCTAATAGGCTACTGAGATATATCAAGCTAAATCCTAGTCAAGGCTTACTTTTTCCTGCTAACAATGAACTTAGACTCAATGCATTCATAGATTCTGACTGGGGAGGCTATCATGAGTCTAGGAAATCAATCACAGGATACTCTATGTTCCTATGTCCTGCCTTAGTGTCTTGGAAATCCAAGAAACAACCTACAGTCAGTAGAAGCTCAACTGAGTAAGAATACAGAGCCATGGCCCTAGGAGTTTGTGAATTGCAATTGATTACTTATATCCTACAAGATTTAGCTATTCCCTGCAAACTTCCTGTTTCTATGTATTGTGACAGTGAAAGTGCTATCCACATAGCACACAATCTTGTTTTCCATGAGAAGACTAAACACATCGAAATCGATTGTCATGTTGTTAGAGAAAAAGTCCAATCTGGACTAGTAAATCTTCTATCTGTCAAGACACACAACCAGTTAGCTGACATTCTGACAAAACCCCTAGATGGTCCTCTTTTCAACCACATTTTGCAGAATCTGTCTATCTCAAATATCCACAGCTTCCCTAGTCCTTCTTGAGGGGGTGAAGTGAATATTGGGTTCCATAGTGTTGCATATGGAAGAAGAATTCAGTGGGGACTTTCGTCGAACACCTTCAACTACAAACCAGTAACTGTCCAACTTGTAATCCTAGCTAGTTTTCAGTCTATATATAGGATAGATTAACTGATTGTAAACTCAATTGAAGTAAATGAATAAAGTTCCTTAGTTCTTTTCTTTCTTCTTCTTCAAGCCTGCATTTCAGTTGCTTTTCTGTTTTTCATCAATATTGTTTCAAACTCGTCTATGGAGTTTGAACTTCTTCACATGGCTCATCAACTTTTAAAAGAAGAATCTCCCTTTCTCCTACATGCAACCTTTTAACATATATGAAGTTGAAGTTGAGAACTTAATTCCATTATTTGATGATGATGGCGGTGTTGTACCGTTTTCCGCTATCCAGATATTGTGAAGGAACGAAAAAAAAAATAAATAAATAAATAAATTGTGCCTTACAAGCTAATGAAGCTATAGTTTTCAAGAATTGTGCTGCTTCCTAGATTTTCAAACTTCACTGTCGGTGTGAAAGAAGATGTGAGATTCATGGCCGAAACTGTTGACAAGTTAGACCCATCCTTCCCTCTAAACGATCTTGGTGAACACGGAGGCTGATTCACCTGGAAACAAAATAGAAATCATCTGTTAACATAGGCCTACAACAGAGTTATGAACACTGCCCGCTTACAAAGGGTGAATTGAGAGAGAGAGAGAGAGAGAGAGATGATAAAGGAATTGGCTTCAGATTGCTAAACGGCTTCAGATTTGGCTACAAGTTTATTGTCCATGTCACCACCGAGTTGCTTCATGTTGTCAAGGGGAGCACTTTTGTCTGTATCTTTCTCTAAACTTCCACTGTCCAAATTCAGAATGCCACTTTTACCGTCTCTTTCTCCCTCAATGAAACCAGGAGCCCTGTTTTCTTTGTCCTCATCTCCATCATCAATGTTGTCGTTTGGCAATTGAGACGACATTGAAGGATTTTCTTCCCAGTTTCATTTATCATCTCCCCTCCAATCTAGAAAAGTCTCTAGCCAAGCTAGAGAATGATCCGATATTCGAATTTCTTTCAAGCCTTTTCCCGTTCCTCTTCTCAGACAAAGGTGACAACATATCACGATGTCGATTCTTCAATATGGACGGCGTGCCTGTAAAGGTTTTGGCAGCACTTTTCAAAACAGCATCTGGACTACTGTCATCCCTAGATGGGGAGTAGTCCCACAACCTGTATGGACTTGAGGTATTTACGGTTGAAGATATCATCAGCTGGCGTATGCCAAGTGGGCTGTATTCTTGCTGCATCTCACTATTGGGTTGAGAAAGATCACAACTGAAAAACAGAATTTCAAAGCTTGGAAAACGAGGAGGTTCATAAAATAAAGCCCCTGAATCTTTTTGTTCACTTGATGCCATTGCAAAATCTCCTATTATTGATTCCATGCCAATACCGTTAACAGTTGTTACTCTTGAAGTATCGGTATCCAATCCTTGATCAAGTTGTTCTGTCATCCCGTCATTGTCTTCTTGATACCGACTAGGTGAACCGCAAGCGTCATTAGTGTTTAAGAAGCTATCATTCCTCTCCAAAAGGGCATTTTGTTCTGAATGTCCAGTTGAGTCGTTGAAGAAGATTGGATTGACGACGCCGTATATAAGTGAACCAGGGTCAGACATCAGTTGTGAATGATCGGGAAAGGATTGACAAAAAGAAGAGAAACACGGTTGCAAAGTAGACGTGCTCGTGCCATCCATGGTGAACTGATAGGTAGAGGATTGGTAATGTAAAGATTCCACAGATCCATCCATTGTACAACTCTGAAAGGGAAACAGACCGATGATTTTGCCATCTTCTTCTTCCTCAGGAGCAAAATGGCAACCTGATTCTTCTTCTGTAGCCAAAGCCATGTTTCCCGAAGAGTGGAGTGAAAAGTGAGTTGATAAATGGTGAAACTGAGCAGAAAACGAATGTATAAATTGTCCATAAATGGGATTATCGGGTAAATTGTTCTGATTAAGCTGCCGCCAATCGTTTCCAAGCTTCTTTGTTTATGTTGGGATTAAGATGGTTGTGCCATCAGGATTATTCATTACAAGAAACTACACACGTAGGTTTCTCCGACATTATACAATGGACAGAAAACCCTTGAAACTCAAACCATTACAGATGCATGAGTATCTATTAGTCTGCAAAATCAAGCAATTGCCTTTTCAAAAGTGCATAGTCGTATGATATGGAGTCGAAGATTTTCTTGGTAGAGTAGAATAACCCAGTGCACCAAGAAAAACAATCTAAGACATAAAAAATCCACTGAAATTATGTTTATAGTTTGAGTAGTAAATTGCAAAGAAACTATGTTCCAAGTTACCTTTCCCTGCACTGCTTCCCTATACGTATGGTAGATGTTGCGTGATGGTAGACCATTTCGTGGGCCCGTGTTTCTTAATGAATTCAACAATTGCATCATCTTTCTATTCAACTCAAAGAAAAGGAATTGGCAGGTCATTAGGAAGTAAAAAAGTGATAAATACAAAGCTGCCTACAAGAATTTTCTTACTTCTCCAAGGACCTTTTACAAGTTCTGGATTGAGAACTTCTTGCCATATGTGTAAACACTGAACATCTGTCCGGTCCTTGAAACATTGCGCTGATCAAAACAAAATTGTACAGTCATATACATTCTCAAGTCCCTGCTTAACGATGAACAACCATATAAATTAAACTTCAACACTTATGTTTGATCCGAGAAGTTCACCGAAAGGGTTTGTTAGAGTATATGGCAATATCTAGATGTTGAGGGTCTTAGATGTAATATCTATAACTATGATATCTAAGATATATTTTCCTAGACAAGTGGTGTAGTTTACAAGTGACATGTGTCCTAGTCTATCTTGTATATGTAACGGTGGAACAATCAATGCATAATTATCTGTTTGAGCTCTATCCTATTATCTAAGTTGGTAGCAGAGCCACTTCTTCTTCTCCGGCTATGGCCGACTCCAGGAGCTCAGCTCCGGCATGAAGCACCTCCTCAACTCCTGCTTCTACTACACTGGTCACAACACCGGTCACAACTCAACCAACAACACCGGTCACAGCTCAAACTTTTCCATTCTCTACTCAAATCTCAGCTCAAACACTTCCGTTTAGCTTAACCTTTACTGCTCCACCGCTTTCCGGTGCTAGTCCATCCTCTCTTCTCCAATCATCTCCTTTTCTATCAAATCTACCCACTGTTACACATACTCCTCCATTGGAGGTAATTTAACTCCAAGCTTTACTTACTGTCAAGCTTAATCGGACAAACTATCTGCTATGGAAATACTCCATTCTACCCGTTATCAGAGGACACCGTCTTGAAGGTCATGTGTTTGGAACAAAGCCCAAACCACCGGAGTACGTCTATACAACCGGACATCCACCAGTACCTATCAAAAATCTAGCGTATGATGAGTGGGAGACCATGGATGCTCTTTTGTTTGGATGGATGCTTGGATCTATGACAGAACAAGCACTCTTTGAGGTTGTTGGTTGTGGCACTGCTGCTGAAGTTTGGCATACTCTTGAGATCCTTCACAATAACCAAGTTGAAGCAAACCTATGGCAGACTATTTAGCTCAGATGAAGACGCATGGGGATGAATTGGCTTCTGCTGGGTGTCCTGTTTCACAATCAGAATTGATCTTGGCCACTCTTGGAGGTCTCACCAAGGAATATGAATCAGTGATAGTCAATATCACATCAAGGGTTGGTTCTCTGGCTTGGACGGAAGTCCAATCCCAGCTGTTAACTCATGAACGATTGATTGCAAGGTTTAACCCTTTATCTCCACTGGACCTGTCCCATTCTAGTGCTCACATGGCTCAGATGTATCAAGGAGGAAATAGAGGCTCCAGACCCCAGAACAATGGTAGAGGAAGAGACCAACAGGGTTCCGGAAGGGGTGGCAGATCCAGGGGAGGAGGTAGAGAAAATGGTAGAGGTGCAGGGAATGGACCAAGGCCTACATGTCAGATATGTCTTAAGGTTGGCCACATTGCATCAGAGTGCTGGCATAGATATGAGTCGAATACCAACTCTCAGGGCAATGGTGGAAATAGACAAGTGGCTGCTTATCTTACAACACCAGAAATGGTGGGAGATCGAAGCTGGTATGCAGACTCTGGAGCAACTAATCATGTAGCCTCTGACATGGCAAATCTGTAGATCAAATCTGAGTATGATGGTAAGGAGTCCTTAACTGTTGGTAATAGTCTAAAACTTCATATAACACACACTGGACACTCTATTATTGAACCTGATATGCACTTGAATGATATTCTACATGTTCCACATATCAAAAAGAACTTGATTAGCATTTCCAGACTAACTACTGACAATAATGTCTTTGTTGAATTTCATGGCTCTAAATGTTTTGTGAAAGACAAAGTGTCAAAGAAAGTACTTCTGGAAGGAACCCTGGCAAATGGCCTGTATCAGATTCAGCTTCTTTTCGGTGAAGATCAACACTGTTCCAAGAGTTATCTTCAATCCAAGTGTGATGCTCCTAGTAGTTTTCTTGCTTCTGTTATCTCTAGTGAAACTAGCCCTGATGTTTGGCATAGACGATTAGGGCATCCTAGTCTAAGAATTTTAAATAAAGTTGTTTCAGACAATGGTGTAGCCATTAATGGCAATCTTTCTTTCTGTGATGCATGCCAATTTGGAAAACTTCATGTTGTACCTCTTGGTTCTTCAACTAGTCATGATGTACCTCTTGGTTCTTCAACTAGTCATGCTGTCAATGTTTTAGACCTAATTCACACTGATATCTGAGGTCTTTCCCCAGTCCAATCCACTACTGGATTTGTTTATTACATTCACTTTATTGATGACTTTAGTAGATTCGCTTGGATCTATCCTCTAAAACACAAGTCAGATGCCCTAGCTACTTTTGTTCAGTTCAAAAAACTGGTTGAAAACATCTTTAACACTACTATTAAAACTGTTCAGTCTGACTGGGGTGGGGAGTATAGAAGTTTTGAGTCTTTTTTGGCCGAACATGGGATTAAATTCAGACATCCATGTCCTCATGTACATGAGCAGGATGGAAGGGCTGAGAGA
Organism: Gentiana macrophylla; assembly: GCA_026214975.1. NCBI lineage: Eukaryota > Viridiplantae > Streptophyta > Magnoliopsida > Gentianales > Gentianaceae > Gentiana > Gentiana macrophylla. The sequence continues at coordinate 25,570,070 of CM047812.1, read as the reverse complement.
AAGCATAGACATATAGTGGAGACTGGCCTCACTCTTCTTGCTCAGTCATCCTTACCCCTAAAATACTGGTGGGACAGTTTTCACCATGTTGTTTCTATTATAAACCTACTTCCCACACCTGTGCTCCATAACAAATCTCCATTTGAAACCCTATACAAAAAGAAGCCCGACTTTAAAATGATAAAAACCTTTGGAAACCTGCTATCCCTATCTCAGACCTTACCATACCCAAAAGGTCCAGTATCATACCCAAAAATGTGTATACCTTGGTCTCAGTCACACTCACAAAGGCCATAAGTGTATGGACACAAATGGCAGAGTCTATGTTTCTGTGCATGTTTAGTTTAATGAATCAGAATTTCCCTATAAGTCAATCCACCCTCACAGCACAGCCAGTGTGATAGCTAGTCCTATTGCTTCTAATGGTATATTTTCTGTTCCTAGCTATATTGTTCCTACAAGTCCATCAGGTCAGGGTACCATTTCAGAAGTACAATCTGCTAGTCCAATGTTGGAGAGATTTTGCATCATTAAAACAAAAGAAAATTTATAAACCTATACTACCATGCAAAACTACCTCCTAACCGGCCGAATACCGGGTAGTTGCCAGTAAAGTTGGATAAGTACGGGTATCGATCCTCAGGGAAAAGGGATGTTGAATCTAATCTAATTAATCTCCTAAATTGTTACTTAGGAAAACGAATAAACGAAAGAACAAATAAATCAACTACAATAAATCTAACCTATAACAAATAATAAAAACATAAACTAAAGATACATGGGATCAAACAGTGCACAAACCAAGTGATTTCAATCCTAGTTCATCTCATGATTTTAATTCAAATTGTGGTTTCACCTTTACACGAGATACAAATCCCTAATCTCTTAGTGAATTGCTTCTCAAGCTATGAATTCCTAATTCCTTAGTGAATTCAATTATCGATCTCTCTCTTCCGAATGTTGAGACCAATATTCCATACAAAATGAAGGTGTAGATTCAAGTTAACTCCCGTATTTTAGAATCTAACAACCTAGATAATTAATCGATTAATTTGTCATCATTAATGATTAAAAATCCTATCTTTCTATGGTGATCTAGTCTACGCAACTTCCGTATGTTGTAAACGTATCAATAGCAAACCGATCTCTCGATCTAATTCACATCATAGCATCAAAATCATAGAACGATACAAAATAAATTAAAGATCATAAAAACGAATAAGGACTGAATAAATTAAATAAATAAACTCACGTAGTTTGGTACATGATTGAATCCATGAATCAAAACGGAAGAAAACGACATCCTAATCTAACCCGGATCACCCGAGCACAAGGCTCGGGTGACCGCCTTGAATTGCCCTCGGAGCCGCCATTTATCTTTGTGATTTGCGGTGAATGAATTTGATTATGGGGATCTTTAGGGTTGAACAAAGATGCGCATATATATATAAATTGTAAGGCGGCTGTTTGCGTATTTGGGTAGTATGTCGGCTGAATAATCCTTATTTAGGTATTTATTGGAATAAAACTTCTAAAATTCATATCTTGAGTTGTAGACCTCCAAAAATTATTATCCGAATGTCATAAAAAAGCTCTCAGAAAACTCTACAACTTTCATTAAGGACTCTTCTTCAGAAAACGCCTTTTGACTAGCCCGTCAGATTATTTAGTCGTTTTCGGGATTTTCCACTAGTTTCAACAACAGCATCCAAACTTGTAACGCTCATATCTCGGGCCTCATAAGTCGGAATGAAGTGATTCAAAATCCTGTAGAATCCTCTCCTCAAGCCCTACAAATCTTCTCTTGAGGTCGAGAGTCAAATCAGTGTATATCATATCAAGAACTGCATCGGAAGTTCGGCTGCTTGAAAGCTTCATTCCAAGCTTTATCTCCATCTTCCTTCCATTTCACTTCTCTTCCATGCAAAACCTCATCATTTAATCCTCTTGCATGCCAAAATATGTATCTATAACATAGGAAAATATACCAAAGCGTAACACAATCCCAAAATAACATAAAATCCCAATTTAAGCACATAAATCGTTACATTTTGCAATTAACCTATTAAAACACTATTTACTCAATTAATCGATTATAAGCTCGATTTCTATGAAAAACATCCATATACGGGGGAAATTGATGTAAAATATACCATTAAAAACACTACAAATTGACCTCGAACAACACCCCACACTTAAACTTTTGCTCGTCCCTCGAGTAAAACAAAACAAGAACATACCATCAAGAATCCACATAACCTGACACGAGATATAGTCAAAATCATGACAAGCTAGTATTCAGCAAATCGACCTCACTCGGTGATGTGTGTGCAGAACCTACTAAACTTCCACCGATCCTCTCTTGATATAATACATCAAGCACTAACAGCTTATCCGGTCAACTAAACGAAAACTTCATTCTATCTACAAAGACTTACCTAACAAAACTAATTACCAAGAACATAGTAACCAACTCACAACTAAATTCCTTAACTTAGTACCAAGAAAATACCTTTCGGTCTCTACTGGTTTAGATCAACTTGACTTAGAATTCCAAAAGAAACGATATTTTATATTTCCTATCGTCGCGTCTCAAAAGTATAACACACTCCACTACATTAGAGGCGGTCACCCCGAGATCACTCAATCCTTCATCAGTCAAGGTAAACCACACTCCCAATCTGGGGCGATCCAAATGGACTCGAGGTGATAGTTACAAACAAAATTCCCATAAAGAAATTCTATTGATTTATTATTTATAGATATATATATTTTTATATTTTTCAAACTCTTTGGAAACTCTCGGTCAAATATATTTCTAACACATTCAAGACTCTCAAAGTTCTCAAGAACACTAAGGTACTTGAGATTCTAACTCGTGAGTATAGCACAAGTTCTTAACTTTCATTAATGCTAAATAAGTGTTATCTCAGATCAAGAATTAACTTTCCTTTAACTAACCGGAAACTATTCTATATTTGGATCTTCATCTAATAAGTTCGTGAAATGAAATTCAAGTGAGTATTGACTTACTAAACCTATTCTCAGAACATGATATGACTACTGATAACAACTAAAGGTGCCAGATTATAAAACTAGCATGCCAAAGGTGAAATGTTACTCGAGACTAAACAAAATTTTTGAAAATTTAGCACTTTTTATAGAAGTATAACAGAAATTGAGGAAACGACTCATAGATACATATAAACCATCCTCTCCCCCACACTTAGATTGCAACTTGTCCTCAAGTTGTGAAGAATTAAAGAAAAGATAAAGTACTTAGCTGATTGTAGTTCGAAGGTGCAAGTCTGGAAGTGGTCATGAGTCAGATCCAGAAATGCTGGATGAAAGCAGTAAACTGTGGACCATCCACCGGAAAACTGGCCTCATCTAAAAGCGCACAATTGCTAATGCAAACACCCTGCACACTTGACAAACATGAAATACCTCGGGGATAGGGGAGAAATATAACAACAGGAGAGTGAAAGAGAAGATATAAGCACAGGATAGAATAGCTCAGATGGAAAAATTACCAACCAGGTAAAACACAGGACATCTAAGCGTAAGCCACAGAAGCTTATAAAGTTCATCAATAAAAATGTGAGCGACGGAAACCGATGAGAACTCACAATAAAGCACATATGAATAATAGTAGGCTAGGTGAAATCTAAATGGATAAAAATTACAATGCAACCTACGTGATATGCAATACTAAAATAATGATGGTATATGGAAAACCAACAGTAACCATCATAAAAAAAAACGAGGTAGTATTACGGAAACCGACAGTTAACTACACTCAGGAAAAATAAAAGAAAAATAAAAAAAAACAATGCAACTAGATGACATGCAACTACATGATATGCAAAAATAAAAGAAAATAAAAGAAAGAAAACTAGCCCACTCATTTGCAGCATGACATGTATATTATAAACGTCTACCAAATAATGACAGGTTACGATAACCGACAGTGCTGTTCATTACATGCAGTGTAGACGCGCTTTAAGACTCATCAAAGGTGATAGCATTATGGAAAACCAACAGTTAGCTATACTCAACAGATATAACTCATAAGATGCAATGGTAGCATTACGAAAACCGACAGTAGCTACCCATATGAGTTATAAAAACAAAGGAAGCACGTAAGTCTTAAAAGCTAACAAGATTCATCATAACGATATGTAGCATACGGAAACCGACATTAGCTACTAATTAACAATCAGACCAGTTATAGCATACGAGAACCGACAGTAACTATAACATGCCTAGATGAATCATGTAAAATAAAAAATAAAAAAAAAAATCAATTATTCAACATGGATTCATAGATGGAAAGATGAAAACACATAAGTTCAGGACATCTATGTAAACATCAATTAGCCACAGAAGCTCGAATGAAAAATCCACATCAAATAAAAGCATTGAAAATAAAATCAAGAAATTTAGAACCTGGATCAACCCCGGACGAACGTTCACTTAGCGTTCAAAGATCGATTTAACGTTCATCTTTTCAAACGCTTCGTTTGCTCTTGAAAACCTCCAGGCGGGCGTTCGAAATTCCAGACGCCCGCCTCGATCCTTCAACTTCGAATGGCGTTGAAACCTTTACGGGCGGACGGCGTTCATACACCCACCGTTCTTTCACCGCAAGTTAGGGGCTGGACGAGCGTTCACTTACTTGGACGCCCGTCCAAGCATCGAATTTTGCACAGAAACGCAGGAAAACACAACAAACCCTAATTTCTTAAAAGATCATACATCAAATATCACAGAGCAGCCACATCAAATTAAAGCACAGAGGGTTAGACTAGACACAAACAAACATATAGTTCACGTTTCACAAATCGAGTAAAAAACTTTTTGCACATTCTTAACCCAACGGTTATCGAAACACGGCAAAAATAAAAACTCTCGATTTGGTAAACGCTACTTTTATTAAAACGAAAAATAAACGTAACAAAATCGAAAAATTAATTCAACTAAATTCAACAAAACACCGATTCCCCGGCAACGGCGCCACTTTTTGTTGGAGAGATTTTGCATCATTAAAACAAAAGAAAATTTATAAACCTATACTACCATGCAAAACTACCTCCTAACCGGCAGAATACCGGGTAGTTGCTAGTAAAGTTGGATAAGTATGCGGTATTATCGATCCTCGGGAAAATGGATGTTGAATCTAATGTAATTAATCTCCTAAATTGTTACTTAGGAAAACGAATAAACGAAAGAACAAATAAATCAACTACAATAAATCTAACCTATAACAAATAATAAAAACATAAACTAAAGATACATGGGATCAAACAGTGCACAAACCAAGTGATTTCAATCCTAGTTCATCTCATGATTTTAATTCAAATTGTGGTTTCACCTTTACACGAGATACAAATCCCTAATCTCTTAGTGAATCTGTTTCTCAAGCTATGAATTCCTAATTCCTTAGTGAATTCAATTATCGATCTCTCCTCTTCCGAATGTTGAGACCAATATTCCATACAAAACGAAGGTATAGATTCAAGTTAACTCCCGTATTTTAGAATCTAACAACCTAGATAATTAATCGATTAATTTGTCATCATTAATGATTAAAAATCCTATCTTTCTATGGTGATCTAGTCTACGCAACTTCCGTATGTTGTAAACGTATCAATAGCAAACTGATCTCTCGATCTAATTCACATCATAACATCAAAATCATAGAACGATACAAAATAAATTAAAGATCATAAAAAACGAATAAGGACTGAATAAATTAAATAAATAAACTCACGTAGTTTGGTACATGATTGAATCCATGAATCGAAAACGGAAGAAAACGACATCCTAATCTAACCCGGATCCCCGAGCACAAGGCTCGGGTGACCGCCTTGAATTGCCCTCGGAGAGCTGCCATTTAACTCTTTGTGATTTGCTGCGGCTGAATGAATTTGATTATGGGGATCTTTAGGGTTGAACAGCATGCGCATATATATATAAATTGTAAGGCGGCTGTTTGCGTATTTGGGTAGTATGTCGGCTGAATAATCCTTATTTAGGTATATTATTGGAATAAAACTTCTAAAATTCATATCTTGAGTTGTAGACCTCCAAAAATTATGATCCGAATGTCATAAAAAAGCTCTCGGAAAACTCTACAACTTTCATTAAGGACTCTTCTTCAGAAAACGCCTTTTTGACTAGCCCGTCGTATTACGAGTCGTTTTCGGGATTTTCCACTAGTTTCAGCAACAACATCCAAACTTGTAACGCTCATATCTCGGGCCTCATAAGTCGGAATGAAGTGATTCAAAATCCTGTAGAATCCTCTCCTCAAGCCCTACAAATCTGCTCTTGAGGTCGAGTGTCAAATCAGTGTATATCATATCAAGAACTGCATCGGAAGTTCGGCTGCTTGAAAGCTTCATTCCAAGCTTTATCTCCATCTTCCTTCCATTTCACTTCTCTTCCATGCAAAACCTCATCATTTAATCCTCTTGCATGCCAAAATATGTATCCATAACATAGGAAAATATACCAAAGCGTAACACAATCCCAAAATAACATAAAATCCCAATTTAAGCACATAAATCATTACATTTTGCAATTAACCTATTAAAACACTATTTACTCAATTAATCGATTATAAGCTCGATTTCTATGAAAAACATCCATATACGGGGGAAATTGATGTAAAATATACCATTAAAAACACTACAAATTGACCCTGAACATCCAACACCAACACCACCAGTGCATACACCATTACCATATTATACAGTTTCACCAGTGCATTCACTTTCACCAGACAACACTCACTCACCTGGTGTTGAGTATCCTATCTATCATTCACCTGTCCCTTCACCATCAACTGCGTCTCAGTCCAGTGATTCATCTTCAACATCATCTTCAAGTCCTTCACCACCAAAACAACAGATGCAGACAAAGGCCAAGAGTGGTATTTCTAAACCCAAGAAAATCTTCACCCTGACTACTGCAGTGGAATCAGATGATATTTTGGAACCTGTCTCTGTAACACAAGCCATGGAAGACTCAAGATGGCTGAAAGCTATGCAAGAAGAATGTCAAGCTCTAGTTCAGAATCACACTTGGGAACTAGTGCCACATCATCCATCACAGAATTTGGTAGGGAATAGGTGGATCTTTAACACCAAGTTGAAGTCAGATGGCAGTGTTCTAAAATACAAAGCCCGGTAGTGGCTAAAGGGTCCAATCAAAAGGAAGGCATTGACTATACAGAAACCTTCAACCCTGTGGCCAAGGCAGGGACAATCAGAGTAATTCTATCTATAGCAGCATCTTTCAATTGAAAGATTCATCAGGTTGATATAAATAATGTGTTCCTAAATGGAAGAGTTTGTGTATATGCCCCAACCAGAAGGTTTTCTTGACACCAACAAACCTGGCTATGTATGTCACTTAGAAAAGGCCCTATATGGTCTCAAACAAGCTCCAAGGGCCTGGTTTGATGAGCTGAAGGCACAGTTAATTCAATGGGATTCTTTAGTCAGTGTCAGATACATCTCTTTTTATTCTGAGGCACAACCACACACTTCTTTATGTGTTGGTGTATGTTGATGACTTTCTGATTACTGGGAACAGTACTGATGCAATCCAGAAGTTTATTAGGCTGCTCAACAATAGGTTTCCCTTGAAAGACTTGGGAGAAATCAGTCATTTTCTTGGTGTTGAAGCTCATAGAGACAGCAGTGGTATTCTTCTAACTCAAAGGCATTATCTCAAACAGCTTCCGCACAAACTGAACATGGATAATGTCAAGCCCTGTCCTACTCCTATGGTGACAGGTAAATCCTTTCTTCCAGAGGAAGGTACTCCCATGAAGAATCCTTCCTTGTACAGGAGTGTAATTGGTGCTCTTCAGTACTTAACTTTTACAAGACCAGATGTGGCCTTTTCTATAAACACCTTGAGTCAATTCATGCACTTTCCCAGTGATGTACATTGGCAAGCTCTAAAAAGAGTCCTCAGATATCTGAAAGGCACCATGGAGTTTGGTTTACACTTCAAGGCACAGGGCACACTTGAACTCACAGCCTATACTAATGCTGATGTTTCTCTCACAGTTATAGTGATCTTTGATTGGGGTGTTGCAAAGTATGATAGAAGGTCGTCTGGTGGTCACTTTGTATGTATCTTGGTGACTCTCTTGTGACTTGGAGCTCAAAAAAACAACATGTGGTCTCCAGATCAAGCACAGAATCTGAGTATAGAAGCCTGGCAAATGCTGCAGCAGAGATCACTTGGCTCAAGTCTCTTCTCAAGGAACTTGGTATTCAACTCACTTCCACACCAGTGCTGTACTGATAATATCAGTGCCAATTCTCTAGCACAAAATCCAGTTTCCATGCTAGGACCAAGCACATTGAAATAGATATTTATTATGTTCGAGATCAAGTCATCAATGGTGATTTAGTGGTGAACTACATCCCTTCTAATGAGCAGCCTGCAGATAACTTCACTAAAGCCTTGTCAGGCACTGCTTTTGTTCCTTTTCGAGCCAAACTAAATGTTGAACATCACCCTCATTTAGTTTGAGGGGGGATGTTAGAGTATATGGCAATATCTAGATGTTTAGGGTCTTAGATGTAATATCTATAACTATGATATCTAAGATAGATTCTCCTAGATAAGTGGTGTAGTGTACAAGTGACATGTGTCCTAGTCTATCTTGTATATGTAATGGTGGAACAATCAATGCATAATTATCTGTTTGAGCTCTATCCTATTATCTAAAGTGGGTTCTATAGGGCCTAAAAGAAATTTCTCACTTAAACCTTTAAACCCCTCGATACCATCAGGCAAACAACATTTGAGGAATTAACTATACAACCCAGAGAATGAAACTAGTTGACAAAAAAAAGGTTGAACGAGTTCAGCTAGTAGGAATAAAGCTCGAATGATGTTGTCACTTGTCATTATTTGATAGTCAATGCATTTTGAAAAGTTACCTCTCCAAGTCCAACTAGAGATTTTTACATATTTTGACCACATCTAGTTCACTTGGAATGTGTAATATGAACTCGTTTAATACATGCATGGATTTTCTAAGATTCAAATAATTATTTACCTATCTCTTTTAAATGTCTCCCCAATTGCATTATAATCCACTCTAAATTTACCAGGAACCCAAGTTACAGATGCAATCAAAGTCTAAAAGTAGTTCAAAATGCAATACTAACAACATAACAATGACAATTACAATAATAGCCACAAGAACACTAATGATGATGATGGTTAAGACAATATATTATAAACATAATCACTAATTTGATGGGCTCTACATCCAAGATCAAAACTTTACAACGCATAATGAAAATATGACCCAAATCCTTTCTTGAGAAAATAGGTTGATCGAATAAAACATCTAAAATTTCTCAATTAAGGAAAACCCAGGAGCTTTCTCCTCGTCTAAGGTTAAATACTTGAAGAAACACCGAGTAGTATCATCTTTACAATTACAGATCAAATTAAATGATTCGTAATTCCCCTCAATTTAGAAAGTCAAAGACAAGGAGGTTACCACAAAACTAAAATCCATATAAAAAAAATTTAAGAGAAAATGTAACTACAGTAATCGTTTAAAATATAGCAAATTTCCTTTACAATTACAATGAATTATTGACAAAAATGCATAAATCCAATATCCCAAAAAAATCTGACCCGAAACAGAGCGAAAGTGTTGAGTATATAGCTTTTATTATGTAACAATATTAAAATAGAATATTCCTTATACACCTGGACAGTTTTGGGAGACTAGTTGTACATAGTATAAATAGGATGGAATATTCAGCATTGTAATATGATAAGAAAATATCAATAATACAAAATCCTGTTTTATTTTGTCTGAGGGAAAAACCCTAAATTCATTTTCAGTTCTTCGATTTAGATCCTTGCAGAAGTGATTGAGATCACTTTCCACATGGTATCAGAGATTGTTTAGAGAATCAGATTATCGGTTTCGTCTAGTTTTTTTTTTATTCCCTTCTTTGTTTTTTGCGATTTCTAATTCAGATCTAAAATGGCGAATGAGAGACATTTGCGAGCTCCAGCAGAAATTGAAGCATCGAGCCCTTATTACACTACAAGAAATGTTACTTTTGGCGGCGTCATATTAGCGGCACACATATATAGTATGCTGCAAATATTACTTTTAACAGCGTGCAAGAAATTGTACGCGGCTGATAATTGGTACCATTTATTAAAGGCATTGTGCGCTATTTGCAAGCCGTCATTAAGCATTTTAACGGCGCACAAATCAAGCTGTCAAAAAAACTAAAATTGACGGCACACTCTCTACGCTGTTAAAGGACATTTTTGTCAAATAAAAAGAAGGGGAAATTGTTTATTCCTAGTGCGCTTACAGTTACACCATGAGTTTTTTCCACTTCTTTGTAGATTCATCCCGATCCTTCAATCATTCTAGTCGATATTGCTTAGATCTTTCAATTCCTTCTCTATTTCTTGCATTACGACACATAGTGAAGAACAAATCAATGAAATAACCTAATATTTGTACGAAAATAATTCCTTCTCCTTGTGTCGGCTCTTCTGCTGCTAGGTCGGAGCATCGAAGGGGTGGTGATAGGCATCTATTGAAGATTTCTTTCCAATTCAAGCACTCAAGCGTCTGAAAATGTAGTTTGTTTGCTAGATTCGGGTAATAGATTATTATTTATGGCGGAACCCTCCCCAATTTTGGTGGCGTCCTCATTCCCTTTCTGCCGGGAACTGATTCGCCGGATGGTTCATGCACCTTTGAGACAGAGATGATATTACAGCTCCTCCAATAGTGGTTATGGTTGTTTCCCTTCCGAGAATGCTCAGAAAGGTAACCTAGTTCCAATTTCTTTTCCTTTAGATTGTTGCATAACCTGACACGTTTTCGTACTATTTATGAGATTTGATTCATTCTTATGTTTAACTTAAAGGGGTTATTCATCATAATGTATTCAGTTGGATTTCCAAGTTATAATAATGATTTAGTGATTAATAATTCTAACTGTACTTGATTGTTCTGAATGTTCTGCTATTGGGCAATGTAAGTTTGAATAGCCTGGTATGTATAGTCAGTCTCTTGATGCCATTTTCTCAGGAAACAATATATTTAATCTAGCTAAAAGTTTTATAACCGTGTTTCCCTATCTACGGAGTTGCATATTTTGTGCTGAGAACTGTTGAATTTATCGCTTTCCCGTGGATCTTCCATGCTAATGTTTGAACCAGGTAGGTCATATGTCTCTCTTCTTGAAACTTCTATAGTTTAAAGCCTGGTACACGGAAACATCTCGCAGAAGGCCACTAGGATCAGTTTTCTGTAGTATATTAACTATATCAAGAACTTTTTGTGAATGAAATTTGATGTTTGTAATTGACACGGGTGGCCGTACACTTTTATGGACTTGTCATCTCGATATTCTCGTCTATGTGATGTGTACTTTTTAGTTGCATTTTAAAAGATTTATTCTGCATGAGGTCTAATTTAAGGTTTTTTGATTTCTAGAGTCTTAGCCTCAATTAGGAACGGACGAAAGAAATGATTAGTTATGAATTGGGGATAGAGCCAATGAGCTTAAAATCTATCTATTTTTTCCTAGAGATGCACATATCTTTGCAATGATTTCATTTGATTAATATGATCTTGCATCTTAACTTCTATCATTTTCTTAGTACTATGTTTTAACTAGTTAAGTTTTAGCATTGCATCTGTGTTTCATCACCTCTTGTATTGTTTTTATACAAGTCATGTGTCTTATGGTTTTCTTGGAAGTAATGTGTCTGATGTTTTAGTGGCAAGACATTTCATATCATACAATCATTACAAGTGATAATACACATTACAACAAAATGGCCCTCGCTTTAAAACTTACGAATTTATCACTAAATGGAAGTATGTATGCTTAATAAAGCCTCATATATTACACCTTTCGATTGGTTTCCACATGTCCTTGTTGCCACTTCTACCACAAACAAACAACTAGCAACTATCTCAAGAAAGACGTAGTTTGTATTCTCTATTGCCTCATCTTTCATAAGATAAGTCTATGATTACAAAATCCATTTCTGAGCAAAAACCTTCTAAGATCTTGCTTGCAGATGTGTACTAAGGATTGAAATCATATTAATAGCACTACTATTTTTAGTTTTTTAGCTTTATTTAAGCAGTTGAAGCTTCTTTTTCTTTACACAGTTTCTGTTTCCGCTGCTTTCAACCGAAGCGGTTTTTTTGGTGGGCTTTGAATAGTATTCCTTGTAACTGTCTTTTGGACGTGCTTAATTGGTGTATTTAGTGAGCTGATTTTAGTGTTGGAGAAAGTGGGATTCTTGATTTTTAAAGGCTTTATTGACACACTATTGTTTTGTATGCATTCATACCAAGAAAAAAGTGAGCTTTAATGATGACAAATAGAAATCTATTCACTTCAGCAAAGGAATGGTTCTGTTGAAGGTCAAATTTCTAATCTTTTGTTTTTCTCATTTTGCCCTGTTTTTAGCATAACAGTTTATTTGCTTTTATTTTATTTTTAAAAATTGCAGGGCATGATGAGCTCTATATTGAAGGATTGTGCATGTCCATTAGTGGATATCCCCGAAGGCTAAAGACAAATTTACAATTTTCTACAGGGTCATATGAACAAGTAACTCTTTTTTTGTGTTCTTCACATTTGATAATTTTCATGTTATGGGAATTTCGCTTTTCTTGATTTTGGGTTGCAAAATATGTTGTGGTCTTGTACTGTTTTATGATAATAAAAATGACATGACTTCCTATAAAAAAAATGACATGACTTACTAGGCTATATTCACCGTTTGAGTTTTTTTTTTGGAGAGATTATGACAATGAGTGTATTATATACATGATATGAGATGAGAATAGTGGTTCGGTTGAAACATATTCATTATGTTGTTAGAAATTTTAACAATTCCCTCCCTGCAGATTATACCAGGAGGAATTGTCAGCAACCCAAGGTCAACTGAATTGTTATGGATGATGGATAAACAGTTCCAATGAAGGATTCAAATAAGATGACATTACCTTAAGAATCTATAAGTACCACATGGTTAGTTGTTTTTTTTCCATGATGGTGGTCATTTAATTTTGCTCTATAAATGACTACAAAAAGATAAGGTAAAAGGCTTGGATACTAAGTATATTTGGAGAGGACTTTGTTTGTTGTATGTTTATAGCTATATAAATTTATCTTGTGTCTGTATTGATTGAAATAGTGGAGGCAAATAATTTAATGTATTGCCAAAGTTTTTTTTTTCAATGTGTTGGATTTAGTTGGGAACCCGATATATGAGGTTACATTTATTTATCAATTTATTGTCTTGTTCATCTTCTAATGTGTTTCTATTTGTGTTGTTGAATTACTAGTTTGTATATTGATTTTTGTATTATGCAACTGGTTTTTGTTCTATACAGGTGAACATTGGTTCATTTAAAGGGAAAAATTTATTTTTTTTAAAAAGAAAAATATAACGGCGTCGTACATACGTACGTCGTTAATAGTACACGCACCACATTAGCAGCGTCCTTATACACGCCGCCTCTAATATATCTATTGTTTTCGCGGCACACATCGTAAGCTGTTAATAACAATTTCAGCAGCACGCATCGTAAGCGACTAATAATAGCACCAGCGACATGCATTGTAAGCGGCTAATAAAATAATCTGCGGCGCGCATTGTAAGCTGCGAATAACCTTAGACTTTTGGCGGCTTTGAACTTTGCAGCTTGCAATGTGTGCTGCCAATAGCTATTTTGTACGTCGCGAAAAGTCTTTTTTGTTGTAGTGTTACATCCATCCGAGTGAGAATCCTAACCTCGCTTTGGTAGATCCGCCCTTGATTGGAAGAAATTTTCATTCCTGGAGCAGATCGATGAAAATGGCTCTAGTAATGAAGAACAAATTAGGTTTTGTGAATGGGGAGATACCGAAGCCTGTTGATGATGAGAGATTGAAGAATCGATGGGAGCAATGTGACACTACAGTCATGGCATGGATAACAAAGTCAGTTTCACCGCCGATACAAAGGAGCATCATCTGGATGAATAGTGCGAGAGAGATTTGGGACGATCTTCACCGGAGATATTCGAACATGGATGCATTTCGTCTATCAGATTTAATGGTGGAAATTAATCAAATCAAACAAGGTAATCAAACTATTACTGAGTATTTTGCTGCCTTGAAGACTGTTTGGGATGAGATTATGATATTGAAACCCATCCCTAGTTGTACATGTGCTGTGAGGTGCACTTGCAATGTTATTCCGACTTTTATCAAATATTTGGAGTCAGAATATGTGATAAGGTTTGCTAAAGGTTTGAGTGAGGCTTTTGCCCCTGTGAAGTCTCAGATTCTACTGATGAAGCCCCTTGCTGATATTAGTGATGCTTTTGCTATGAGCATTCAGTACGAGAGGCAGTTGGAATATGCTGCTACACATTCTCAGAGTGTACAACCAGCAATTTTTGCTAACAGAGCTGGCACAGAGTTCAATAGTAACAGAGGACAGCCTAGGTGGGAAGGAAACCAAAGGACTGGAAGTTATAAGAAAGTTCAGTGCAGCTATTGTGGATATACTGGTCATACCATAGAGGATTGTTACAAGAAAAATGGATTTCCACCTGGGTGGAAACCAAAGAAGAGGATTAATTTTGCAGAAAGCAGTGATGGCATTGAGGAGATTGAGATTCATCAAGGAATTGAACATGGAAAATCCTCTTAAGGGGGACTAGGACTGACTGTGCAACAACTTCAGAAACTGACTAAGTTCTTGGATAAGATGAACCTTGATGAGAAACCAGAAAAGGAGCATCTGGTGAATCAAGCCAACACCATGACACTCAATTTCAAGCAGACTGACAAGGAAGTGGAAGGTAAATGTATTAATTCCTGGATTATAGATTCAGGAGCAACAGATCATGTTGCCAATTCTATTAACATGTTTGAAGAATGTGATAGGGTTGAGGGGATCACAGTAAGTCTACCAACTGGTGCAACTGTAAATATGTCACACATAGGAACAGTAATGATTAATGACAATTTGATACTGAGTAAAGTCTTGTGTGTACCTGAGTTTCAATGCAACTTGATTTCCTTGAGTAAGTTGACTGCTGATAGACAGTTGTGTGTGCTGTTTGTGGATGGTGTCTGTCATGTACAGGACAAGACAACTGGGCAGAGGATTAGTATAGCTAGAAAGGAGAGAGGACTCTATGTGCTAAAGACAGAGATCATCAATACAAGAAGAAATAACACTGCTGAGAGATTTTGCAACAACACCACAAGCACTCTTGAGGCAGTTTTGAATAAAGATTTGCTATGGCACCTGAGGTTGGGCCACATGTCTCACCAAAGGATGACTGCACTGAAGCAAAGTCATGAAGAGGTTGTAGTTCCCAATCTAGATAGTATATGTTACATATGTCCACATGCTAGAATGAAGAGGCTATCTTTTCCATTAAGTACAAGTACTGTAGAGTCTTGTTTTGACTTGGTGCATATGGATTTGTGGGGTCCATATAGACATTCCACAGTATATGGGCACCATTACTTTATGACAGTGGTTGATGATTTCAGTCGTTATACGTGGGTTTACTTGGTAAAATCAAAAAATGAGGTCAGATCTTTAATACAGAATTTTATTGCTTATGTATCAACACAATTTGGGAAGATGGTTAAAATTCTAAGAACAGATAATGGGGCTGAGTTCAGATGGGAGGAATTCTATAGTGAAAAGGGAATTCTACATCAAGAAAGTTGCGTCTCCACTCCACAACAAAATGGAGTGGTGGAGAAAAACAACAAAGACATCTTAAATGTGGCTAGGTCCCTCCTTTTCAAGCTACCTTGCCAATCTGTTATTGGGGCCTTGTATTCAAAGATGTCTTTGTGAAACTAATCAATCTCACTCCCACACCAGTCCTAGAAGGTTCAACTCCTTTCCAGTTACTACATAATAAGGTACCTGAAGTGAAGAATTTGAGAGTTTTGGGCTGTTTAGCTTTTGCTAGCACACTCACTAGGGATAGACATAAGTTTGATACTAGAGCCAAGACTTGTGTACATTTGGGAATGTCGAAACTTCAAAGGGGTACATTCTACTCGATCCGGGACAAGGGATATTTTCATTTCCAGAGATGTTGTTTTCCATGAGTTGACATTTCCCTTTCAGAATCCTGTTAACCAGACCTCTTTGGATCAGTTCAGTAATTTGCCTACACCATGTGTCACTTTTGATTCAGATAACTATGAGAACTATACTCCTGTTGACACATCTAATTCTGGTCATGAGCAAACACCAGAAAGTCCTCCAGAATACACACCGAAAATTCAGCAGACAACACTTCACAACCTGCAACAAGACCTACCAGAATTCACAAACCACCTAGCTACCTACAAGATTATGTTTGTGCCCATGTTCAGAAACGCTCTTCACCTTAAAATCTAGAGTCAGTTATGAGCTGCACACAGCTTTCATTTCAGCACAGTGTTTTTGTTGCGGCCCTGGATAAAATTCCTGAACCACAACGCATAATCAAGTCGTGAATGACCCGAGAATGGCAAGTCGCCATGAAACAGGAAATTGATGCCCTTGAATCTACCAAAACCTGGGAGATTGTTGATTTACCTCCCGGGAAATGACCTATCGGATGTAAGTGGGTCTACAAGGTCAAGTACAAGTCAGATGGATCTTTAGAACGTTACAAAGCGCGGTTGGTGGCAAAGGGTTACACACAGATGGCAGGCATAGATTACGAGGAGACTTTCTCTCCTGTTGCTAAAGTCACTACTATACGCAGTTTGCTTGCCTTAGCAGCTGTAAAAGGTTGGCTGCTGCACCAACTGGACGTAAACAACGCGTTTCTTCATGGTGACCTTGACGAGGAGGTTTACATGCGATTACCACCAGGGGTTCAAGCAGCTCGTTCTAATCAGGTCTGCCGATTAAAGAAGTCACTATACGGGTTAAAGCAGGCTAGCCGTCAATGGAATCACAAACTCACTATGGCACTTCAAAGTTTGGGGTATACACAGTCCAAACACGATCACAGCATGTTCAGCAAACACCTAGGGGACAAGTTTATAATTGCATTAGCATATGTAGACGACATTGTGTTAGCTAGTAATCACATGCCCCCTTATTACTGAAATCAAAGAGCATTTGCACAGGCTGTTCAAAATCAAGGACTTAGGAACTTTAAAGTACTTTCTGGGGCTTGAAATATCTCGGTCCAGTTCAGGCATTGTGGTTTCACAAAGAAAATATGCTCTTGGCTTATTGGAGTCTTTTGATATGCTGGATTGCAAGCCTGCTAACACACCCATGAAGTCCAATGAGTCCTTATACGACGGTGATTCAGAACTCTTGAGTGACAATACATCAGTATCGTAAATGGCGGTAGAAACTGCTCTATCTTACCATTACACGCCCAGATATTTCTTATGCTACTCAGCAATTAAGCCAGTTTTTGGATGCACCCACGGTCCACCAGTACCATGCAGCACAACAAGTACTTCGCTACATCAAATCTGCACTAGGTAAAGGACTTCACTATTCTCGCCTACAATGCTTCGCTTTTATCCGGATACACGGATTCGATTGGGGTGCTTGTAAGGACACCCGTCGTAGTATAACTGGGTATTGTATGTTTATCGGGAATGCTCTGGTTTCGTGGCGATCAAAGAAACAGAGCACAGTTTCACGTAGCTCTACAGAGGCAGAGTATAGAGCCTTGGCAATGGCAGTATGTGAGCTCCAATGGCTCTATTTTCTGGGGACTGATTTTGGCACACCTTTTCCAAAACCAATCTCTTTGCATTGTGACAATATTAGTGCTATACATTTTGGCTTACAATCCGGTCTTTCACGAAAGAACAAAACACATCGAGATAGATTGTCATCTCATACGTGAAAAAATTCAAGATGGCCTAGTGAAGCTTGTTCCTGTTCCTACACTACATCAGCTGGCCGATATCTTCACAAAGCCGTTAGATGGTCCTATTTTTCATTCACTGATGACATATTTTCATATGAAGGATGTATATTGCTCCCCAAGTCCATCTTGAGGGGGGGTGTTGAGTATATAGCTTTTATTATGTAACAATATTAAAATAGAATATTCCTTATACACTTAGACAGTTTTGAGAGACTAGTTGTACATAGTATAAATAGGATGGAATATTCAGCATTGTAATATGATAAGAAATATCAATAATACAAAATCCCGTTTTATTTTGTCTGAGGGAAAAACCCTAAATTCCTTTTCAGTTCTTCGATTTAGATCCTTGCAGAAGTGATTGAGATCACTTTCCACAGAAAGCTTAACTCACCAAATCACCTCCAGAAAAAATCGCTTCAGTTACAGCAAAAGACAATGATTCAATCAAATCAGCACACATCGCAGATCTAAACACTAAAATAAATAAAATAATAATAAAACAAAACTCTGTACAACTGTAGATGCGAAAGCGTAAGAAGAAGGATCAGCAGTCGCCTTCTTTGTTAAGTGGGAAATAATTGAAACAAATGGGAAGAAACGGTCATGCAAATTCAGAAAAGTGGAAGGGGGAAAGATGTTTAAACCGTATTTGCTTGAAAAATGGACATCCGTTGAAAAACTAGGATGTTGCCACGTTACATTTTAATATTGCTTTACTTTTTTGAACATGACATGATTTTGAACAGAAATTGGAAAATCAGGTCGTGTCAGATGTTTGACTAGCAAATCAGATCATGCCTTTTCTGATATGGAAAATAAGGTAAACGTAACGATCCTTACATTTAAATGTAAGGAAATTCAAATAGCCATCTGATACAAAAAACGCACTAAACGTAGGCACATTACGTTTAAACGTAAGGAAGCTACGTTTGGACGTAAGGAATCTATAAAGTTGTGAATAACACTGACTCTCTCTTCTATCCCCTTTCAAACATTCATATCCCTACGTCAAAGGCAGTTCCTTACGTCTGGACGGCGATTTTGCAAGAAAAGTTCAGATTTGCCACAATATCTCAAGTACAATGGATCAACGCAATACAGAAACTGTATGTATTTCCCATTATCTTCTATTTACAACGCTTTATTGTTAAATTGTCTAGTTCTTTAGGCTGCAATTTTTAGTGGTTTAGTTCTTTTGGCCTGATAATGTTTAGCCTGATATTGTTGCCTGATATTATTTAGCCTGATTTTTAGTTTTCTGGGTTGAAGAAGAGGAGTTTTTTGAAGAAGAATGTAGTTTCTACGTTTGGACGTAAGACCTGTAAGTTTCTACGTTTGGACGTAAGGTTGCTATGTTTGGACGTAGAGACCCTACGTTTAGACGTAGAAAACTGCAGATTTTTTGTTTTTTCTCCAGTTTTGTATGCAGATTTCCAGTTTTGTTTTTTTTTTCTAGTTTAGGTTATTCTTGATTGTAATTTGATAAAAACATGCAATTTGTGGCTACAAACTTAGACTGTCATGGTTTAGGGTTTATTTTGCATTTTCATTGTTGATTGTTGATAATAATCCATTCCATTTGTTTGTTAACAGTTGATTGGCCTTCATGGTTCTGATGTCTACAAAGAAAGGGAAAATTTGACGTGGACTTTTAGAGGGAAAAAGACCAAGCTTCGGGATCTTGTTGAAATTCACATGAGAAGGATCGGATTTGAGGATACATTGACAGGTGGGGTTTTTGGACAATTCATTGAAATGTGCAATGAATGGTAGTTTTCCTCGAAGGTTTTGCAATATGTATGTTTCAATGCCGTTTATCCGAATGTGCCCGATGAGCTTCATTTTAGATTTGGTGAGACGACCGTGAAGTTCGGTAGACGGGAGTTTTGCATTATTACGGGTTTCAGATTTGGGGATCTCCCGGAACCTCCCGAACCTTATTCTAGGTGTTTTGATGAGGGGACACACTCCCACATCCATGACCTTGAACGTCGACCGATCACCATACCGGATATTGAGAGATGGTTATTGGATAAGACTGAGCGTCCTGAAGTTCTCTGCCGTGTAGGTTTAGTCTACCTTATTCACAGGATTATGATGGGGCATGACGAGACTACTGGCGTACCTCGTGAGACCTTCTATTTGGTTGAGAATATAGAAGGCATAAACGACTTTCCATTGGGTACTTGGTTGTGGGATCACACCTATAGAAAGATTTGTCACATGATGAATACCTACAAGGAAAGCACAGAAGACAGAGTGATGGTACAAGGGGTTATACATGCCTTACAGTTTTGGGCTTACGAGACCCTCCAGGATATTGGTGTTCCGATGGTTGCTGCCACCCTCAGAACTCCTGATGCGGCTCCTCGGATGATGAGATGGGGTTGCAAGAATCCCCCTCCACAGTGGAAGACGTTGTTGGCGTAGGCAAAGAAGGTAATAAGCTTAATAAACATTTCCTTTTAATTATATGTAATATTAAACATTTTGTTATTGTTAATTCTAATGAAATATACATTGTTTGCAGAGCCATGTTAGGGGATATCTGGAAGCAAGGGAAGTTGATAGGGAGTTGATGGCAGCTAGGGGCATCCCTGATGCAGAGATTACTGAGCCGCCACGTGTGATCCCTCAGCCTGCACCAATTGCACGGCCACCTAGGAGACGTCCATCTACTACACAGTAGCCATGCTCTACTACACATTAGTCAGCCTCTACTTTACACCCCTCTCCACATGAGTCACCTTTACCTACTCATTCACGACGTATGCCGCACAGATCCTACACTGATATGCTATAGGCGGAAGAAGATGAATCAGATGAAGAAGATGAAGCTGCTGGTCTTTATAGGGCTGTGAAGAGAAGGATAGATAATGGGCTGAATGAGATTCAAGAGGAAATTCGCCGGCAGAATGATGAGAACCGGCAAGTACTTCGAGAGGTAGTTCAGCGGCAGAATGAGCATGAGGCGATACTTTCCGAACTTAAGGGGTTGATGCATGCACTATCATCCAGAGATCAGGTAAAAAATTATTTCATTGTCATTTTTTATGCGATAAATTTACTTGTATGTATTCTGATACTAACCGGGCCACATCTTTTTCGCCACCCCTCATTGGCCTCCATCTCCTCCACCTGATACGAACCGGGCCACATCTTTTCAGTCTACCCCGATCGGTCTACACATGGTCATCATAATCGATCGATCTACACCTGGTCAAGATACTCATTAGTCTCACACTGTCGGCATACTTATCAAAGATACTCATCCATCGCCACCCCCGATCGATGACCTGATGATGTTCGGGTTTAATAAGATTCTTGAAGGAATTTTGCAACCCGGCAAGAGGGAGTGCAGCTGGATGGAGTTCAGCAAGAGGGAGTCAAGGAGGGGGACCAACATGAGGATGTGGTCGACGAGTTTTTGCTGGACGATCTTTATATTGAGACTACGATTGATTCGAGTAAGCATCATGTTATTTACATCTAAATATTATTTAGTAAGTTGATTTCTATTGAATTTTTTATTATTAACATAGATATTGTTTGTTATCGTTAATTGATGAGAGTGCCTATTTTGATGCAGATACTCGCGAGGCTACTACTCCTGCACCGGTTAATGTCGAGGCTACCGTCCATACTGTTTATAGTAAGTTAATTTATATTGAATTTTGTATTATTAACATAGGTATTTTATTGTTTGTTATCGTTAATTGGTGATCTCGATTATATTTGGTATAGATACTGCCGAGGCTATGACAAGGGCAGGTACTGCCACCAGCCAGGCATCGGTTGTGGAGCCTGAGATTGATTATAGTAAGTTATTTGATTTTTAATTTTGAAACTAGAAATTATATTGAGAAAAACTATCTAACTCGGTCATGTATTGAATATTCTTTAGCTGCTGGTCCAAGTGTTATTGAATTGGGTAAACGAAAGACGGATGATGCAAATGACAGAAGATTGACAACTCGTCAGACTACTAAACAACCACGATATTTAACTGATGGGTTGCACGTAGTCAGTCTGCCAGGTGCTAATAGAGGGACACCATTGAAAAAATTTCCAGTAGAGTTGGAAAACACTTTCAGTAAGTGGTATGAACAAGCACATCCACCTCCAATTACGATTCCCATGGGCTACGCAGTTGGAGTACAAATTATATATCAAACGGACAAGGAGTGGTACACACGTCTCTATCAGCAGTATAAAGAGTTTGACCGAGATGTATATATTCTTGTGACTTCATTTTTATATTTCTAAAATTTTCATATTTCTGATTTCATTATCTCTAACTTTTTTTTTTGCATGCGTACATCATTTCGAGGTGTGTCTGGACCTTATACAACGGAAAATGGAAGCATATACAGAATGCTTTATACCGAATACTACCATTGCCTACTCTGATTTATCCTCCTTCTGTGGTCAGGGTAATATAGATCAGAAAAAGATGCCAGACACAACGGAAATTCTAGATCATGTGATTGAGTGCGTCAAGAAATGGGATGCATGTTAGGAAATCTACGCGGGAACGCAGCGGAATTTAAAATTTTATTTCCTATCGACCCAAGATCGACTTCGTTTAAGCAATAAACAAATAGATAGTAGACGGTGGTTACCTTGGTTGATCTAAAAGATCGACGCTTTGACCATCCGAGGAGAGTAGTTCTGCATAGAGCCGCCCAAGTGTTCGGCCTCTACCGCTAGTCCACACGAGCACCCCACCGGAATCCCATCATGGATTGCTATTGGAAAACTCCGGTTGCTAGACCGGTCCTTTTCCCCTCTCTCCAACTCTCTATAGGATGCTCTCTAATTTTACACAAGAACTATTAGTTCTTGGAATTGTGATGTACAAAAGAGCTTGACACCCACCTTCTATTTATAATGAAAGTGGCGCCCCAAATAGAGTAGAAAGGAAGAAAACATTTTCCCAATAAAATAAGGAAAATATAATTGATTGATTTATCTCATTTATTACAACATCTCATATTAAATAAATCTAGGATATTGTCAATATCTTATATTGAATATTTCCAAGATATTGTCAATATCTAATATTGACTATCTTTATTTTATTACCATAAATCAATTTACACATGTGTACATATCACATATATATTACACAAATAAATCTATATATATATATATATAAATATATGGTGCGCATGAATCACCAATTTGAATTGGTGCAAACACACGTTGTATGTACATATTTATAAATATTAATATCTAATATTAATATATGGTAATACCATTAATTAAATTGCACAATCCAAGTGTATCTTATACAAACACAAATTGCGCCCCATATGCCAATAAATTGGCATCCAGAATATTCTTTAATTAATATAATATTATTAATATCTTGTATTTAATTTATTAATAATAAATAAATACCACCATATTAATTTACCACTATAACCTTTATAGTCTCGAGATAAATTTTCCTTATTTTGTTATCATCTATAACCACATTTTAATCCGGCTAGATGTTCTTATGTGTGTGACCCGATAGACTTCCGAATATGTTGGCCGTAGACACAAAGTGCAAATTACTTAAAATGCCCTTCATGCCTAACGATCACGGGATATCGCCTAGCAACACACCGTGACCCCACCATCGTAAGAGTCAAATGCAATGACTACTACCTTTCATGTGAAACAGCCACCACCGTGTAACTCACAATCCTATTGCTGTAATAATATCAATACGGTCGTTAGTCGAGTGTCAAAACATCAACGACCGTATCTTATAATCTGGATATCATGCTCTCTCGAAGTAACTCATTCACTCCCACTTTGCAAAGATTCACGAGAGTAAAACATTCCTTATAAGAAGGCCATTTCGGATATTCAATCCCAAACATAGGATACGCGATTCCCGGATGACCAATCATGTATACTCTGCATGCTTCAGTATCATACCCAATCACTACCGCATGATCGCCCCGTGGCTAGGGGAAACCTCAATAGTGTAAAAGCATGACAATCCACACCGTGATGCCATGAAGACCCCGGTCTTAAGGATAATTATACAACCGCCACATAGTGTGACACTTATCCGTGTAAGTGGGTCAGTCTAACGTACGCATTCTCTAATACACGTCCACGTATAGTCCAAGTGTCTCTACACGCCGATGAGACGAGATCTATCCCCGCCTTAAAGACGTAAGACATCTAATACGTGCTAGTCTGCTTATACTATCAATGCCATGTTTAATAGTACATCACCTGAGACATTTAAGTATCAAACTTATTAAAGTGATTAGAGATCTCATCAACCATAATCGCCTATCATGGTTTCTCTATCACAGTTTAATACTAAGGACGTTATCATATAACAATTCGCAATTGGTTCTTTAAAAGAACAAATATATGACAACATAAAAGCCATTATATATATGTATAAACATAAAGAAATAGTAGAAATGATCCGACCCGGTCGGATCCGGTCCAACCCGATTGGGTTTAGGACACTATTCCGACAATCTCCCACTTGGCCTAAAACCATCACTCGTACACACAAGACTAAGTTGAAACACAAGAAACTCATGCAATACTCGCAACCAGCCCTAGCCATAAACGGATCGCTATCCGTGGGGACTCAGACTATCTTCATATCATTTTCCAAATGACGAAGTCAAAGGAACCGCCTCAACACACACACGAATCTCTGACGAGACCCTGGTCCTTGCTCTAAGCAATGAATCCACTTACTATATCAGCTATATAGAAAAGGTGGAAGAACTGCATAAGGTTCGAATGAACCTTCTAGATCCATGTATCGCCTCCCGGCTAGCCTCTAAGGCACTACTGTGTTTTGGCCTCGGTTGTAGAATTTACAGTGACCCATAGGCTAGAACATTTCCAGCTCACTGTATCACTTAATCAAAGTGACTGCAAACCCAGACTGTAGCTCCCACTCGCCTTCGTAAGACTCAGGATATACGTCTGTATATCTACGTTTATTTAATTCCAAGTTTCAATAAACTAGGAAACTTTCCTTAACTTGTTTAAGGATATTCTCGACATTCACCAGATTACTTTCATATTGCTCATGACTATTCATGGACTATGAACATCCGGCATTACCTATAAGATGGTTCCTATCGCAGTAGCGATGGAAACCTTCCATAAGCATCATCATTCACCTTATCATTAGGACGAACGTCCTAACATAGATAGATCTTGAAAACACTGGCTGGCAGTATCCCCGTCGCGACCTATGCTAAACTCTTTTAGCATCACATCTATATAGGTAATCCATAATCAAACAGCAGTTAAATCTATCGCTATAGATTCTTATTTCCAAAATTAAGAACTGCCAATCCAAGTGCTTTCGTAAAGACCTTGGACTACCAAACATTAATTGATCAGATATGGGGTGACAATTCTCGAGAGAGATATCCAATACCTTACTCGAAAATCGTAACACACTCCCACTATCCATATTGCACATGGGGCATATCCTTCTTTTGACTAAATCAAACTGATTATCTAACAAAGAAATCGTCTAGAGAAACTTGTTTGAGTTCCATAAATGGATCTCGTGGGCTTACATATCATGTCATCGTCTATGAACATCGAGCTTTCTACCCAATGTCTTCAACACTATCATATAGCCATGATACGAAGTTATAACAAGCATCATCTGATTAGAACTGGGCTCAGCTGGCAGCATAAAGGTAATTACAAGGTTTACACCCCGTACCCCTCAGCCGTCACTATAGCCTGATGGTAATCATATTACTATCCATGTCAGCCTTTCAGGGACATTCCCTTTAGGTAAGACAGACTAGGTTCACAACCTGGTTGTCACTAATGGAATCTAATTCAGATTTTATGGCTCCTGGCCATATCTCTCAAACCTGCCTTTCAAACATTCTTTCATAAGTCGTGAGATATTCATTCTTCAAGATGAACATACCAGCAGCCCTTTCAGGCTTGAGGTTATCTACAGACTTACAGAACTTTTGTGTGCACTGAGCAGTGTCCTACACCTCATCGCTATGCGACGTCTGCTCATGTTCCAATGGTTGAATGTATCTTTGTGGTTCTCAAACTCTTTTGAGATCTGATTTACTCCCACTGTTTCTTTTGGAAGAAACAGTTCCTCTAGAAGACAGCATGTTTGGAGACAAACATTTTGCTCCACGGACAGGTAAATAATATCTAGCGTACTTGCTAAAATATTCCACAAAGCTGCATATGTCGTACTAGGCTCCAAGCCTTTCTGACTTTGCTTATGACAACTTCAAATTATCGGTTAGGATAGATTCGACATTATCCTCTTCCATATCTAATATGGAATTTATTCAACCTTTATTCTTTGGAACTTGGTTAAGTATAAGGGCATTATCCCGAAACGGGTAAGGGATACTTCGCATGGCTTGCGTCACACCTTTATCATATAAAGCGTTGTTTCCACTTTGGGAACACAATCTAATTGCGTATCCCAAAGATGGTATCTTTCAAGGGAAGAATCTTATTCCTTTTCAGACGACTTCTGAAACACCCTTCGGGTATTAATTACTTCAATCCAATTGAAGATTAATTCCTAAGTAGCTCATCAATCTCATATTCGTACTGGCTCGAACTTTTCGGGCTTTCCGAATTATGCACTTCACTGAGTACACTTGACTATTTCTAAAAATAGTCATAGAGATTAACAAACAATTATTTGTGGCATTAATTGTCATAAGCCAACAAACATCGGTATGTTTAGGCTTTAGACACTTTTTCTAGATTTTACAACCCTTTTCATAAAATGGTATTTTAGTCATCTTTAGATAAGATACGCAATACCCACATGATTCATAATCATATGGTTCAACATCATCATAATGACGTTTAATTACACGCTTCCTTTCCAGAGAGACTATGTCTAGAAAAACCACAAATATTAAGGATAAGAGCCATACATTTAGTTGAGATCTCATCACATATATCAACTATATAGTGACATCAATATAGTATGTTAGATTCAGTGACCTTCCAACTTTATCGGAATAACATTTATTCTTTACGATTGAATATGTCTACTAAATCCTAACAAATAACTGAAAGCATGTTCTTTATAAGAACCAGAACATAATAACATTTATTTAGTTCCCTTATCAGTTTACTAGATCCAGAATATGGTAAGTGTTACAACGTTTGCTTCACCTTCCATATATGTATTTAATCTTTCTAATTTTATCACACTCGCAAGATATCGTATATCTAAGAGTCGACTTGAACTTAGATAGATTTATCTCAACTCACTTGCCTAGAATAGTAACTTCAATAAGTTCTCTATTTAAGCACATGCCCTAACTTTCCTTTTTAATCCTTTAAGCACTTGTAAATATTTCTTAGTGTAGTCTTCATAAGACTTAAGAAAGATCACAAGAGCTATGTCTTTGATTTCCTTTCATAAAGAAAATCTAAAGTTTATTAAATAGTTTATTTATCCTTTTGAATCGTATTCAAAACATTGACTATTTAATTAACCTTTAAGCAATGGTAGAATTAAGTCGATACTTAAATTTTACAATTTTGAAAACAACCTTTCCAAAATTAGATGTGGTCATTCTTATCCAACGTTTGAATTAATTGTCATCGTATGACCGAATGATCATCTTGGATCGTATCCAATATATGACTAATTTGTTGAAACTTATTTCAAATGATTTAATCATATCATGAGCTTCCGCTTTCATTAATAATTAAAGTCTTGGAGCACTGCATCAATTATGTAATCTCCTTGTCTCTAACTACTATAACGGGATTGCTCATGTCATTGCTTATTTTAAAAGGATTAAAATTACTTAACCATATTTGAGAACGTTTCTCAAAATTAACAGTCATAATTTGGTTTTACTAATCAAGAATAAAACATAAATATAAAGTTTGCTAAAACTACAACATAAAAATGAAAATAAAAGAGTGTTGTTGTTTATACACGCAAAATCAAAAATGGTCTTTTGATTTATGATTTTGCTCCCACTAGTCAACTACTCCCAATTGACTTTCAAGAATCTTTCAAAATTCTTTAGTGGCCAAGATCCCATCTGTTACCCCGATTCCCGACGAGGGCCGATCAACCGAATAATTCGAAGGTATGTAACTCTTACCAATCACATCTCGATGTGACTCTTGGTGGTTGACTAGTCAACTCTTTGACAATTCACATCTTTATGTGGTAGTCAACCCTTGCCTCTAGAATAAGACGGTCCCGACGAGGCCAATCACCGCAATACTCTAGTCAAGTCATAACCCAATATTCGTGAGATCTCATACGATCATATCTCAATAACGACGATATACCCGTGGTAGGTCAACTCCCGACGAGGGCCGATCGCTTGATCCGAACAAAGGCTCTTCACCGTCGCTATAATATTGGGAGACAATTTTTCGACTTGATTTTGTTGTGGAAGTATTTACGTAAATTAATTCACTTAATTAATTTTTAATTACGGTCTCATCAAATATATCTATCTCTATAGACATACATCCTACACATTTATCTAGATCGTGCCTAGTCATGCATCTATCGTATCATATAAAATAAATACAAGCACAAAATAACTAAATGGTAAAGTAACCGGTATGATCATGGACTTTTCCTAGAGTGCGGTTTCAAATACAAATCGACGAAACCGCGGGTCGCAATCTAAAGGTAACTGCAACCGTCAATAGGATCTTTAATGCTCCATTCTCCAATGAGATCTTTATTTTCGTCTTTCTTTGGTCTTCATCTTCTTTCCTATTCTTGTTACATTTAATTCTATCTAATAAAATAAATACACCCGCCGCACACGGGGAGCCAACGGAATGGGATGAATGCAGAAAAAATAAACTAGGTCACGTTCTTCATAACGGCTAGGACAATTTTTAAACCAACAGAAAATTAAATCATTCACATCTATCATATCGGTCGAGTCCATGATCAATCGGGGTCCATATAATCATATTATATCTACTATATCTAATCCATACAATAAAATCTTATGAAAAAGATAAAATTAAAATTTAATTACTTGCGTCTTAATCAATCAATTAACATTTAATCTATCAAATAATTTTATCCAATCAATTAACTAATTAACATTTAATTAATTAAATGATTTTAATCGAAATAAAATTAACGATTAATTTTAACTATTTTAATTTTAATTTTAATTAATTGGAACTATTCCAAAAATAAATCAAAATTAAAATTATTTATCTTTTGATTCTTTCCTTTTGATTCGTAATCAAAAAGGATGCCTTTAGTTTCTAAACCAAATTTCTTAGCTTAGGCGCAGCACTTTCCAAAATCAAAATTTTGGAAGTGGCACTGCGCTAGCTTTTTATAAATCAAAGATTTGAAAAGCGCTGTGCTATTTCAAATCAAATATTTGGAAATGCCAAATAATTTTGGTTTAGGCTTAGCCACTTTCCAAAATCAAAATTTTGGAAGTGGCTTGTGCTTGAGCCTTTACCAAAATCAAATATTTGGAAGGGCTGAGAGCTTATTCCAAATCAAATATTTGGAAATGCCATTATTATTTTAATGCCATGTGGCATCCCAATCGCCCAAACTATTTGAACCATTGGTTAGCCACATGACACAACTAAACAAAGAGATATCAATCACAACTATGAACAATATTGAATCATAAATACATAAAACAAAAACGGGGACCACCGCATCACGCCAGCAGCCGCCGGTAGCCCGGAGGCCGCCGCCGCCGCCGGCGATCACACGGTGGTGGTGCCGCCGCCGATCGGCCGAGCACCACCATGGCCGCCCCTTTTTCTTTTTCTTTTATTTCTTTTCGTGTATCAATTTTGCAAATCAAAAATCTTTCATCTTTTAATTACGTGATTTAAACGATAAAATTTACTACGCAAAATAACATGCTTATTGCTTAAACTCGAAGCTCTCTCTGATACCACTGTTAGGAAATCTACGCGGGAACGCAGCGGAATTTAAAATTTTATTTCCTATCGACCCAAGATCGACTTCGTTTAAGCAATAAACAAATAGATAGTAGACGGTGGTTACCTTGGTTGATCTAAATGATCGACGCTTTGACCGTCCGAGGAGAGTAGTTCAAGATAGAGCCGCCCAAGTGTTCGGCCTCTACCGCTTAGTCCACACGAGCACCCCGCCGAATCCCATCATGGATTGCTATTGGAAAACTCGGTTGCTAGACCGGCCCTTTTCCCTCTCTCCAACTCTCTATGGATGCTCTCTAATTTTACACAAGAACTATTAGTTCTTGGAATTGTGATGTACAAAAGAGCTTGACTCCCACCTTCCATTATAATGAAAGTGGCGCCCCAAATAGAGTAGAAAGGAAGAAAACATTTTCCCAATAAAATAAGAAAAATATAATTGATTGATTTATCTCATTTATTACAATATCTCATATTAAATAAATCTAGGATATTGTCAATATCTTATATTGAATATTTCCAAGATATTGTCAATATCTAATATTGACTATCTTTATTTTATTACCATAAATCAATTTACACATGTGTATATATCACATATATATTACACAAATAAATATATATATATATATATATATATATATATATATATATATATATATATATATATATATATATATATATGGTGCTCATGAATCACCAATTTGAATTGGTGCAAACACACGCTGTATGTACATATTTATAAATATTAATATCTAATATTAATATATGGTAATACCATTAATTAAATTGCACAATCCAAGTGTATTTTATACACACACAAATTGCACCCCATATGCCTAAATTGGCATCCAGAATATTCTTTAATTAATATAATATTATTAATATCTTGTATTTAATTTATTCATAATAAATAAATACCACCATATTAATTTACCACTATAACCTTTATAATCTCGAGATAAACTTTCCTTATTTGGTTATCATCTATAACCACATTTTAATCCGGCTAGATGTTCTTATGTGTGTGACCCGATAGGCTTCCGAATATGTTGGCCGTAGACACAAAGTGCAAATTACTTAAAATGCCCTTCATGCCTAACGATCACGGGATATCGCCTAGCAACACACCGTGACCCCCACCATCGTAAGAGTCAAATGCAATGACTACTACCTTTCATGTGAAACAGTTACCGTGTAACTTACAATCCTATCGCTGTAATAATATCCATACGGTCGTTAGTCGAGTGTCAAAACATCAACGATCGTATCTTATAATCTGGATATCATGCTCTCTCGAAGTAACTCATTTACTCCCACTTTGCAAAGATTCACGAGAGTAAAACATTCCTTATAAGAAGGCCATTTCGGATATTCAATCCCAAACATAGGATACGCGATTCCCGGACCACAAATCATGTATACTCCGCATGCTTCAGTATCATACCCAATCACTACCGCATGATCGCCCCGTGGCTAGGGGAAACCTTAATAGTGTCAAAGCATGACAATCCACACCGTGATGCCATTAAGACTCCGGTCTTAAGGATAAATACACAACCGCCACATAGTGTGACACTTATCCGTGTAAGTGGGTCAGTCTAACGTACGCATTCTCTAATACACGCCCACGTATAGTCCAAGTGTCTCTACACTTCGATAGACGAGATCTATCCCCGCTTCTTAAAAGATGTAAGACATCTAATACGTGCTAGTCTGCTTATACTATCAATGCCCTATTTAATAGTACATCGCCTGTAGACATTTAAGTATCAAACTTATTAAAGTGATTAAAGATCTCATCAACCATAATCGCCTATCATGGTTTCTCTATCACGATTTAATACTAAGGACGTTATCATATAACAATTACGCAATTGGTTCTTTAAAAGAACAAATATATGACAAAGATAAAAGCCATTATATATATGTATAAACATAAAGAAATAGTAGAAATGATCCGACCGGTCGGATCCGGTCCAACCCGATTGGGTTTAGGACACTATTCCAACAATGCAAACACAGTGGCGCACATTCCGTGGGCCATTACTCGTGGTCACTGGGTAGCTGTCCAAGTGTCTATTCCCGAGCGGAAGATTAGGGTGTTTGATTTTCTATCGGGCCAACGATATAAGGATGAAGTGAAGGATTGTATTAGAGCATGAGGTGTTTTGTTGAGGAGAGTGTTGGAGATGGATGCTCGTTTCCGTGAACTCCCACAAATGTTTGATCCACGTAACCCTCCTTTACGGTCGAGTAGTATCAGCTGATCACATACCACAAATGCCAATCCCGTAAGTGTTATAAACTTCAAAGTATTTATCATATTATACAGTTTACACTATTCTTATCCTTTGATTAAAAAAAATTACATACTGTACATGGGTGATTATGGGGTATACACGGTGAAGCACATTGAGCATTTGTCGTGATAAAGAAAATTTTACTATGATCACAAATTGATAATATGCCTTTAATAAGACATAAAATTTGTGTGCAAGTATTTAATCACCCCTAGATCCTTAGATATGTAGGTATTTTTGGTGAATGTTGTTAGCTACTACTATTTTCGTGTATGTTGTTAGCTACTACTATTTTCGTGTATGTTGTTAATCTTTCCTAAAACAAATACGTTTTAGATAAATGAGTCATTAGTATTGTTATGACACACCTTGGGTCACATCTCTGAGCTCGTCAATCTGAAAATTGGGAGTGAAGTGTTTAAAGTAAAAATCCTTGAACAGACACATCCTTCTTTTTTGAAAATCTAAAGTTATTCTTTTGAAAATCTAGTATTCTCTGAAGAAGAAGAACCCCTAGCTATATAGAAACGAGATCTTGATAGAAAAGTTTTAGAATATAATCGTTATATGAATGTTATAACAAGTGACATAAATCATAATTTTATTTTATTTTTTTTATCATTTTTAATCATTTTCACATAGCAAGTGTATACATGATGAAAATTAAAGAATGATAATGAATATGAATCATACATGTAGTAACAGTCTTACAATGAATCTTACAACGGTTTTATTACTCCCCGCTTCAAATAACAGAGGCAATGCAAAAAAACACACATATTAAGGATGTGAGTAAATACTTAATTTAAATGTCAAAATAACTAAAAGCCATTATTCTATAATTAATACAATGTTGTATTTATTATCTCACTTCTTAATAAATAATGGTAGATGTAGAAAAAACACAATAAATGTTGCATTGAAAATGTAAGCGCTTCAACTATTTTTTGGAACAAATCATTTTGAACTACCTCAATTATTTCGGAAGGCAGAGAGTATAAAATTTCTCTGACTAGATGGTGAGTAGTGAAGTATCTCTAAATCTCATTGCATTATACAATTTCCATGCATATAAAAAGAGGGGGGACAGGGCAGAGAGTGTGTGTGGAGGGGGAAGACACATATTGTTTTCAAAGTTGAAATGTAAACCTTGACTTACCTCTGCTGTCTGTGGAGTTTTATGAGAGCCTTAGTTTTTGGGGAAGTGATTGTTGTAGGAAACTACATAGGCTGATACTAGTCATATGAGTTGCCTCCTATGAAAAACTGAAGGAACAACTAGAAATTGTGAGATCGCGATACATATAAATTAGTTTCAAGTCTACACAAAAACTTGCAAAGAATCCCGTGTTCTATGATCGAAACAAGAATATAGACACAATGTTCATTTCATTATAAAAAACATTGCTAATAAGAACGTGGAACTCGAGTAGATAAAGATCTTGGACGCACGGATACGGATACGTGGATACGGGATACGCAGATACATGATTTTACAAAAATATAGGATATGGATAAAGAGATTATTTGTAAATAATAAAAATACAAGGACTAAACTCTAAATAATAAAAATAAAATGTTTATATATATATATATATATATATATATATATATATATATATATATATATATATGTGTGTGTGTGTGTGTGTGTGTGTGTGTGTGTGTGTGTGTGTGTGTGTGTGCTATACAAGCACGTGTGTGTGTGTATCCGGTATAATGTTCTTCGGATACACGTATCCGTAGTCAAGCGTGTATCCGGTAAACTATCCAACTTTTAAATTTACAATTCGCCCCAAATACGTATCCAAAGGAGTATCCGTCGAGTATCGGTATCCGATACGTATCGGATACGGGATACGCTTGCAGGATGAAGTATACGTGCATCATAATGAAAGACTCATGATCAAGATGCATGTATTATTACAAAGCCATTGAGGTCCGAAGATCCTGTGTTTTATGATAGAAATAAGCATATCGACACAATATCGTTCATTTCACTAGAGAACACATTACTAACAAGAACGTGGAACCGTAGGATGTACATACTCATGATCAAGTTGCATGTAATTTTGCGAATCCACCGAAGTTCCAAGATTTTTAGTTGTGAGCAAGACTTGGAGTACACAAAGACGGGAAATACTTATGTGGAGCGCGCTAGAGTGTATTTTGAGGTGAAGTGACGGGTAAACGATGAGAAACACACAGTTTAAATACAGAATGAAATTGCGTGGTTCATAGTGCTCCACACGGTGACTCCACACATGTGTAGACACCACACAAGTATTTCCCAACAAAGACATTCCAAATTAGGGGATGTTGTGGCTTGAATGTAATACTTTGACTATATTAATATGTATTATGTACTAATATTATTATGCATGATTTTTCTCTTGTATATTGTTCATGAGTATACTAGACTTTTGGGTAACATAATGCGAATACCTTTGAAATACATTTAAAAGCCTTAGGGTTTTTACATGTATTTCTTAAATACACGTAAAGCTTAGGGCTTTAAATAAAGCGTTAAACGATGTATATATCCACACATCGGTGCACATCATAATTTTTAGAATTTTAGATATGCAAAGGTTTACCTCAGTGAGGAGAGTGTAGCAAAACTTCCCATTTACTTTGCTGGAGACACAGCTATCTACACTAACCCCTTCTTCAAGCAACACCTCCAATTACGATTCCCATTGGCTACGCAGCTGGAGTACAAATTATATATCAAATGGACAAGGAGTGGTACACGTCTCCATCAGCAGTATAAAGAGTTAGACCGAGATGTATATATTCTTGTGACTTCATTTTCATATTTCTAAAATTTTCATATTTCTGATTTCATTATCTCTAACTTTTTTTTGCATGCGTACATCATGTCGAGGTGTGTCTGGACCTTATACAGCGGCAAATGGAAGAATATCCAGAATGCTTTATACCGAATACTACCATTGCCTACTCTGATTTATCCTCCTTCAACGCTCAGGGTAATATAGATCAGAAAAGACGCCAGACACAACGGAAATTCCAGATCATGTGATTGAGTGCGTCGAGAAATGGGATGCAAACACAGTGGCGCACATTCCGTGGGCCATTACTCGTGGTCACTAGGTAGCTATCCAAGTGTCTATTCTCGAGTGGAAGATTAGGGTGTTTGATTTTCTATCGGGCCAACGATATAAGGATGAAGTGAAGGATTGTATTAGAGCATGGGGTGTTTCGTTGAGGAGAGTGTTGGAGATGGATGCTCGTTTCCATGAACTCCCACAAATGCTTGATCCACAGAAGCCTCCTTTTGCGGTCAGAGTAGTATCAGCTGATCACATACCACAAATGCCAATCCCGTAAGTGTTATAAACTTCAAAGTATTTATCATATTATACAGTTTACACTATTCTTATCCTTTGATTAAAAAAAATTACATACTGTACATGGGTGATTATGGGGTATACACGGTGAAGCACATTGAGCATTTGCTGCATAAAGAAAAATTTACTATGATCACAGCTGATAATATGCCTTTAATAAGACATAAACTTTGTGTGCAAATATTTAATCAGTCCTTAGATCCTTAGATATGTAGGTATTTTTGTTGAATGTTGTTAGCTACTACTATTTTCGTGTATGTTGTTAGCCACTACTATTTTGGTGTATGTTGTTAATCTTTCCTAAAACAAATACGTTTTAGATAAATGAGTCATTAGTATTGTTATGACACACCTTGGGTCACATCTCTGAGCTCGTCAATCTGAAAATTGGGAGTGAAGTGTTTAAAGTAAAAATCCTTGAACAGACACATCCTTCTTTTTTGAAAATCTAAAGTGATTCTTTTGAAAATCTAGTATTCTCTGAAGAAGAAGAACCCCTAGCTATATAGAAACGAGATCTTGATAGAAAATTTAAGAATATAATCGTTATATGAATGTTATAACAAGTGACATAAATCAGAATTTTATTTTATTTTTTATCATTTTTAATCCTTTTCACATAGCAAGTGTATACATGATGAAAATTAAAGAATGATAATGAATATGAATCATACATGTAACAGTCTTACAATGAATCTTACAACGGTTTTATTACTCCCCCCCGTTTCAAAATAACACAGGCAGCTGTCAAAAACACATATAGTACGGATGTGAGTAAATACTTAATTTAAATGTCAAAATAACTAAAAAACCATTATTCTAAAATTAATACAATGTTGTATTTATCATCTCACTTCTTAATAAATAATGGTAAATGTAAAAAAACACAATAAATGCTGCATTGAAAATTTAACTGCCTCAACTATTTTGGAACAAATCATTTTGGCAACTGCCTCAATTATTTCGGAAGGGAGGGAGTATAAAATTTCTCAGACTAGATGGTGAGTAGTGAAGTATCTCTAAATCTCATTGCATTATACAATTTCCATGCATATAAAAAGAGGGAGGGGGCCAGGGCAGAGAGTGTGTGTGGAGGGGGGGAGGGCAGACACATATTGTTTTCAAAGTTGAAATGTAAACCTTGACTTACCTCTGCTGTCTGGAGTTTTATGAGAGCCTTAGTTTTTGGAGAAGTGATTGTTGTAGGAAACTACATAGGCTGATACTAGTCATATGAGTTGCATCCTATGAAAAACTGAAAGAACAACTAGAAAT
The DNA here is from genome assembly GCA_026214975.1 of Gentiana macrophylla. Taxonomy (NCBI): domain Eukaryota; kingdom Viridiplantae; phylum Streptophyta; class Magnoliopsida; order Gentianales; family Gentianaceae; genus Gentiana; species Gentiana macrophylla. The sequence goes on along the minus strand of CM047812.1, from coordinate 25,533,222 downwards.
TGTGAGATCGCGATACATATAAATTAGTTTCAAGTCTACACAAAAACTTGCAAAGAATCCCGTGTTCTATGATTGAAACAAGAATATAGACACAATGTTCATTTCATTATAAAAAAACATTGCTAATAAGAACGTGGAACTCGAGTAGATAAAGATCTTGGACACACGGATACAAATACGTGATATACGGGATACGCAGATACATGATTTTACAAAATATATAAGATATGATATGGATATATATATATATATATATATATATATATATATATATATATATATATATATATATATATATATATATATATATATGTGTGTGTGTGTGTGTGTGTGTGTGTGTGTGTGTGTGTATGCGTATGTGTGTATCCGGTATAATGTTCTTCGGATACACGTATATGTAGTCAAGCATGTATCCGGTAAACTATCCAACTTTTAAAAAATTACAATTCGCCCCAAATACATATCCAAGGGAGTATCTGGAGTATCCGTCGAGTATCGGTATCCGATACGTATCGGATACGGGGTACGCTTGCAGGATAAAGTATCCGTGCATCATAATGAAAGACTCATGATCAAGTTGCGTGTATTATTACAAAGCCATTGAGGTCCGAAGATCCTGTGTTTAATGATAGAAATAAGCATATCGACAGAATATCGTTCATTTCACTAGAGAACACATTACTAACAAGAATGTGGAACCGTAGTATGTACATACTCATGATCAAGTTGCATGTAATTTTGCGAATCCACCGAAGTTCCAAGATTTTTAGTTGTGAGCAAGATTTGGAGTACACAAAGACGGGAAATACTTATGTGGAGCTAGAGTGTATTTTGAGGTGAAGTGACGGGTGAAACGATGAGAAACACACAGTTTAAATACAGAATGAAATTGCGTGGTTCATAGTGCTCCACACGCTGACTCCACACATGTGTAGACACCACACAAGTATTTCCCAACAAAGACATTCCAAATTAGGGGATGTTGAGGTTTGAATGTAATACTTTGACTATATTAATATGTATTATGTACTTATAGTATTATGCATGATTTTTCTCTTGTATATTGTTCATGAGTATACTAGACTTTTGGGTAACCGCAATGCGAATACCTTTGAAATACACTTAAAAGCCTTATGGTTTTTTACATGTATTTCTTAAATACACGTAAAAGCTTAGGGCTTTAAGTAAAGTGTTAAACGATGTATATATCCACACATCGGTGCACATCAGAATTTTTAGAATTTTAGATATGCAAAGGTTTACCTCAGTGAGGAGAGTGTAGCAAAACTTCCCATTTACTTTGCTGGAGACACAGCTATCTACACTAACCCCTTCTTGATCTTCTTCTTGTTGTTGTTATGATCATCATCATGTGGGCTTTTGCAGCCATTGTTTTCATCTCCGGCAGCTGTGCTACCACCGGCATCACAAGCCGGAACCGGAGGAAGTTTAGAGTTTGGAATATCGACAAGATCTTGAAGGGTTATAGCTTTTTGTGGGAAAGTGTACTGAAAAAGAAGGGCATCAAGATTTTCTAAAGGTGTTAAAGAATTGAAACCATGTATATTTCAGCTATGTTGAATGATTAGTATTTTGATTTTGTTGTTTAGTTTTAAAGATACAGGTTTGATGGTGTATCCAAAAAGTAGATAGAAAATAGGGTAAGTGATCATTAGCATGTTTAGGGTAATATAATTCTAAATCATAAGTTGACTTCAAGAATGACCTCACCAATTCTTTTATATAATATAATAACAAATGTTGGTTTTGGATAATGCATATAGAGTTTCACGATAAATTGTTACAATAAAGTGGCATAACATTAATTTACGATACATGTCATGTCTGCAATAAAATAGATACAACAAAATGGACATAAGACATCTTTCACTCAAGGACGTAGAGTCCAACCAGTTGTTATTTTTTATACAACAATAAACCAATATACTATAGTTCAACACAGTTAGTTATCTTAATACAGCTCACCTGACCATATATTGATAGTCCAGTAAGTCAGCCAAAAATAAATTAATATCTTGCTCCGTTATATTAATTTAAATTGATTAATGAGTTAATATCTAACCCAGCCAAAGATAAATTAATATCTAACCCGGCCAAAGATAAATTGATTATGATGGGACAAGCACCATAATCAATTGTGTAAGATATGTTTTGCAGATTTTTGTATGTATCTATTGAATTTGTGGAAATAACATTACTTACTTTTACATTATTGATCTTGATATGTGTATGATATATATTGATTAATATGAATCACACCATGCATGATTAATAGTGTAATAGAAAAATGCTATTTCTATAACAAAATAGTTACAACTACAGAGAAGAGTTATATACAACATATTTTTACATTATTGATTATAATAATATACCCATCACCAATGAGCCTCACACTATTATCAATGTTATAACAAAAAAATGTTGTAGAATCTTTGTTGTCACGAACTATCATTACTCTAATGCATGTCATGCGTTGTGTCATTTTGATGTGACAATTTTGTTTGGATACACTAGAATTTCTATATCGAAACACTAGTTCCAAAACTTAATTGTCATAATAATTTTATATTAATAATCATGATAGAGTCATATCAATCAATGAATGTTATGCCGTAATCAATAGTGTAAAATGTTTTCAAATAACATGTTGTGATAGTTTATTGTCGAATCAAAATTGCTAGTTCCACAATAAAATTGTACAATTTTATATTATGATCGATGATATAAAAATATATTATGTAATCAATTGAAATTGGTGTAGAATGCATACACATGTGACCATCTTTCCACCTAACATAAATATTTTATTGGAGATTATAAAATTTTAATATCTCATGATATAAAAGTATATTATGCACATCAAATTCCATTGCTGTTGATTGCATACACATGCATGTGACCATCCTTCCACCTGACATAAATATTTTATCGGAGATTATAAATTTATAATATCATTGAAATGACATCCTTTTAAGAGGACAGGGCAGCTGCAGGATTTTCGATATGGAGGTCAAATATTTGTCATTTTTTTTCCCATATCACACATATATTTATATATTCAATTTCATACATGTAATAATGAAGAAATAGATAAAAATAAAGGGTCAATACTTAAAAATAAGAGGGTTAATTTCACAGATGTATATGTTTATTAAAAAAATATCTACTATTTATACACAATATTTTTATTTTAGATGGTCAGCCGCACCCGAAACCCCCAATGTAATGACCCCCCATAAGGGGATATATATCTGCTTACTTTAATCAAGTTTTAGCTGGTAAAAAATTGACCATGTGAGACATGTTTGGCATCGGGGATTTGATAGCTGGAGATATGTACTATTTCTGTCCTTAAATGATAATTATTTCAACTAACTAAAATAAATTGTCACCTATCATTTACCAATTTAGCTAGCAAGTAAAACATTTATTACTTTATTCTCTCTTTTTTTGAGGCAATATTACTTTATTGCTTTATTCTCATAGTGAAATTTTTTTTTTTTTTAAAAACATTTAGAACTTTATGATTTAAAATTTATGATCGTTTAATATTACTCAATAATTAGTTTGAATTATATGTTTTAAAACTTATGATATTTATCAACTTTTTTTTTAATCAACATGAAACCTTAAAGTATTAATTATTTAAGTACATGTGTAGTACTATATGATAAGAAAATAGCTGCCACTACATTTTCAAAGACTATATATTTTCTTTACTTTTTATGAACAACAATTGATGTTAAGAGGAATGAATGGGAATACAAAGGAAAGTTAAAACCTCCCCACCCCAAGGTCCCACCCCTTCCCCCCTGGGAAAAAACAACAACATTGAAAACACTACATGTCATGTTTGAATAAAGTGGACCTTTAATGCCTTAACATCATGTTTACAGCACATTAAAGATATGAATAAATTATGGTTTATGGTTAAATATTAATTTCATTAAAACAATGAATTCTAGAAGCTCCTTCGTTACATCAATTCATGTTCGAGAGTAATTATGAGTACAAACCGGGCCAGTAAGTCTCTGCTTGCAATGAGGATATGGGGAAGTTCTTGTGTGATATATCCACATGCACCTAATTGATCGATAAAAAAACAATACAGTTTGAATTCCGTTTAAAAACAAAAGGTGTACAACTCTCCACATAAGTGCACTCCGCATATGGCGGGTGCACCGAAGAACTTCCCGAAAATGTGCGCCAGTGTTTTTTTTTTCCCTTTCGATTCGAGAAGATTTACTACTATATAATAACAGTAAACACTACTATACAATTTGCGATATATATTGATAAAGCCACTTCTATATATAGATAACATGATTCGAACCCATTAACTATTATACTCCTATAAATAAATGTTTCACGCATTAATAACAAATTTTTGAGAGCAAAAATATTTCACGCATTAGTATTTTTAATTTTTATAAGTAAAATATTATCAATATTTGTTTTGATGTATCATTTTGATAATGATTTTGTATTTTATAGTTAGTAATATGTCAATTTGCCCAATTATTACATATGTGGGCAAACATAAATTTTAAAGGGGTAAAAAAATTACACAACACATATAGTATTTTCCGGATGATGATGATGGTGATGAGATCGACTACTTAGTTAGAAAAATGTTTTTATAATCTCTTCCATATGTGGTGGATTTTCCTACACTGGGTTTGCCACACATAGGGTTTAAAGAGGCCATGCTATACACTCTATCACGTAAACTTAGGGCGGGCCGAGATATGGCACTCAACTTTGTATCTCTTTATTTGGTTTATTAATAAAATAAAAATATAATTTAAATTTTTTTTTTATATATAATCAATAGGAAACCATTCAAATATCCGAAAATATTGTCATAGTTATCCTTTGGTGTTTTCATCATGCTCCCTTATCCACTTATCCCTAGCCTTCTGGCATAACATACTCTCAATAATTCTGTTTTTTTCATATACATTATTTACGGCCTTCACTCTTGCATCACATCTAGAAAGACTAAGGTATCTAGTTTCATCAAGTAAATTAAAGTTTTCAACAACCTTTTTCGCATCCTCTAGTTCCTCCTTAAGCTTCCCAAATTTGCCTTTACTCCAAGTTTTTAAAGTCATTTCAACACTTTTCAGTTTTTCCTTTAAAACAAAGCCAAGTCTCCAGTTACGGAACAATCATTCCAAGCTTTAGCAACTATCGAATCAAAACCCTCTTGCTCTTGCCAACAATTGAAAAATGTAAAAGCCGTGGGCCCAAAGTCAATCCCAGATTGTTTAAGAAGCTAGCAGGGACAGTGATTAGAGAGGCCTCTTTGTAAAGCTAATAGAGTTAATTAAATCTGGCCAACAAGAGATAACACCAGGGGACACAACACAAGAAATCTTTCTATTCTACTCAACTTTGTACCAACTTCATTCATCCAACTGAATTTAAGCCCTTCAAATTTTAAGCAAGAACCAACCTTAAAGCATTTCTTCTAAGCCACAAGATCCAAGAAATTGTTTTGATCAAAGCATCCCACAGCCGGAACCTCTCCTTATTATTGACATGAGCAGGAGCCAAACGAGTCAAATCAACAAGGGAAGACACAGACATAATACGCATACCGCACCAACAAGAAAAGAGCATCCACACACGATGAGAAAAAGAGCAATGCAGTAAAAGATGGATTAAATCCTCATCAACCAAGTGACAAAAAGGACAAAGCAGTTTAAATTTCCAACTCACACCGAGCCTTTGTAGGCAACCGATCCATTAAGCATTTCCATAAGAAAATATTTACTTTTTTGGGTACCAAATTGTTCCAGATGAAGTGCCACGAAGAAAATATATGTGTGTGTTTATACAAAAGTTTCTCTCATGTTTATACATACTAATTTTTTTTTATAATTAAGGGGTTGACCGCCCCACCCTTCACAAGGGTGGCGCCGCCCCTGGGCATACCATACTACATAAATAAAGTCCGAACAACCACTCATTGGCCATCTAAGTGCTTGACTATTCTATCATACACGTCTATCATAATTTCATCACATGACTTAGATTAAGGTTCAAGGGTATGCTCCATGAAGAAAGGGCCCAACATATGTCTCGTGAAGGTAGAGCATCGCATCATACATAACATTCCACAAAATGCAACCTACTATGACACTGCACGTTGGTAAAAACACTTATAACCGGCCCCATTTGTTACTTTAATAGACCCATTGGCGGGAACACTGTGCTAAGGGTACCAATGATTTTCTAAACTCGATCATAACATAGTAACATAATCCAAATCCTAACCAAGATCCGATTCATGGAATGCAAGCAATCATACATGCATGAAGTCTACTCTATCGCATAATGATTTTTAAATTGCCTACTATCATTCCCTGGGCACAAGCTCATAATGCCATAGCTTAAGCCCCCCTTCAAAATCCATATTTTTTTATGGTCATGTCTTCGTATCTTCCTATTGGATTTTATGTCAATTTTTATGTTTTACGTAAGGTGAAAAAATTAGTAAGACTTGTATCAATACATGTATTCAATCAAAAAAATTCTAACCAACTTATATATCATTTTTTTTACATATCTTCACATTATATACCCTAAAAACAATTGTTATATCATAGTTTTTACACAGTCGATGATCATAAAACAGAATTTCTTAGGCCTCCGATTACACAGGGACGCCTCTGCCGACGAACATGCTCAAAATACAAATTGTAACGGTATTGGAAATAATGCATACGTATGATTATACAAATGTAGATCGAAATTTACCTTTGTCTACCTGCCAAAAAACAAAACAAAACAAAACAAAACAAAACAAAAATGAAATAATAATTAAAAAGGTACAGGGGATTTTTTTTACTCAACGTGTCACAGCTTACATCACAAAAGTCGTATCAATACATATCATTTTTAAAACTACATGTTGAGATCTTTAAACATTACAAAGAAGCAACAAGGAAATGCCTTACTAATTAATATTTTAGTACAAATTGGGTGATCAAATACATTAAGTGTTATAATTTAAAATATATTCCTAACACAAAGTACAAATCGAGTTACAAATTGGAATATGCTATTTTGTTGCTAATTATTACAAAAAGATAGGATTAAGTGAACACATCAACAACTTCGAATCGTGTCCTGATTTTCTGGTGAATTTATTATGCTTGTAATGTCCCACATTGGAAAAGTAGTAGAATGTTCACCTCCATATAAGTGTGAGACATAAATGTCTTGTCAACTCGGGTTAGCCCTTTTAGACCAAGCGAGGACGGCGGTCTAGCAGTTGACCGGACATTTATGACTCATTTAGCGCTACTGGGCCCGGGTCCCAAGGCGTTCTGAATGATATTCAGAGCCGACTATCGAGGCCAGGCTATCATGCTACCATGCATCGTATAAGAAAACGGTGTAAGGATGACCTCTAGTTAATGTCTAGTTACCTCTAGTTACCCGGGGTCTGGGGGCGTTACAATGCTCCTTCCATTTTATATTCTTTTTTTGATATTTATAATGTTGTACTACCACTTGGATTGAGATAATAAGAAGCCTATTATTTGTCATAAACTTTATGATATAATGGACGAAAGATTATTTAGCCTTCTAATAGTTGGTATTATTAGAGGACAAGAGATAACAATGGCTTTCAAAGAAGATATATAGTTGATACATTGTTAAGATAATAGTTGAAATAAAACATTTCAAAGTGCTATTTCCTTGGTTTTTGAGTAATCGAAATCCCAAAAGTAATTAATGTATGTTTGGTTAATTAGGTTTGGTCTATGCAAGGTGGGTCGCCAATATAATTCAAATATAGGGTTTTGATGCCTCTCAAAGAATTGAATAACCGAAATATGAATTATACCATTAATTGATTCAAAATTAGGAATAAAAAGTGAAGTGAATGAATCCGATTTATTTGAAGATCATGGGAGCTAAATTTGATTATAGTTTGTTTAATCTTATTTGAATTTGATTAAAACTCGAGTCTTGTTTATTTTCTTGTTTTCTTTTTAGAGCATTCTGTTGTTTTCTTTGTTAGTTAAGACTTAATCTTTTCAATATTTTAGCCAAAGACCACAACTTTAATTTAACCTAAAAATTTGTGGTTGGTCTTTATGGGTTCCGTTTTAACTCATTTTGAGCTATACTACATTTGACCCAAACTTTAACCTAAGAAATTGTGGTGGGTTTACGTCGGTTTGGTCTTGACTCGCTTTGAGCTTACTACGTTTGACCTGGTTCGCCTGTTAGTCCTAGTGATTTATGTTGTTTGATGATGATTTCACCGATACAAACATGTGATTGAAGTTCACTTAAGTCATCTGCTGTGATTAAGGTGATTAGACTTAATCCAACATCATTTGAAGTCCATTAAAGTCAATAACTGTGTTTGATGATGATTTCACTTAATTAAACACGTGATTAATGTTTAGTTAAACCGAATGCAATGATTGGCCCGGGTGAATTAGACTTAATTGAACAACAATTTGAAGTCCAGTTTACTCAATCACAGTGTTTAATGATGATTATACATTTTACTTAATCAAATGTGTGATTATGGTTCAGTTAAGCTTGATTCAATTAAGCCAATCACGGTTTTTGATGATGAGTTCACCTAATTGAACATGTGAATGAAGTTTTTTTTGTTTTTTTTTTTTTTTGTTCAATGGTTTATCAAATTAGAAGTCAAAAGATTTGTTGTTCATGTAAATTTTATGGCGTTATTATACTTTTAATTTTTCTTAGAAGATGATTAAATATGATAATACTTGCTCAATGCACATTTAAAATAAATAAATAAAAACATATGCTATGAAACATATACTTCCTACTTATCATTGACATCTCAATAAATTATAAATATGTACAAGCATTTTGAACTATATAGCTCCCTTTAAAAAAAAAAAAAAAAAAAAAAAAGGACAAAACAATAACATACTAAAATTTTTAAAAATAAATTGTCACAGAAAGCACTTCAACAAGTAGTCGGATCCTGTATAATCATATCCGTCAACGTTTTCTGCAACCCGATAATGTCAATGCACGATGGATCATCGACCTTATTCAACAAAAAAAGATACAAGTATATATTTAGTAAAACGCAAAGAGGAAATATAAGTATTCTTCTAAGAGGCACCATATACAAATGAAAGTGATTCAAACCCTCATGTGGGATATAGTTGATCAAGTAACCATATATTTTTACTACTATCAAAGTAAATATTTTTTCCGGACTCTAGATCTTGTAGAAGTTTATTAGTTACTCGGAAAAATGCTTTAAAGTTTAGGTTTTAATTTGAGGATGAAGGTCACCCTCTGTCTAACATAAAGTTGCTATATGCCTCACATCGAAGACTTGCTATTGTTTCACAAAACATATCAATGAATGAATTTTCCTTGCACCATTTTGTTTAGGTTTTGAGGTTGAAGGACACCCCCTCCCCCTTTTTACACATATGTTGTTGGACTAATGTTTATCATGATATCAAAACTAAGTCCAGAGGAGGTTTGTTACGGTTATTCTTGATCGATATATCCCACATTAAAGACTTGTTGTTTCATCAATACCATAATATGATATAGACTCCTTCCCATCTAATAGTCTAGGTCTCGATATATGTCTTCTTGATTTACATAAATTTTTCTCGTCTAATAGCCTAGGTTTTGATATATGATGTTACCAAGTAAGTAATTTACATATATCTCCCTCCTCCAACCACAACTTCCAAAGAATGTGAGAAAACAAAAATTTAGGGCCTTATTAGTGTTTAAGTGATCTACATATCTAAACACAACTTTAACACAATGTTTAAAAACAAAAGAATGAGTGGATTTAATTAGGCCCTATTATTGCTAAAGAAAATGCTACTACGTATCAAAACGAGTGACACAACAAATTTTTACATCATTGATAATGATGTAGGCCATCAAAATCAGCGTGTAAAAGTGTTTTGTTACTCGTTGTGATACAACCGTACGTTGTGGTAGTAAATCACTTGTTAAATCGAAATGAAACCTAAATGTTCATGCTATAAACATTGAAGAATTTACCTCACATTGAATCTTGTAAAGGGTACTTCCATCATCACTTCTACTAGACAAGTAGCTAATCACATTAAAACCTTGAACAACCAACTTGTTGAGCACTTTAGACATAGGGAAAACTTCATCTTTTGGACTAAAGCTGATCAATATCTCCACCCCATTCTGGCAAAGATTCAGTTTTATAGTTGATCTCCGGCGACCGGAACAGCTCTCACCACTAGACTTTCCTGAGCTACCGGTGCTCAAATTAGGGTTCTTAGTAAACGTTTCGTTCTTCAAGCGCAATTGAGAGATATTCTTCTGCAGATGGTTTATGTAATTCACGGCCTCGTGCATGTGATCGGATGTTGAACGTTTTCCCTATAACAAGTGAAACAATTAAAATCCTAGAATGAAATTCATTTATTGAGGTAAAAGAAGAATAATGTTATTGTCACGATTACTCTGACACAATAAATACCATATCCAGTTGAAGCTGTTGGAGATTCAACTCATTCTTAAATGTCAAGTTTGAGTCCTATATAATTGTTACCATGTGAAATGATTTGTTTTTATTTTGTATCTCCAGTTTTGTGCAAGAAATGTATTAGAAAATTAAATGCAACTCCTTGACACCATATATATATATTGCATCTGATGAATATATATATACAAATGTTATCGAGGCTTTTCTTTTCATAATTTAACTAGAATTTTCACTCAAAAAAACTGCATTATTAATAGACAAGAAATGTCATTACCATAACGGTTACGCCACAACGAGTAACAATACATATTTCTTAAATGTCAAGTTTGAGTCCTATATAATTGATTCATAAATTAAGCGAGTAAAACATAGCAAACGATATAGAACATAACAAAATATACCAAAACATTAGAGATCTCCATGCCATAGAAAAACATCAGAGCGAGCTCTAGCTACGCCCTCGTGATGCTTTGAGATGAATGAAAGTAACATTTTTTTTTATGTAGAAACTACTGTGAAAGGGAAAGTTAAAATAAAAAATAAAAAAGGGTTTTTTTTTTTTCTTCACCTTAATATACTCAAGAGGTAGAAGATTTCTAAGAGAAGCATAAAGATTTGCCATTTCTTGCCTTCGTTGCCTTTCAATCTCACAATGATTACTTTTCTTTATGTTCCTCTCATTATTTTTACCACCTTTCTCAGTACTTTCTTGATTTTCTGATTGATTCTTCTGCTTTTTCTTGCCACCGCCGGCCGCCGGAAATAAGTTGCTTTCCGGTGAAAACAGATTTTGATGAAGAACATTATCCACTTGTGGGCTCATAAAAAAGGGTATTTGTTGATCTCCCAGATCATAGCTTTGCTGGAAATTAAACATATCTTGATATGTATGATCAGATCATAAACAAAAAGGGAAAATATCTCCTATAATATGGCAAATAATTGAGAGTATTTTAAAGAAAAAGATTTGTTTGTTAGGTTGATGAGAAGGGAAATCTTTAAAGTGGACCAAAAAGATTCCATGTCTCTCTGTAGTATATATCGCTTCTTAAATAGCAAGAAGGTATATATATTATAAAAAGAGCGGGTGTGTTTCCCCCGTCAAGTGTTTTCCCCATTGGAAATTGTTATACATTTAATTTAGTATTCCATATATATAATTAATCAATCATAAGCCTTAATTAAATTCTATATAAGTAGCTATCCATAATTTTTTATTTTTTTTTTGGAACTATCCATAAATTTAATTACCATTTTTTTTGTACCAACGTTAAATTTGGTTTTTCTTTTGGAGCAACACGTTTTTTTTTTAATCAACTTGTAGCAACATGTTAAAACCTTTATTTTTTTTTTTGACATAATTATTTAAAAAATTCAATGAACATGTTAATTTATTTCAATAATAAATATAATAATTATAAGTAATTATTAAATTATAAATGTAATTCCTATTTAAATAATCAATCGTCTATCTAATGTTAAATCCATCTTCATTTATCAATCATTTTTAACACAAAAATCAAGCCATTTATCATATTGAAGAGATCCACAAGCATCAATCGTTAAACATAATCATCTATCGTTAAATCAAGCCATTTATCAATCGTTAAATCCTATAAAAAAATACCAATCATCTATCTAATCTAATCATAAACATAATCATATATATAATCGCCCACATAAAAAATTACCCACATCAAATCAAAAAATATAAAAAATACCAATAACAAATAATATAAGATGATAAAGTTGGAAAATGATAGTGATCTAAAAAAAATCAACAATGATAGGAAAACAAAATACACTGTGCGTAGAAGGTGACCATACAATAATAAATTATTAATAATAAATTGTAAATATAACAATTCATGTATTGTTTTTCATAAGCAGTCCATTTGTTAACATGAATTATGTGTGTGGATTGTGTGTTGATTATGTGTGTGTATTCACGGTCAAAGTTAATTGAAACACTCTCAAATTAGCAAAAAGTAGAGATTTCTAGCTCATTAAGTACGAAACAAAGCAGAAAAAATAATTGATATGCCTCCGTGCATATTTCTTAAGAATAATTAAGTTATGTTGAAATTGGTTACTATTTCATTAAGTGTGATTCAAAATCCAAAATACACCGTGCATGGTTTAACCTGATAGTTAACCCTCATTTACTCCATAGTTAGAATGAGTATTCAACAAAACAAAATTAAATTTATTTAAAAAAAATGCACGTTAAACTCTATAAAAAATTCAATATATCTAATATAATCTAATCTAATCATAAACATAATCATCTAGAGATCTATCATCTTTTATTATTTTAATTAAAAAAAAAGGCTTACATGAAAGTAAACGTAATAAGCCGACATCAAAAGATTCCCCACACCAACTCAAAAAAAAAAAAAAAAAAAACACTTACCTTTAAAAAAATAAAACAAAATGATAAACTTAAAAGAAATATTATAGTGATTTATCTATATAACAAAAGCGTACGTCAAATAAAAATGAAAAAGCGTAACTAAAAGCGTAAGAAAAATAATCACATTACATAACTTAGAAAAATACATTATCATCTATCTATCTATCTAACTAACAATAAACATAAGAAGAATATTCATATTATTATATAATATTTATTTCCATTAAATATGAAATAAAACTATATAATCATCTCTCATTCTAATCTGACGACAATAGTAAGAAAAGTACATCTAAAAAAATCTGCAGGACACGATAAAAACGTAAGAAGAATAAATCGTACAATCTAAAAAAAGCACACATACACTAAAAAATATTTTTCACAGTTATTTTATATCATTAAATATAATAATGTAGTTATTAAATAACATAGATAATTAGTGTGTTGATCGCTAACCAAATTTTAGAAATAGAAAAATAATAAAAGTGTAAGTGAGTTTCTTTCCTAAATATTTCTCTCAAAAAGTGTTTATCCCTAATTAATTTTCTCCTTAAATATAACAATCATGGTTAAATATTAAATAACATAGATAAAAGGTGTGATAATAATGATAAGATGAAGTCTCTAAAAAATTGTGTTCATGTGTGTGGTTTGATGAATTATACTTTCTTGTGCCAGATAACTTTTTAAATGCTATGTATTCACCATCAGTATCAATATAATTTTAATAATAATAATAGATGATTATGTTTATGATTAGATTAAATAGATAGATGGTTTGGTATTTTTTTATAGGATATAATGATTGATAAATGATGATGGTTTTAACATTAGATAGACATTTGATTTTTTTAATAGGAATTACATTTATAATTTAATAATTACTTAATTATTATATTCATCATTGAAATATGGACAAGATTGACTATTGTATAATGTTATCAAATCAAATCCTCCCTGTGAGTTAGAATTTGGTGGAAATGAGATTTCCCATATCCTTTTTTTTTTCTTTCGTTGCTGGTGGTCGTGGTCCAGCTTTAGGCTAACGATGATCCGGATTTAGTTCGGCTATTTTCCGGCTTTGGTCCGGTTGTATTATGTTGTTGTTTTTAGTTTTTAATGAATCCAACAAATCACATAAAAATATACGAATTCATGGACTGAATCATGTATACTTGGTAAAATTATGTAGTATTTAAAACCATCACACGACACAATCGGGGATGTCTAAACGTCGGTGAAATTAATCTCTAGGGGAGAGGAATAACATAAAATTCAAGTAGCAAAAGAAAGTTTGTGACTTCTATTCTCTAAAGAAGCAAAACAAAAGGAATAAACAGACGTGGTGGCAACACTTAGATCATTTAGACAAAGAATATCTTGAAAATGGGGGTAGTTGTGTGACCAAGACGATGATGCCAAGCTCTTTTTGATATTTTATTCACTGTGAAAAGCTGAAAAGAGGGAGTTTGGTCATTCATACAATTCATCTTTAACATTCAATGAATAATAGGAGTCGTGGTTTGAAGATCCCTTAAAGAAATTTAGAGGGTAGAATTCAAAAGAAACATTATGGGATTGACAAAGCTAAGATATAGATAAAAAATTACGAGACATGCCAGGAACATTACAAACATTGAAATGACTGAGATCGGTCACCCTACGTGTGGTACTTTTCAAACTCACATAGAGTAATAAAGGTCCTATCAACATTTGGGCCGACATGGGCTCAACTTGATATCAGGCCTCAACCAGCAAGGTCCATCTTTAGTACAGTGCATAACACCCATATATCTTCAACTGATATGACGTATGTCGTCCTTTGTCCGACAAGGTGCATGTCGCCTTCTGACCCTCATAGCCGGTAAGATACAAGACGCCTACATTCTTTTATTGCTGACGTTGTGTAGGTTACCTCGGTCGTTTATGTTCAATACAATACACGTCATCCTCGACCTCAAGCAACGGTCACATTCTCTTCAATGATCGTTCCGGAGTTCACATAGACATTACTTCTTGATAGTAACTGCTATAGTGATGGCTCTAAAATATACGTTCCGTTATAGCTTGAGACATAACGGCTCCATAACATGCTCCTTTACATGAATTTATGGTAAACTCCTTTGACCATGACTTCAATGTATCATAATCTACTCCCTCACAAGCTTAGGTAGATTTATATAAGTGATCATCATCCCCAATTACAAGGTACGCACATAATACACTTGATATACATTCTCGCTTACTCTCTTAACAAAAATTCATCTATTCAAATATTGCCTTGAGCGTGAGAGTGTCCCCCCGGAAAAAGCTCCAGCTGTAAGTCCACTCTCAAATCCACTCGAAAAATTATTTGGATCATCACCGTCAGGTCTATTTACCCGTATATCAACTAAATTGTAACCCGCATTTATTTCGAGACATCGTCAAGCATCATTCAATGTAAAATATTTCGAAGGAGAAGAGAAAATAGAACCTATGTGTGTGATGGCAAGATTATTTCCATCACCAACCTGATGTCTTCATTGTCAGAATAAGGCGTGTGTAATGCCAAAATTACGGAGCATCCAAAGGGGCATAAGAGGACGCAATGTTGAAGAAATTTGGACCGAATGAGAAAAAGTTGTAAGAGGTTGAACTCAGTAACAATTGCACAATTTCCTGTCTGTCCTTGCAATTTTCTGCACCGAGAATACCCAAGTAAGGTTTTTAGGGAGGGAAAATCGGCATATCTTGCATGCGAGAAAGTATTTTGTGTATGTTTCCAAGAATTAGGAATATTAAGATGTGAAAATGAACCAGTACTCTGAGAGGGATGTCATACGGCTGAATGAGCTATAGCAAGACCAGCAAAAGCGACTGGCTGCAATTTTTAAGGAAGAATATCATAATTAAGTAGTTTTTCATGAAGCTCTTCAAAATCAATGGGGGTGTCACATGATTGAACACCCTTAGCCAACTCTTTATGGTCATCTCTCAAATTGTCCTAAATGAGTTTCACAAGATCATCTGGATCCGTAGACTAATTCATCAACTTTAAATTTTCACAACATGAAGATAAATAGAGACTGTTTAAGTACTTTTTTTGCATAGATGTATTGTTTAATTTGTTTGATTTGTCTACGGGAGGGTTTTTTGCATATGTATCATATAAAGTAGAACATGCCTCACGAAGAATTCTTTGCCTGAGTGATAAACGGAATGATATTTTGAGAATGAGAAGAAATAAGAGAAGTTCAGCAGTTCACTGTACGCGCAACACTCATCATGCCTCACATAGAGTGATAAATGACATATCAACATATAGGACGGCATGAGCTCAGATCGATATCGGTCCTTAACCAGCAAGCTCCATCATTATATCATCATCCGACTTGACGTATAGTCATTGTATGTTCGACATGACATATGTCACCTTCTGTCCCTCATAATCGGCAAGATGCCAGACGTCTACAGTCCCTTATTAGCGATGTCGTGCAAGTCATCCAGGTAATTTATGATCAATACAATACAATTATCCTCGACCTCAAGCAATGGTTAAATTCTCTTCAATGAGTGTTCCGGACTTCACGCAGACATTACTCCACAATAGTAACGGATATAGTGATGGCTTTGAAATTTCACATTCCATTATAGCCTGAGCTCTAACTGCTCCATAGCAGGCTTCATTACATCAATACATGGTAAACTCCCTTAACCATTACTTCATTGCATCATAATTCACCCCCTCTACGAAGGAGTGTTATATAAAGTATCAACATCCTCAATTACAAGGTACACACGTAATATGATCGCTATACATTCCTGCTTACCGTCTTAATAGAAATTCCTCTATTCAAAATATTGACTTGAGCGCCAGAGTATCCCTGAAGGCAAGCTCCACGACCCTTCACATTTTGTGTGTTTTCAAGGCCCTCTCAAATCCACTCAAAAAGTTATTTGGATCATCACCTGAAGGTACATTTACCCGAATATCAACTCAATTGTAACCCAGAGGTTTTCATATATCGTCAAACATAAACTATTTTAAAGGAGTAGAGAGAAAAATAAAACCACGATGCCTTCATTGCCAGAATAAGGCATGCATAATGCCAAATACTTGAGATCAGTGGTAACATGATGCATGGCACCACTACCAAGAAACCATAGAGAAGATGACAGAGCATCCAAATATGCTTGAAGAGGACGCAATGTTGGAGGTCTGGACCGAATGAGAAAATTTTGTATGAGGTTGAACCTGGTAAGAATTGCGTCATTTCTCTGAATGTCCTTGCACTTTCCACACTGGAAATAACCAAGTAGGGTTTTTTAGGATGAAAACT
The DNA here is from genome assembly GCA_026214975.1 of Gentiana macrophylla. Taxonomy (NCBI): domain Eukaryota; kingdom Viridiplantae; phylum Streptophyta; class Magnoliopsida; order Gentianales; family Gentianaceae; genus Gentiana; species Gentiana macrophylla. The sequence continues at coordinate 25,515,956 of CM047812.1, read as the reverse complement.
CGAGGCTACTGCATGAGAGAAAGTATATTGTGCATGTTTCCAAGAATCAGGAATAGTAAGACGTGGAAACGAACCAGCACTGGGAGAGGGATGTCGTACGGCCAAATGAGTTGTAGCAAGACCAAAAAAAGTGAACCGTGGCATCTTTAGACAGAAGAGTCTCATAAGTAAATAGCTTTTCTTGGAGCTCTTCAAAATCAATAGGGGTGTCACGTGTTTGAACAACCTTAGCCAAGTCTTTATAGTCATCTCCCAAATTGTCTGAAATAAGATTCACAAGATCATCAGATTCGTCGACTAATTTATCAACTTTCGTTTTCCAAACATGAAGATAATTAGAGATTGTTTGAGAACTTTTTTTGCATAGATTTGAGGTACTGTTTAATTTGTTTGATTTGGCCACAGAGATGGCTTTGCATATGTATCATATAAAGTATTCCATTCCTCACGAGAAGTCTTTTTCTGAGTGATTTACGAGATGATATTCTGAGAAAGAAAAGAAATAAGGGCATTTAAGATGAGTTGATCATGTCTAATCCAAAGATAATATGATAGGTAAAATTGGGGACAAAGAGTAATTCCAGGCTGTATAATCCATCTATTAAACAGGAACACATTTATTATGCAGAGAGATATGTTGGACTGGTATACATGGTTTTGGCAACTTCGTCAATTAAATAGGAACGAGGAAAATATAACTTATAATATAACTGAATGATAGTTATAATGACTAAAGTATATGTCTAACCATTTACAACCGACAATAAAATTCTACAGTTTCACAATTCTTTCTATCGTACTAATTAAAATTGAATTTTAGATTTATACATCAAAATTTTAAAATATACTGATCATTATCTCAAATGTTACTTTGTTTAATAAGTGTTACTTTACAATTAATAAAGTATATTCATATATCTATGATACTTAAAACATATAAAATTATATGCACATGAAACCTAAATTCTATAATTTTTTAATGCACTTATCAAAATGAATTGTTTAGTGTAAGAACATCACAAAAGTTGCTTACATTTTGATAAGTGCATTAAAAAATTATAGAATCTTAGTGTAAGAACATCACAAAAGTTGCTTACATTTTTTTGTTGTTGTAAATGTTCATATTTTTACTAGATAATTATGAAGAACATGTTCTCAATATATATTAAATACACAGATTTGTAAATTTAGAATGCTTATTATCTTTATAAGGATGTTGAATGTATCGAGTACATGAAATTATAAATTCAAAATGCTAAAAAAAACATAAGATTATTTTATATAATTATATATAATAACATAGTTATATTTTACGAGGAATAAATACTTAATAAATTATATATTAATTAATATTGTCTTCAAATGTATCATTTCACTAAATTAAAACACGTGCATCCGTGCGTGCATTTTACTAGTGTATATATATATATATATATATATATATATATATATATATATATATATATATATATATATATATATATATATATATATATATATATAAAAGGTACACGTAGATCGCGATGGCTCGAGTCATAAATCGGTTTAAATCACTCAAACTTGAAATGACTCGATTTGAAGATTAAACGAACGATACATGAACAATGCAATCCTTGACTCGACTACTCGTAAACATTGATGACGTAGATCAAGTGATAATAAAATATTTGACCACCATAAACCAATACTAGCAAGAGGACTAGGTCCATCGTAGTATAGTTATAGTGAATTAAGGTCGATCCCACAGGGAACCAATTGTGGGTCATTTATATACAAACAATTAATTATTCATGCCAAGAACACAAAGCGGTCTATGACCAACATGAGACAAGAAAAGATAAACGACACGACTCGACACAACACAAATAAAGACACGTAATTAATCTCCCCAATTATTATGTTATCGTTTGGATCTAGAGATTCTATATAATTAAGCTAGACTCGACAACTATTAATCCGATTCGTATTTCTTTTATATTGGATACGGAGTCATCCCCAAACTAGATCTAGCTCGGGTAGGCCATCTGAGATCACTATGCTACATTACGTGACTTCGCTTTTTAGGCCTCCATCTCATATAACTCGTGACGCTTACAAAACTAGGGATGCCGATATTAACCGTATTCCTTACCTAGGCAACATTCCTGTGATTAGCGTGTCTTCCTAAGCGATCGCATCGAGTCCTCGCCCCATTAACAATTACACCGCGGGTCTCATGTTAATCTACGATTTACGTATAACTAGGTGAGCTCAATTCTCTGTCTGAGCAGGATCTAGATCTCGCTGAAAGTCCCGGAAGATCAATTCATGAGCCGACCTAGGAGTCCTATATTGGTATTTCCTAATAATACGCTAATTAAAACAGACGAGCAACATAGTCGTAGCCATACCTACTAAGACAAGAAATTCTAGGTGGACAATCACACCATAAAGACGTGGCTAGATTGACACGACGAACAACTAAATCTTAGCGTTTCTACATACGTAACGGATAAAATAGATATTCATAAAGAAATTATATAGATCTACTAAAAACACGGTTGTCGATCATACCAAAGTCATCTATAGGTCACCGGATAACAGATCTGGGCGTGTGGATCCTCATAGACAAGGAATCCCACTGCCTCATATCGTATCCTTAGATCTACATCGTTCGGTGAAGAACGAACAACCTCAAACGATAAATAATAATTGGGGAATTAATTATAAAGAACTAAGAGAAAATAAATACAAGAACTTACATAATTGCAGAACTTGTATAAACCACTCTGAGGAAAACTGAGGATTTTATTATATACTGAGAGAAGTGTCTGAGGTGTAAAAGTGTGTTTTCGCTAATGAAATAGCACAAGTATATATAGGGGTAAAAATCGAGTTAGGATAAGCCTTAACCGATCTAAAATAGTTTTCCTAAATCCAAATGAAGTATGAAAACGCGTTAGGATAATTCCAAGTCGATCCGGAAGCTCTAGGGCAAAATGCGCCCCACCCCTTATGCGTCCCCCTATAGTCGGCGCTAACTCTTTGGATTGGCTTTCCGGCTCTTGTCATGTCTTACTCCTCTTTTCGTGCTTATCCGATCTTTATCTTGAATTTCCTTTGATTTATCTTGAAATTTAATTCTTCCATTTGCATTTATCCTCCAAAATTTATCTCAATCTACAAAATAAATATTTATCCCAAAGTAAATCATATTTAAATAATAAAAACGGATAAATACCAAATTATAAATTATAAATCACATAACATTAAATAATCAATATAACACGTGATTTAATTATAAAATATATATTATTAACCTCGATTTAAGGTCAACGTTGATGACTTTTACGAGTATAATTTGACCGTCATCAAACATGCAAAGTCAAATACATACGTTATATAATAAAAGCATATATATATATATATATATATATATATATATATATATATATATATATATATATATATATATACACACATACATACACACACATATATATTGATAGTCAATGTAATTATTATATCAAATGTTAACTTTTCATTGTTTATATAATTTTTTTGTCGTTAATCAAATATTTTACATTAAAAATATTATTTTATACTCCATGCCTAACTCAAGCTTGTTGAAATAGTGTCCTAAACCCAATCGGGTTGGACCGGATTCGACTGGTCGGATAATTTCAACTATTTCTTTATGTTTATACATATAATAAATGGATTTTCTGTTATTATATATTTGTTCGTTTAACGACCCAATTATATTGTATATATGATAACATTACTAATGTCAAACTGTGAAAGAGAAATCATGATGGTGATTATGGTTGATGAGATCTCGACTCACTTTAAAAGATTTGATACTTAAATGTCTCTAGTCGTATGTACTATTAAATGAGACATTACTAGTACGATTAGACTAGCACATATTGGATGTTTTCTATCTTATGAAGATAGGGATAAATCTCGTGACACTTGGACTGTACGTGGACGTGTATTAGAGAATGCGTACGTTAGACTGACACACTTACTTTATTAAGTGTTGCACTATGTGGCGGTTGTGTAATTATCCTAAGACCGGAGTCTTCATGGCATCACAGTGTGGATTGTCATGCTTTGACACTATTGAGGTTTCCCCTACAGTCATGGGTGATCATGCGGTAGTTATTGGGTATGATACTGAAGCATGCGTATGATTCATGTTGCTCGTCCGGAAATCGTGTATCTTAATAGTAGGAGTAAATATCCGAAAGGGCCTTCTTATATGGAATGTCTAGCTCTCATGAATCTTTTCAAAGTGGGAGTAAATGAGTTACTTCGAGAGAGCATGATATCCAGATTATAATATACGGTCGTTGATATTTGACACTCGACGTACGACCGTATGGATATTGTAACAGCAATAGGATTCTATTTACACGGTAACCGTTTCACATGAAATGTAGTAGTCATTGCATTTGACTCTTCTAATGATTGAAGGTCATGGCGTGTTGCTAGACGCTATCCATGATCGTTAGGTATGAAGGACATTTTAGTAAATGCACTTTGTGCCTACGGGCAACATATTCGGAAGCCTATCAAGTCACACACATAAGAACATCTAGCCGGATTGCAATGCGGTTATGGTGATAACCAAATAAGGAAACTTTTTATCTCGGCTATAAAGTGTTATAATGATAAATTAATACAGTGGTATTTATTTATTATGAATAAATATAATACAATATATTAATTATGTTGATTGATTAAATGTGTATATGAATGGGTGAAATTTTTGTGTATAATGATACACATGGATTTTACAAATTAATTAATAATAGTATTATATTATTGTTAATATTGGATATTAATATATATGGATATATGTGTAGTTCATACATGTGATATATACACATGTGTAATTGATATATATATTTATGATAATATTATAAAGATGTATTCAATATTAGATATTGGCAATATATCTTGAAAATATTTAATATAAGATATTAGATATTAATGAGATAAATCTAGAAAATATATTTTCCTTATTTATTGAGAATTAGTTTTCTTTCTCCCCTATCAATTTGGAAGTTTTTCCAATCAGATTGAGTTTCGCATATGACGTATCATCCCCTATAAAATGGGAGTTGGACCAACTATTTTACAACACAATATTCTTGCAATATTTTAGTGAGATAAAATGAGAGCTTTCTTTATAAAGAGTTTTGGGAGAAACAAAAAAGCGGCCTAGCAGCTGATTTTTTCCGGTGGCAATCCAACGGTCGATTCTGGCGGTTGTTCGTGTGGATCAACGGTAGAGTAGAAACACTTGGGCGAGCCGTCAGTGAAACTACAACCGTATACAAAAAGACGATCTATTTTAGATCATCCAAGGTATTTTCTTAGTCTACTCATTTTATAGTTGTTGCATAAACGAAGTCGATTTTGGTAAAAAGGAAATTAAATTTTTAATTCTGCTGCGTTCCCGCGTAGATTTTCTAACAAAGCTCGGGTCAAAATTTGAAAACTACCTTTAGTCTCACCTTGAGCTCAAGTTCAAAATTCTCATACTCGAACTCAAACTCGAGAATATCTCAAATTGCTTACTCGTTTTGAACATTGCTATGTTTGACTCGGCTAATTTAAACTCCCATTCAGAAATCAAAGTGGCCATTAAAATTTTAGAAGTTTGAATTCTGTATCTTCCGTTTCTTTATCCTTTTTTTTTTTACAAACACGAAAGACATCTGACCGATTGGCAAGTCTCGTTGGCTATATCTTTTATTTCATACAAAAAAAAAACACTCTCGTCATTTATAAGATATTGATTACAGTTTGATTAATGTCTGTGACTCTACGGGTTTTGGTTGAACCTTTGAAGTATGTATGTTTAATGGAAGAAAAAGTAACAACATGCATGTATGGAACCCCATTAAATGTGAAAAAATATGTTGGCTTTCAACGCTATTTTTCAACACATTTGATGTATACATTTTATTTATTAAAGAATAAACCAATACTTATTTTCCATTTTAACATCTAATACAATTTTTTAAGGGATCTAATACAATGATTCAAAGCAACATTTTACTTAAACTTTTAATGAGTAATTTAGGACTTATATGATAATTGCAATATCCAACATTCAAAAAATAAGAGATAAATTATCATGATATATTCTTCAAAAAAAAAAAAATCATGATATAAATTTAAGAGAAAATATGCCTAATAAGTTACTGCAACTCTTATGACTCAAATAACACCGATAGATTAAGTTATGAGATGCTAGAATAATATTTCTCATCCTAAAAGCACTACTACAAAAAAGCATAAATATCACGGTTTTTAAGTGTGATATATTCACATTAGTCACGGCTTTCATAGTGTGGCATATAGAGGTGTGACATAAAGTACTTTAATCCAATCACAGTTACAAACTGTGACATATTATAATAGTTATCACACTTAGAAACCGTGATCTATTATAGTTGGTATCACACTTAAAAACCGTAATCTATTATAACATCATCACATTCAAAAACTGTGATCTATTATACTTCTTATCATACTTAAAAACCGTGATCTATTAAAGGTTTTATCACACTTAAAAACCGAGATCTATTACAATTAAAACACATTTAAAAATTGTGATCTATTTTAGTTGTTATCACACTTAAAAACTGTGATATATTATAATTTAAATCACACCAATAAAAGTGTTTTTTTCAAAAACAATATATAAGCGCACACATATATTTTTGTCTTTGTCGGGACTCGAACCCGGATACTCTGGATTAACGAGCCACACTATTTACCATTAGGCCGATGCTTTCTTTCATCTAATTTTCGACCACACTTAACTAAGATCTCATTATAAAATATCATATTATTTTAATCACAGTCAAAAACTGTGATTGATTGATGTTTTTGTCTCATTTTTTTCTAGAAACCGTGATAATAAAAATTATGATATATTATAGTTGTTATCACTCTTAAAAACCGAGATCTACTATAATTTCAACACATTTAAAAACTGTGATATATTTTAGTTGTTATCACACTTAAAAACCGTGATCTATTATAGTTGTTATCACTCTTAAAAACCGAGATCTATTAAAATTTCAACACATTTAAAAACTGTGATCTATTTTAGTAGTTGTTATCACACTTAAAAACCGAGATATATTATAATTTCAATCACACCTAAAAAAGTGTGATCTATTATAATTTCAACACATTTAAAAATTTTGATCTATTTTAGTAGTTGTTATCACACTTTAAAATCGAGATATATTATAATTTCAATCACACCTAAAAAAGTGTGATCATTCTTTTTGTTCGAAAACAAAATAAACGCACACATATTTTTTTGTTGCCACTGGGACTCAAACCCAGATACTCTGGATTAAGGAACCACACTAATTACCGCTGGGTCGATGCCTACTTCATTATCATTTTCGGCCACACTAATCTAAAATATCATTATAAAATATCATATTATTTTAATCACAGTTAAAAACCGTGATTGATTGATGTTTTTGTCTCATTTTTTCTAGAAACCGTGATAATAAAAATTATGATATATTTTAGTTGTTATCACTCTTAAAAACCGAGATCTATTATAATTCAACACATTTAAAAACTGTGATTTATTTTAGTTGTTATCACACTTAAAAATCGTGATATATTATAGTTGTTATCACACTTAAAATCCGAGATCGATTATAATTTCAACACATTTAAAAACTGTGATCTATTTTAGTAGTTGTTATCACATTTAAAAGCCGAGATCTATTATTATTTCAATCACACCTAAAAAAGTGTGATCATTTTTTTTTCACACCTAATAACTGTGATAAAAAAAATTAAGTGTTATAAATATACATTTTACTTGTCTCGGTTTTTTAAAAGTGTGATCCTTATCTTTAGATAAATGTGATCTATGTCTTTTTTCTTGTTAGTGGATATAATTTGTCTCACTTTTTCTATAGTTGTGACAAAAATATCATGAATTCAGTCACAGTTTAAAAATGAGATTAATTGATATAATTTATCTCACTTTTTCAATAACCGTGACAAAAATATCAGACCAATTTAGTCACAGATTAAAAGTGTGATTGATCGGTATAATTTATCTCGTTTTTTGAATAAATGTGATAAAAATATCATATCAATTCTGTCACTGTTTGTGAGATTGATTGATATAATTTATCTCGCTTTTTAGAAACTGTGACAGAAATATCATCAATTCAATCACATTTTAAAAATGAGATTGATTGAAATAATTTATCTCGGTTTTCCAATAACCGTGACAGAAAAATCATATCAAGTAAGTCACACTGTAAAAATGAGATTGATTAATATAACTTATCTCAGTTTTTCAATAAGTGTGATAGAAAGTTGTAAATGAGATATATATATTTTCGTTGTCTCGATTTTATTGAAACTGTGATTGTTATCTTATCTTAAGTGTGACTTATATCCTATTTTGTAGTAGTGAAGGCTAAAACAAACAAACTATATATATACATATATATACACACACACTCTTACTGTTAGGGGGTTAGGTTTCAGCATTATTATATAGCTACTGTACATTTTGTACAAGAATGGTGTCCCACTTATGTGTTCCCACGTGGTAAAAAGAACAATCATTGGAGCCATTTTCTTGATTTCTTGGAGAAATTAACAACTTTTCACTTTAATACTGTCAATGTCATGTCGGGGTTGACACATCCACTACATCATATCTACACTACATATTCACTACATATTTTTATCTATTGATTATAATAAGACATATTTTAATCAATCACCCAACACTTTCATCAATGATCAAAAAGCATGTTGTGATTATACACTACAAATTATATAGTGCACATATTATTTTTCATGTCATAATTAGAATACAAGCAAGCAGTTTGAAATTATATTATTATTCTAGAATTATTCGAATTTCTTTTTAAACATTAGAAAAAGTTGTTTTCAAATGTGTTCATGTTATATGTATTCATTGCAAATAAAACTAACTTATATGTGTTATATACTTGTTTATAAAAACACCTAAATTACATGTGTTCTTTACATCATAATTACTCAATTTTCTTCTATAGTTGACGAGCTTAAAGACCTAAAAGTAAAGCATAAGCTAATTTCTCAAATCCTCAGCAAGAATAGCTTCAATTTCCTCCGAGGGGAATCCTCAACTCTGGCCATAACATTGGTAGCCCGGTTAGACTCTATGTGTTTGTAATTAAGTCACCCAAGGCAGGCCCATCAATGAGGCTGTGTGAGGCCTTGAGTCTTAAGCGTGATACACATTTTCACTAAAAGAAAAAAAAAATTCGTCTAGATTCAATCCGATGCAACCTAATATAATATGTTAATTTTTTTTGATAAATGCCCAATTTTTTTTCACTCCTGATAAAAAATTTACTTCACCCAAATAAACAAACAAGTTTTTTTTTATTTTTTTATTTTATCAATATTATTAATTTATTATATATATCTATATTATATATAAAAAAAGCACACACATAATAAATAAAACAAACTTATTATATATATCTACAGTGACCTGTTTGAATCAAACCCGATGAAACCCAAAGTTTTTCTGATGATGTTGTCAAACTTATGAATTTTCGTCTGCATACTTATGCCTTTTATAGGTTGCAAGTACCCCATAAACGAATGAAGGAAATCCTTGCATGAAAGGGTAGGGTTGTCACTGTTCACCGGATGAAAACATGCAACACTTACACGAAAGGGTAAGTACATATCAGTTCGAAAATGCATGTATCTGAAAATGCATATCCCTTCATGAACTGATGCATGTATCGAACCCCGTTTCGTTGCGATACTATTAATTCGTACGACAACTCGTATGCAAACGATAACCAAAATATTTATTTATGAAAAAATATCTAACAATAAGTATGTTTTAAAAAAAAACAATTTCAACTAAAAAACCCAATTCGGGGACTTGGTCTTAAACCCAATAAAAGCGAGGGCCGGCCCTGAAGTCACCCTACTATCTTCACTTCTGCTCCTTATGTTGATGGCTATCACTGCAGTTAAAGAGTCATATTCAACCTCATTGTCATTGTTCGTTTTGTATATGAGTGAGAACTCATCATTGTGTTCAGACAAGAAAAAAGAACGATCATGGTTGGAGTAATTTAAGCTCTTGTTTTCTTCAAGAATTTATGATTTCTTTGATTTTTGTTTGATAAGCTTAACTTATTATGATTAAAGATATAAAAATATATTGAGTTACTTGTTATACGTAAGTGATTATGACAATAGAATTACCCATCGAATACATGATTGTATAGAAAGTGAACGGAGATCATCAAATCATGTCCCTCAAATCAAACTTTCTAATAATGATAAGCTTAGATATATTGTTCATCCATGCCATATATTCATATTCATGTTCTTTGAAGATCTTCCAAATGATTATATGCGAATTCAAAAAAACAAATGATTATATGCTTCTTGAAGTTCTATCAAATTACTTTATGCTTTTGAACATAAGAAAGAAATAATTTAAAACACTTGCATAAGATACTCGATCTTAACAAATTTTTTATTTTACAGTTTCAATACTATATTTTCGAATTTACAGAATAGTTATCCAATATAAAATGCAACAGATTCTTTATTTTTATAGAATTTGGATGAATTGATAAGTAATTTGTTTGCTTAAAATCGATAAATGTGGTAATATAAAGAAAATATTACAAAACATGTACATTATACCGTAAAATATAGTTTTTCATTACACTGTTTTTTTTCTTCTTAAATCCGAATGTTGAAATTTTAAAAATACAGCTTTCAAATCATTTGCATTTTCTACTGCAAGTGCTCTTAAAAGTAAGGGTGGCATCGGGTCACGACCCGACCCGTAAACCTTCTACCCGAACCCGTCACGACAAAATTCGGGATTCCATTTTTCTTCCCGAGCCTGTACTCGATAAGCGTCGGGTCCCGACAATCAGGATACCCGAATGTTCAGGATCCCGTCGGGTCGGGATTGAATGTGTCGAACATATGATCTTAAAAAATAGTCATGTTAATATAAAAAAATTACAACAATTACTTAATCAAAACAATACTTCAGAAGGTGGGGGCCGGAGAAATGAGTTAACAGTGACATACTCGACAGCCGGTGGAGGCGGGTGGCTTTTGTGAGGAAGAACACTCTGAAATATTAGAGGCAGAAGAGAGGTGCATAGAAAGTGAGAAACGACGAAAACAGAGAGTGTAGTATGTTTATGTTTTTAGTATTTAGGTTGTTGGTATTCATATCGAGATGGAAAATGTTATATATATATATATATATATATATATATATATATATATATATATATATATATATATGGTCGGGTCGGGATGCCGTTGTGATTGAGTTTTATACCCGATCCCTTTCCCGCACTTTTTGGGTCGGGAAAGATCCTCAAATTTCGGGTTGAGAAATTTCCGGTTCAGGATTTTTCGGGACGGGATTCGGGATGGGTCGGGATTATCGGGAAATTAACCATACGATAGAAGACACATGATCAATCTCATATCATCTTTCGGTAGCTAGTTTATTTAGGTGGTTTGTAAACATATAAATTAGTGAGAAACCAAATAATCACAGCGAAAGTCAGACTGAGATTATGAAACATTTTTTTGTTTGATAGACATTATATTGATTTTGAGAGTGTACAGATCATTTTCCTAATACATGTAAACTTTCAATCCATCCGAACGAAAGTGCGCACCCTACAAACCACACTGACAATGCATATAAAACTTAGTACTCCCTCTGTCCTAAAACATAAACCCGTTTAGACTTTTCACATGGTTTAAGAAAGTGGGTGGGTGTTATAAATCTTAAATTTAAAAATCTATAATATCATTTGACTACTGTTAATATAATAGTTGTAAAGTTATTAAAAGTTGATGGATTGATAATAAAGTAAAGAATAATGCAATAAATTAATACACTATTGGTATACTCAAACGGATTTATATTTTAGGACGGATAGAGAGAATTTAATAAAATTTTAAGACGTTGCATGTATGTAAAATTGTCCACATTTTCTCCCAAGCTTTTTTTCTATAAAACAAATGAAGATATGTCTAGATGACCGCAAGATTTCAAGAGTAAAAATCCGAGAAAGTCTTGCATACTCACTTCATTCTTTGCGAAATAGTATTTTCAACGTAAAACACCTGCGTTTTTTTTTTTTATAGTGTAAATAACATTTACATTGAAAATAGTTGCTCCGTAATTAAAGAATGAAAATGACGCCCTAAAAACCCAGCACATGTTTTTGAACTTTTTAATACTAGTAAATTTTACTTTCATTGAGTAATTAAACATTTAATTTACAAGTACCACTTATACTATATAAATTTACAAGGACCACTTACTATATCAATTTATAAAAGTTGGCGAGTGAAAAATTTGTTATGAAATAAAGAAACATTTCTCACATTTACCCTTGTGTTGGATATTAGCCTAGCAGTATTTTTTCTTAATTTTGAGACAATTATTATTGGAAATAATTAATTAGTTCACCATTGTTATTGGATTACTAATTTTGGCAATTATTGAGGCCATGTAGGACATTGATAAAGGAGGTCGGATCCTCTGCTGTGGCGGATTCACAGCAGACGGTGTTGTGATGCCAAAACGGCGTCGTTTTGAGTCTAAGAGGCGTCGTGTTGGTTCAGAGTTATATAAAAAAAGAAAAACACACACAGCAAAACGACATCATTTTGTGTCGAAACGACGCCATTTTGATCACAGCACAGCAGGAGCGGACTTACAGCAGACGATCCCAATTCATTGATAAAGACCTTGGCGGTTAGCCATAGCTTACACTACTCTTCTCGGTTATAATTTTCTTAAATATATTTAAAAAATCGAGAATAATATACTTCTATATATATAAAAGATATGTAAAATGATCTGAACTATAACTAAAAATCCAATAAATTAAATGTACCCGACAGGTCGATCATGAATTATGTATATTTTATATAATCCAAATAGTGTAAAATTATATATCATTTTTTAAATAAATATTTTTGTTGAACAAATCTTGAGAATTGGTCCACATGCACTTATTGTGGCAACAAAATTACATCACTTATTACGTGGAAATATAATAATGAAGATTAAACAAATAGTTTACTACTCAAATGTGCTAATGATTTTAGACAGCCCGTACCAAGTAATAATCGGGTTTACTTAATTTGAAAACGACCCAAAATGAAAAAGTAAATTAATGTATTACTATTTTTCGTGGGAAAATTAGGGGGAGTGATTTAAAAAGACAAAAAAGAGGAGGAAAATAGGAATCGGGATAGTGAAAATATAAATTGGGTGATAAGGACAAATCCACTGTTCATAACCCCAAATCCACTTTTTGCTGCAGTGGAACTGACCTTAAATCTACTATTTCACTATCAGTGGAATAATGACATGTCCTTTTTACCCTAAAAAAAATTCCACTGCCCTTTTTCTCTATTTCTATGTTCAAATTGTTTTTTTTAACAATAAACCCGGAAAATTATTGGTTTACTTAAGACATCGCATAAACAATCAATTCAAACCAGAAAAGTTTACTACAAATAATTAAATATGACTCATGATATTTGTAATAATAGATAAACTTTTTTGTGGTTTATCCATGCATGGATAGTATTAAAAGTTTTAGAGGAAGTTAGGGAATAATCCACCTTTTACTACCTAATTAGATTCTAATCCAGACTTCATTTTTTAGTTGCTATAAGGACAAAGTAATTTTGTTTAGACTAAATCGTCCTCCACTCAAACAAAGCAGATTTGTATTGCCTCGTGTACTAGAATCGCGGACAACAGCAAGAGCCATAAACTCTGTTAGCTTGTACATCAAAAGAGGAAAATTTTGCAACAAATCAAGCTATGTTCGCATGTTCAGCAAATTCAAGCTCCTTCGTCTTCTCCTCCAATTCAAGCTTTGGCAGCGGTGGTGGTGGTTTCTCATCCTCTGACAACAATCCTTTCTTTTGTAGGAAAAAAATTCAACAATTATGCTGAAGAAATCAAATTCTTCAACAATGAGCGAGATATAATAGATCGTAGGCAGCATTACGAGAACGAAAGCTAGGGCTTTGAAGCTATACAACGATTTTAAAAATGGCATGGAGTCAGCACAAAGAGTAAGTAACTCTCTGTGTCCCTTCAATAAATATTCAGTAATTTGGCTTGTAATCTCGACGATTAGAAAGTTCTTTCGTATCTGGGAATTATTATTTATTTGGGAAGTTTTGCTTTTAAATTTTTACTGTAGTTCAATGTTCACGGATTTAATTCATTGTTTTTCTGTCACTCTATTTAATAAATTTGCATAATTTTGAATGTTTTCCAGACGACTATAGTTCAATTCAATGTTCACGGATTGCTGGTATGAATTCATAACCAGCAATTATCAATTATTTAAGTTTTTGTTAAAGGATGTAGCCTTTACTTAGCACGCCCCGCTGTTAATGTACCTTTTCCCAAGCAATGTGACATAAATTTTGTTCTTTTTATCATCTAAGGTAGTTACCATTTGAAGTATTTTTCAATGGGCTTGAAAAAATGGTTTATGTTTGTATTTGAAATGCAAAGTATAGATGAACGGGTGAAATGAGAAGTATAATTTTGGTTTTTGTTTGTATTTAGTAATGTGATTCCGCAAACCTTTAGATTGTTTTTTTTTTTAAAGTAAACCTTCAACTTTTTCAGTAGACATTAATCTCATGAGAATGCATAAATGCAAGGCAAGTTGTTCCCTGCATTATGGAGTTTGCTTCTAGTTGTATTTTTAGGTGCTTAGATAATCCTTTCCTTGGTGTAACTTAATTATCATATATGTTGATGTTAAAATTGTTTATCATATATGTTGTAAGTTTTTTTTCCCATTGTGATTGAATGTGTTATTTGAAAATACAGAAGTTTTTTGGGTGTTAATGTGATTGCATTATTGTCCAAATGATTTTTAGTTGACGGTTTGCTTACATTTTAATCCATAAAAGAATAGGTTGTCGGTGTTGTTGTAAAGCTTGCCGAGTCTATGATTTTTGGCTAGTCCCATACTATTAATGGTAATAGTAATGGTAATGGTGTTATTGTGCTTGTTAATAAAACATGTTCATGTGATACCGATCTCGTGATATTGATCTCGATGCTTTGATCTTGTGATTGTGATATCGATCTTCGTGATACCGATCATCGATACAAATACTATTACGATCATCGATATCGTGATAATCGATATCTGTGATTCGATCACGATACCGTGTTCGCGATATTATAGGCTCATTCTCTCATTTTTAATACAAAATGCAGTTCAATGTGGAAACAATTGAAGTAAATGGAGAAAATGCAGCTCCATTGTTTGAATTTATGAAGAAAGGCAACAAGTTCAATGGACTTTTGCAATGTTCCTAGCCAGTTGATATATAAGAATGAACAGCGTGTTTCCCATCAGAGCTTCCATTTTGAGGGAGTGCAAAGAGCTTGAGGAATGCTGTACTTGATGTTGTTGCAGCTAATAGACTTTTTCGTGGCATTTTAGTTTATTTTCGGAGCTTTAATTTTGTCTTGCTGATGCTTCTTCTCACATGTTGGTGGTTTTTTTTTTGCAGTAGACGAGACAAGTACTATATGTTCATTATAACAATATTTTTGCATTCTGGAAACTACTAGTATTATATTTAAATGTTTTAGATCAGACGTGATGCTATTGAACCTTGAACTACATCTCATATCAATTCTTGTATCGACATCGATAATGTGATACCGATATTGATATCTTGTGATACCGTCATCGATCGTGATACTTTGAAACTGATAATGTGATATTGATAATCGATCATCGATAATGATCGACATCGTGATACGATATCGATAATCGATACCGACATCGTGTTAGTGTAAACGCTGCGATTAAATTCGGCTTTCAAAAACTACGTCGAAAGGGTATCGTATGAGATCTCAAAATGGAGAGAAAAAATATAAACTTTGGTGAAAGAATTTTGATGATCGGTGTTCTAAATCAAAAGTTACGGTCGTTTATAAGATGTTTTCAAATGTGTTCATGTTATATGTATTCATTGCAAATAAAACTAACTTATATGTGTTATATACTTGTTTATAAAAACACCTAAATTACATGTGTTCTTTACATCATAATTACTCAAATTTTTCTATAGTTGACGAGCTTAAAGACCTAAAAGTAAAGCATAAGCTAGTTTCTCAAATCCTCAAAGCAAGAATAGCTTCAATTTCCTCCGGGGGAATCCTCAACTCTGGCCATAACATTGGTAGCCCGGTTAGACTCTGTGGGTTTGTAATTAAGTCACCCAAGGCCGGCCCATCAGTGAGGCCTGTGAGACCCGGGTCTTAAGCCAACGGTACATGTTTCACTAAAAGGAAAAAAAATTCGTGTAGATTCAATCCGATCCAACCTAATATAATATGTTAATTTTTTTTGATAAAGGCCCAATTTTTTTTTTACTCCAATTGATAAAGGTCCTGATAAAAAAATTTACTTCACCCAAATATACAAACAAGTTTTTTTTTGTTTTATCTATATTATTAATTTATTATATATATCTATATTATATATAAAAAAAAGTACACACAAAATAAATAAAACAAACTTATTATATATATCTACAATGACTTGTTTGAATCAAAACCGAGGAAACTCAAAGTTTTTCTGATGATGTTGTCAAACTTATGAATTTTCGTCTGCATACTTATGTCTTTTATAGGTTGCAAGTACCCCATAAACGAATGGAGGTAATCCTTACACGAAAGGGTAAGTACATATCAGTTCGAAAATGCATGTATCTGAAAATGCATATACCTTCATGAACTGATGCATGTATCGAACCCCGTTTCGTTGCGAGACTATTAATTCATACGGCAACTCGTATGCAAACGATTACCAAAATATTTATTTATGAAAAAATATCTAACAATAAGTATGTTTAAAAAAAAAACAATTTCAACTAAAAGACCCAATTAGGGGACTTGGTCTTAAGCCCAATAAAAGTGAGGGCCGGCCCTGAAGTCACCCTACTATCTTCACTTCTGCTCCTTATGTTGATGGCTATCACTGCAGTTAAAGAGTCAGATTTAACCTCATTGTCACTGTTCGTTTTGTATATGAGTGAGAACTCATCATTGTGTTCAGACAAGAAAAAAGAACGATCATGGTTGGAGTAATTTAAGCTCTTGTTTTCTTCAAGAATTTATGATTTCTTTGATTTTTGTTTGATAAGCTTAACTTATTATGATTAAAGATATAAAAATATATTGAGTTACTCGTTATACGTAAGTGATTATGACAATAGAATTACCCATCGAATACATGATTGTATAGAAAGTGAAGGAGATCATCAAATCATGTCCCTCAAATCAAACTTTCTAATAATAATAAGCTTAGATATATTGTTCATCCATGCCATATATTCATATTCATGTTCTTTGAAGATCTTCCAAATGATTATATGCGAATTCAAAAAAACAAATGATTATATGCTTCTTGAAGTTGTATCAAATTACTTTATGCTTTTGAACATAAGAAAGAAATAATTTAAAACACTTGCATAAGATACTCGATCTTAACAAATTTCTTATTTTACAGTTTCAATACTATATTTTTGAATTTACAGAATAGTTATCCAATGTAAAATGCAACAGATTCTTTATTTTTATAGAATTTGGATGAATTGATAAGTAATTTGTTTTCTTAACATAGATAAATGCGGTAATATAAAGAAAATATTACAAAACATGTACATTATACCGTAAAATAGAGTTTTTCATTACACTGTTTTTTTTCTTCTTAAATCCGAATGTTGAAATTTTAAAAATACAGCTTTCAAATCATTTGCATTTTCTGCTGCAAGTGCTCTTAAGAGTAGGGGTGGCATCGGGTCAGTACCCGACCCGTAAACCTTCTACCCGAACCCGTCCCGACAAAATTCGGGATTCCATTTTTCTTCCCGAGCCTGTACTCGATAAGCGTCGGGTCCCGACAATCAGGATACCCGAATGTTCAGGATCCCGTCGGGTCGGGATTGAATGTGTCGAACATATGATCTTAAAAAATAGTCATGTTAATATAAAAAAATTACAACAATTACTTAATCAAAACAATACTTCAGAAGGTGGGGGCCGGAGAAATGAATTAACAGCGACAGAGACGACAGCCGGTGGAGGCGGGTGGCTTTTGTGAGGAAGAACACTCTGAAATATTAGAGGCAGAAGAGAGGTGCATAGAAAGTGAGAAACGACGAAAACAGAGAGTGTAGTATGTTTATGTTTTTAGTATTTAGGGTTGTTGGTATTCATATCGAGATGGAAAATGTTATATATATATGGGTCGGGGTCGGGATGCCGTTGTGATTGAGTTTTATACCCGATCCCTTTCCCGCACTTTTTTGGGTCGGGAAAGATCCTGAAATTTCGGGTTGGGAAATTTCCGGGTTCAGGATTTTTCGGGACGGGATTCGGGATGGGTCGGGATTATCGGGAAATTAACCATACGATAGAAGACACATGATCAATCTCATATCATCTTTCGGTAGCTAGTTTATTTAGGTGGTTTGTAAACATATAAATTGGTGAGAAACCCAATAATCACAGCGAAAGTCAGACTGAGATTATGAAACATTTTTTTGTTTGATAGACATTATATTGATTTTGAGAGTGAACATATCATTTTCCTAATACATGTAAACTTTCAATCCATCCGAACGAAAGTGCGCACCCTACAAACCACACTGACAATGCATATAAAACTTAGTACTCCCTCTGTCCTAAAACATAAGTCCGTTTAAACTTTTCACATGGTTTAAGAAAGTGGGTGGGTGTTATAAATCTTAAAGTTAAAAATCTATAATATCATTTGACTAGCTACTGTTAATATAATAGTTGTAAAGTTATTAAAAGTTGATGGATTGATAATAAAGTAAAGGTAAAGTAAAGAATAATGCAATAAATTAATACACTATTGGTATACTCAAACGGATTTATATTTTAGGACGGATGGAGATAATTTAATAAATTTTTAAGACGTTGCATGTATGTAAAATTGTCCATATTTTCTCCCAAGCTTTTTTTTTCTATAAAACAAATGAAGATATGTATAGATGACCGCAAGATTTCAAGAGTAAAAATCCGAGAAAGTCTTGCATACTCACTTCATTCTTTGTGAAATAGTATTTTCACCTTAAAACACCTGTGTTTTTTTTTAGTGTAAATAATATTTACATTGAAAATAGTTGCTCCGTAATTAAAGAATGAAAATGACGCCCTAAAAACCCAGCACATGTTTTTGAACTTTTTAATACTAGTAAATTTTACTTTCATTGAGTAATTAAACATTTAATTTACAAGTACCACTTATACTATATAAATTTACAAGGACCACTTACTATATCAATTTATAAAAGTTGGCGAGTGACAAATTTGTTATGAAATAAAGAAACATTTCTCACATTTACCCTTGTGTTGGATATTAGCCTAGCAGTATTTTTTCTTAATTTTGAGACAATTATTATTGGAAATAATTAATTAGTTCACCATTGTTATTGGATTACTAATTTTGGCAATTATTGAGGCCACGTGGGACATTGATAAAGGAGGTCGGATCCTCTCTTTGTATGCGGATTCACAAAGCAGACGGTGTTGTGACGCCAAAACGGCGTTGTTTTGAGTCTAAGAGGCATCGTGTTGGTTCAGAGTTATAAAAAAAAAGAAAAACACACACAGCAAAACGGTGTCGTTTTGTGTCGAAACGACGCCATTTTGATCATAGCACAGCAGGAGCGGATTTACAGCAGACGATCCCAATTCATTGATAAAGACCTTGGCGGTTAGCCATAGCTTACACTACTCTTCTCGGTTATAATTTTCTTAAATATATTTAAAAAATCGAGAATAATATACTTCTATATATATAAAAGATATGTAAAATGATCTGAACTATAACTAAAAACCCAATAAATTAAAAGTACCCGACATGTTGATCATGAATTATGTATATTTTATATAATCCAACTAGTGTAAAATTATATATCATTTTTTAAATAAATATTTTTGTTGAACAAATCTTGAGAATTGGTCCACATGCACTTATTGTGGCAACAAAATTACATCACTTATTACGTGGAAATATAATAATGAAGATTAAACAAATAGTTTACTACTCAAATGTGCTAATGATTTTAGACAGCCCGTACCAAGTAATAATCGGGTTTACTTAATTGGAAAACGACCCAAAATGAAAAAGTAAATTAATGTATTACTATTTTTCGTGGGAAAATTAGGGGGATTGATTTAAAAAGACAAAAAAGAGGAGGAAAATAGGAATCGGGATAATGAAAATATAAATTGGGTGATAAGGACAAATCCACTGTTCATAACCCCAAATCCACTGTTTGCTGCAGTGGAACTGACATTAAATCTACTGTTTCACTATCAGTGGAATAAGGACATGTCCTTTTACCCGAAAAAAATTACACTGCCCTTTTTCTCTATTTCTATGTTCAAATTGTATTTTTTAACAATAAACCCTGAAAATTATTGGTTTACTTAAGACATCGCATAAACAATCAATTCAAACCAGAAAAGTTTACTACAAATAATTAAATATGACTCAATGATATTTGTAATAATAGAGAATTTTTTTTGTGGTTTATCCATGCATGGATAGTATTAAAAGTTTTAGAGAAAGTTAGGGAATAATCCTTCTTTTACTACCTAATTAGATTCTAATCCAGACTTCATTTTTTAGTTGCAATAAGGACAAAATAATTTTGTTTAGACTAAATTGCCCTCCACTCAAACAAAGCAGATTAGTATTGCCTCGCGTACTAGAATCGCGGACAACAACAAGAGCCAAAAACTCTGTTCGCTTGTACATCAAAAGAGGAAAAATTTGCAACAAATCAAGCTATGGTCGCATGTTCAGCAAATTCAAGCTCCTTCGTCTTCTCCTCCAATTCAAGCTTTGGTAGTGGCGGTGGTGGTTTCTCATCCTCGACAACAATCCTTTCTTTTGCAGGAAAAAAATTCAACAATTATGCTGAAGAAATCAATTTCTTCAACAATGAGCGAGATATAATAGATCGTAGGCAGCATTACGAGAACGAAAGCTAGGGCTTTGAAGCTATACGACGATTTTAAAAATGGCATGGAGTCCGAACAAAGAGTAAGTGTGGAAATATTATATTACATTGTTGTAATTATAAATCGTTACATTGTTGTAATTATAAATCGTTACATTGTAACATGTTACTTATGTATCAAGAGACATATTAATTGTATTGAATAAACAATTGATATGTCCTAAAGTCATAAAGTAACTCTAGTTTGTCCTATTATGTAATAGCCGACTCTAGCATTTATTACTAGCCAGCTCTTGGTAACTTTTACTTTACTAGCTAGGACCTTTACATGCTTGTATCTATTTATACCGTCAGTAAGGTGACTTAAACTCTGCATCTGGGTGGAACCAATCAAGACTCAAATTTGTGATGGATAAATGAGAAGTGTATTCAATTCATGCATCGGTGAGGGTGGAGTCTCATCGAGGCTTCAAAGCAGGTGACTATCGCCGGTGGTGACAATCTGTGAGTACTTGAATACAGCGAGGTCCCACATCCGTTAATTACATTATGTGATGCTGACTATACAAAGTCATCATTAAAGGAGGACACGTGTAAGGGTATTTATGGCGGATCGTATAAAGATTCTGGCGGCTAGGGTTTAGGGATTTGTGCCTATAAATACATTGTTGTCTCATTATCCGAGTGTGTTGAAATCAGAAAAATTCGATTGCATAATAAAATATCTCTTTTACGCCCGTGGTTTTTACCTCTCCCACTGAGGGGTTTTCCACGTTAAATCTGTGTTCTTCTTGTTTCGCTTTCTCCTTTTGATTGTTTATGTTTGATTGCTTTTGTTTCTATTTCTTGCATCCGAAGTTATCTCCATCCGTTTTATAACAAGTGGTATCAGAGACAGGTTCTGGGGAAAACAATCTGTACGATCAACTTCGTCTTCACCAAGGCCTTGACAAGGTGCTAGGATCTGTGACAAAGTTGTGATCTTTAGCAAGGAAAGATGTCGAGAAACGTAAAAATCGATAAATTTACAGAAGGAACAGTTTTGGTCTGTGGGCAAATCAAGATCGTGCCTTTGTTGAAACAAAGCGGGGTTTGTGGAATCCTTTATCGACAAACCAAATACAGTCACGGCCAGATTATGCCACCTGGGAGAGAAAGCACATTCAACCATCATGTTGTGCTTATCGATGATGTTATCATCGAGGTTCTTTGAGGAAGACACCGCACCAAGTTGTGGAAAAAGCTTGAAAGCTCAGATATGACCAAGTCAGCGACCAACAAGTTGTTGTTGAAACAGAGGTTGTTCAGTTGAAGAAGATGCATGAAGGGAGTCCACTGAGGAACATCTGGACCACCAACACAATATTGCTTGATTTAAGGAATATTGATGTTAAAATTGAAGATGAAGATGCAGCCCTAATCCTGTTGGTGTCATTACCGGCATCATATGAAAACTTTGTGCAGTCTTTCATAGTTGGAAAGGATACAGTAGCTTTAGAGGATGTGAGGTCTGCCTTACATGCCAGGAGCTTAGACACAAGGCTGCTTTAGTGCAGACAAATCAAATTCTTTGGGCTAGTAGCTAGCTAGCGACAATAGTGGAAAAGGATATGGACGAAGAAGAAAAAAGAAGTCGTGGTCCAAAGGTCCTAAGTCTACTGATGTCTGTAATTCATCAGAAGGAGCGGGGACATTGGAAGTCCAATTGTCCAAGGAAGAAGAAACAGCGAGAAGGCAGTGCAGCACACGGCAGCTTTGGCTACGAGCAATCGATGAGGATCTGGGTTCTAGTTGCGGGGATTCTACACACCACAATGATGTGTGGATACTTGATTCTGAGCATCCTACCATATTTGTCCAAACAGGAGTGGTTTTCTACTTATGAAGCGGATGGATGGTGGTCAAATCTATATGGCCAACAAGAAGGTCTGTAAAGTTGTGGGAATTGGCTCAGTAAAGTTAAGGACAGAGGATGGTAAATTTTGTACACCGAGAGATGTAAGACATGTTCCACAGATGACCAAGAATTTGGTATCTCTTAGTCTACTGGACAGCAAGGGGTTCAATTTCAAGGGTGAAGGTGGGCAATTTGAATGTCTTCAAAGATTCAGTTGTAGTCCTCAAAGGCATCAAGAGGGGAACCTTGTATATATTACAAGGATCTATCAGATCTGCATCTTCTCTTTGTTGCATCCTCAATGAGCTTCACCGATCTCAATGAGACTTCACCAGTGCACATGAGACTTAGTCACATGGGTGAAAGGGTATCTGAGTTCTTTCTTCAAAGAGTTTTCTTGGGGATATAAGGTCAAGAATCTGGACTTTTGTGAACATTGTGTGTTTGGGAAGTTGCATAAGTAAATTCTCAGGGGTTGCACAACACAAAGGCAACACTTGATTATATCCATTCAGACTGCTGGGGTCCATCAAGAGTTGAGTCATTGGGTGGTCACAGATACTTTGTGTCATTCATAGATGACTATTCAAGGATGACTTGGGTGGTGATGATGAAGAACAAAAGTGATGCATTCAGTAACTTCAAGCAGTGGAAGGCCCTAGTGGAGAATCAGTTAGGCAAGAAAATCAAGAAGCTTCGTGCATGAGATAATGGTGCGGAATTACCGGGCGGATTTTGATTCATTTTGTGCAAATGAGGTATTGCCGGACATCATATCAGTAGAAATACACCTCAAAGAGAATGGTGTAGTGAAAGGATGAATCAAACTCTCTTTGGAGAGGGCAAGATGTATGCTTTCTCAAATTTGGTTTATCAAGGAGATTTTGGGCGTGTTGTTAAGACGACTTGCTACTTAATCAACAGCGAGTCCTCACACAGAAATCAATCTCAAGACACCATTTGAGATGTGGTCGGGCAAGCTCGCCGACTACTCGATTCTAAGGGTTTTGGAAGTACAACTTACTATCATGTTAGTGAAGGAAGTTGGAGCCAAGAGCCAAGAAGGGAGTGTTTGTGGGGTATGGTGATGGAGTAAAGGATATAGAATTTGGTCATCAAGAGAGTCCAGAGTAATCCTCGCGGAGGGGCGTTGTGTTTGATGAAAATTCAATGTTAAACTCATCGGTGGGAGGTCTCATGAGTCCAAAAACCGATCTTTGAATCTGATAGTGTTGAGAAACAGGTGGAGCTTGGTGGAGTCTCATCGATATGCAACAATCGGTGGATTCAAATCAACACTATACCGATCCGGATAATGAACCGAATCCATCCAAGCCGGTCTGCGAGACCTCGGCGAGGCGTCATACAAACATTGATCAACGAGTCTAGGCGCCAAAGAGCCTAGAAGATCTAATGTTGGGATACCTCCAGGAGATATGGATATGATGATTTGGTGGATATGCACTCCAAGTTCTTTGAAGAAGTAGAGGTTGTTGAACCTACTACTTACAGGGGAAGCAAAGGACATGTCTGAAGCATCTCGGTGGCATGCGAACATGGGAGATGAAATGGAGTCATTATTGAAGAATCGGACTTGGGAATTGGTCAAACGACCTCTCTCGACAAGGGGGTTGTGACTTGTAAATGGATCTTCAAGAAAAGGAAGGAATAACAAAGCGCGTAAGGGGTCGTATAAGGCACGTTTGGTTGCAAGAGGATTCATCAAAAGGAAGGGGTTGACTTTGATGAAATATTTTCACCAAAGGGTCGACACACTTCAATCGAGGTGTTACTAGCAATGGTGGCACAAAGGAGATCTGGAACTTGAGCAATTAGATGTGAAAACCGCTTTTCTACATGGTGAGGTGGATAAGGAGATATACATGACTCACCGAGAGGTTTTCAAGTTCCTGGCAAAGAAAACTATGTTTGCAAGTTGAAGAAATCATTGTATGGTTTGAAGCAAGCTCCAAGCGATGGTATAAAAGGTTTGACAGATTTCATGCTTGGCGGGGTTATAACAGAAGTCCATATGATCATTGTGTTTACTACAATCTGCTTGAAAGATGGATCATATATCTATCTTGTCTCAGTATGTGGATGACATCTTGATAGGCAGCAAGAGGAAGTCGATGTTCAAAATCAAAGAACCTTCTCAGTCTTGAATTTGAAATGAAGGATTTGGGTCTTTGCCAAGAAAATCTTGGGGATGGAGATCTGGAGAGATAGAAGTCGAGAAGAAGTTGTTCTTGTCTCAAAGGGTTATGTCTGAAGATATTGGCCAAGTTTGGGATGTCTGCTTGCAAAACCAATAGATACTCTATGGCATCAAATGTTCATTTGTCTGCTTATGCTTCACGACCAATTTGAAGAGAAGGAGCATATGTCAAAAGTTCCCTATGCTAGTGCAATTGGCGCTTTGATGTATGCCATGGTTTGCACTAGGCTTTGATTTGGCTCGAGCGATCGAGTGTTGTCGCAGTTTATGGCTCAACTCGAAAGGAACACTGGAAAGTCATTAAAAGGATATTCAGTACCGAGAGGTACAAATTGATGTTGGTCTCATTTATGGTGGTGATCTCGGTGCAGTCACAAAGTTCTTGTGATCTTGATTATCGAGTGATGTTGTGATGAAAATCAATGACTGGTTATGTGTTTACATTGGGAAATGCAAAGGTCACCGAAAGCTACTCTTGAGGCTCTGATGGCCTTATCAACTCATGAAGCGAGAATATATGGCTCTTCTTGAAAGCGATCAAGGAGGTGTCTGGTTGAAGGGGCTAGTCAATGATTTGGGGTTGCATCGAGATCAGCCGATATATATTGTGATGACACTAAGTGCAATATGTTTAGCCAAGGATCGAGTTCATCATGAGAGAACCAAGCATATTGATGTCGGTATCATTTTCTCGAGAAATGAGAAGAGGGTTGTAGTGAAGAAGATTGGCACAAAGGAGAATCCTGGCGATATGTTCACTAAACCGATTCAATGAGAGTAAGTTCCACTTTGCCTGGACTTACCGAATATTCAAAGCTTATAATGCTTTTTGGAAACTCTACCGAGGCGGTCGGTGGAGTGGATCTTGTGGAGATATCCGGTACAAGTACATCCGGGCATTGACGAATGCATCCGGTACAAGTACATCAGGTTATGCAATCTGTTTGACTCTGTGAGAGTTGAAGTCAAGGTGGAGATTTGTCGATGGGTGACTTAAACTCGCATCTCAGGTGGAACCAATCTGAAGACTCACCAGTGATGGATAAAATGAGAAGTGTATTCAATTCATTGCATCGGTAGGGTGGAGTCACGAGGCTTCAAAGCAGGTGACTATCGCCAGGGTGACGATCTGCTGAGTACTTGAATACAAAGCAGGTCCCACATCTGTTAATTACATTATGTGACAAATATACTGATGTGTCATTAAAAGGAGGACACGTGTAAGGGTATTTATGGCGAGATCGAGACAAAGATTCCTGGCGGCTAGGGTTTGAGGATTTGTGCCTATAAATACTGATTGTTGTCTCATTATCCGAGTGTGTTGAAATCAGTAAAATTCAAAGGCATAATAAAATATCTCTTTTACGCCTCGTGGTTTTTACCTCTCCCACTCGAGGGGTTTTCCACGTTAAATCTGTGTTCTTCTTGTTTCTGTTTTCTCCTTTTGATTGTTTATGTTTGATTGCTTTTGTTTCTATTTCTTGCATCTGAAGTTATCTCCATCCGTTTTATAACAATACCCTTTCTTCACACATGAATAAACAAGTTGAAGTTTACTCAAGTATTATTACTTTCTCAAACTCTCTTCATGGTATCAGAGACTTAAAATCCTGAATCCGCTGCAAAATCTCCCTAACCTGCTGGAACATCTCATCTCATATCAAGAATGTCTTCATTATCTGAAGCTTCCTCACTCTCAGAGAGTCCCACCGCCTCAAAGTGAGATCAGGTCACTGAAAACCATTCATTTACAAATCACGAGACTTGATGGCAACAACTACTGCTTGTGGTCAAGATCTATGAAAATGTATATCTCGAGCCGAGCAAGATGGGATACTTGTGCGGATCCAAACCACCCTCACGGCCCGACCCCAAGTTTGGAGCATGGGATACGAGAAAATAACCAAGTCATGACCATCCTCACGAGGTCAATGACAAAAGAGATCGATGAGAACTTTATGATGTATGATAACGCGCAATGTAAATATGGGACAATGCCGAGACCTTTACTCAAAAAAGGACAATACATCCGAGGTCTATGATCTTGAAGCTCAAATCAAAATTGCGAGGCAAGGGATCTGCATGCAGAACTCAAGATTTTCAACCAACTATCTAAGGCATGGCAACACCTAGATATGTTGGAAATTCACCCATGGAAGGAGGTAGAGGATGCTGCCTTATACAAGAATATCATTGAGAAGAAGAGGGTATTCAAGTTCCTTACAGGACTGAATTCATCCCTTGATGATGTTAGAGGTAGAGTTCTTGCTACTAAACATCTCCCCAGTCTCAAATCTGTGTTTGATGAAGTCAAACATGAGGAAAGCAGGAGGAAAGTAATGCTGCAAAGCAACCCTGCTGATCACCCTACGATAGCTCAAAGAATGTTGGTGGTGGTCGAAGCTGTTGAGGTTCTTGAGATTTACAGGAACCCTACTGAGAAGGTAGGAAAATTGTTCTGTGACCACTACAAACGAACAAATCACACCAAGGACACTTGCTGAAAACTACATGGTAAGCCTAACTCTTTTAAACCCTCCAAACCAACCAAGGAGAGTCAGGGCAGGCATGTCAGTGAAGAAGGGAACAAAGATATCAGGTTGGATGCTCAGTTTGCTGCCTTCAAAGCCTTCATTGCTCAACAAAAGGAAGGTACTTCTATCACTGACATAGCTACTCATGCTAAAAGCAGGTATATTCCACTCACCTCTCAAGAATGATACTTGGATTGTTGATTCTGGGCCTCATCCCATATGATAGTAACAAGAGTCTCATATCTCGAGTTTAGGCCCCGTCATCAAACCCACATTATTAGGATTGCCGATGGATCTATTTCATGTGCACAAGGTTTTGGAAATGTTAAACTTACTGATAAGATATACTTTCAGGATGTCCTATTTGTTCCAAAATTAGATCAGAAACCTTATATCTGCCAGTAGACTCACTAAAGACCTAAATTGGACAGTCTTGTTTAATGACAATCGGTGTATTTTCCAGGATCTTTCTTCACAGAAGTGATTGGGAGAGCTAAAGCTCGCTCAGGGATCATTTATGGTAAACCTCTGAAGACAGAAGATTGAAGATTGAAAGCGCCTCAATGTACCGCACTCCAAACCTTAGACAATATCATGTTATGGAATTATAGACTAGGTCATCCAAGTTTTGGTTATTTAAAGTCTTTATTTCCTGAATTGTTTAAAGGATGTAACCTCAGTAACCTTCAATGTGATATTTGTCAGTTTGCTAAACTTACTAAGTCTGTGTATACTAAATTACCTTACTTGCCTTCCACACCTTTCACTCTAATACATAGTGATGTATGGGGACCTTCAAGAGTTAAAAGTATAACAGGGAAGAGGTGGTTTGTCACCTTCATAGATGATCACACCTGGATCACATGGCTGTTTCTTATGAAAGATGAATCTGAAGTTGGAACCATCTTCCAAGAATTCTATAATATGGTATCCACTCAATTTGACACTAAGATTAAAATCTTAAAAATAGATAATGTCCTGGAATACAATGAGTCCAACCTCAGCACCTTCCTGAATGATAAAGGGATTATTCACACCAGTAGCTGTGTAGAGACACCTCAGCAAAATGGGGTTGCTGAGAGGAAGAACAGGCACTTACTGGAGATGGCTAGATCAGTCATATTCACCACACATGTGCCTAAATATATGTGGGGTGAAGCTATATTAACTGCCACATACCTGATCAAAAGCTTACCCAGCAGAGTGTTAGGATTCAAGACTCCCATTCAAACCCTGCTGACAACTCATCCATGTCCTCACCTCATTGCTGACTTGCCTCCAAAGATCTTTGGATGTACTGTGTTTGTCTATATTCATGCCCAACATAGAAGCAAACTTGATCTCAATGCTCATAAGTGCATCTTCCTAGGCTATGCCAAAGACAGGAAAGGTTACAAGTGTTATTCTCCCACTGACAAAAGATTTTACAATTCTATGGATGTAAAATTCTTTGAAAGAACTCCATACTACAAAGAACTCACTGAGACAGTCACAGATGACAACCTTATTGAAATTGAGATCACTCCAATCCCTCAACCTACTTCTCAGCAGACTCCTGATACTCAACACCTCACTCACCTCAGCGAGATTCTGAACCTCAAGAGCCTCTCGAGCCCCAAAGATCCCATCGAGCCCCAAAGATCCCACCGAGCCCCAAAGATCCTCATCGAACCTCGAGCACTCATCGAACCTCGGCGAGCTCATCGAACTCTCTCGAACCTCGGCTGCAGCCTCCCCGAGCCTACTCGACCCTGCTTTCATTCTATCGATATTGATGATGGACCCATTGCTGTCAGGAAGGGAAATTGATCATGCACTAATCACTCTATTCATACTTATGTGTCTTATGATCACTTGTCACCTTCTTTTGCTATGTTTACACAGGACTTGGATACTCACTCTATTCCTAAGAATATACAGGAAGCTCTCCAACATGATAAGTGGAAGGCAAATCATCAAAACCGAAATGATCGCTCTCCTGACAACCATACTTGGGACCTCACCACTCTCCCATGGAAAGAAGACAATCATTGTTGTAAATGACTGTCACTATCAAGTACAATGATGATGGTACTATTGACAAATACAAAGCTAGCCTGGTTGTAAGGGGATTCACTCAAACATATGGACTTGACTACAAAGAGACCTTTGCACCTGTGGCAAAGCTAAACACTTGTCAGAGTCATCGATCTCACTTGTCATCCAACTTGACTGGCCTCTCCACCAATTGGATATCAAGAATGCTTTCCTAAATGGTGACCTTACTGAGGAAGTCTATATGAATGTACCTCCTGGTTTTGCCAACACTCACACTCAAGGGATAGTTTGCAAATTGAGAAAATCTCTATATGGCCTAAAGCAGTCCCCTAGAGCCTGGTTTGGCAAACTTACTCTTGTTGTTAAAAGCCTGCTGGATATCATCAATACAACTCAGATCACACCATGTTTATCAAAACAACCAACCAGAAAAGATCCATTCTTATTGTCTATGTGGATGATATCATCCTTACTGGTGATGACCCTGCTGAGCTCCAACAATTGAAGACCCTGCTGGCCAAAGTATTTCAAGTTAAAGATTTGGGCTCCTCAAGTACTTTCTTGGTATGGAAATAGCAAGAAGCATTGACCAGTATATATCTCTCCACGGAGGAAGTATATCTGAGACTCTTTGAAGGAAATCGCATGCTAGAGTGCGCAAACCGGCTATCTCTCTAGTAGACCCCAGTAATCCACTGGTACATGGTAATGTTGCTGTAAGAAAGGAACAATATCAGAGACTTGTAGGGAAACTCATCTATCTCTCTCATACAAGACCTGATATTGCATATGGAGTTAGCCTTGTCAGTCAGTTCATGCATTGCCCTACTGAGCACCATTGGGATCTTTGTCTACGAGAATACTCGGATACTTGAAGTCCACTCACGGCGGGGCCTACACTTCACTAAGTCTCTTGACGATCAATGAAGGTCTATCGATCGATCTTGGTAGGTTGGTTGCCAGATAGACAAAGATCTACCACATGCTATTGCTCATATGTATGGGGGTAATCTTGTCACTTGGAGAAGCAAGAAACAACCTATATCTCTGTAAGCGATCTTTGAAAGTGAACTCAGGGCACTATTTTTAGGAATTTGTGAAGCATTATGGCTGAAAAGAGTCATACTTGACCTTCGAGACCCACTTAGGAACTTCATATCATACTCTGCGTGACAATAATTGACTTTATGCATGGCGAGAGGACCCAGTCCATCAAGATAAAACCAAACATGTGGATATTGACAGACGTTTCCTTAAAGAGAAGATTGATGCCAAGATCATTCAACTTGATTATGTTCCTCAATGAGACCAAAATGCTTGATATTCTCACCAAGGCAATTCCACGCTTATGTTCATTGATGAGTAGCAAACTTGGCTGTATTGACACATACAACCCAGTTTGAGGGGGGGTGTGGAAATATTATATTACATTGTTTTAATTATAAATCGTTACATTGTTGTAATTATAAATCGTTACATTGTAACATGTTACTTATGTATCAAGAGACATATTAATTGTATTGAATAAACAATTATGAAGAGAGTTTGAGAAAGTAATAATACTTGAGTAAACTTCAACTTGTTTATTCATGTGTGAAGAAAGGGTATAAATAGATACAAGCATGTAAAGGTCCTAGCTAGTAAAGTAAAAGTTACTAGAGCCGGCTAGTATAAAATGCTAGAGTCGGCTATTACATAATAGGACAAACTAGAGTTATTTTATGACTTTAGGACATATTAATTGTTTATTCAATACAATTAATATCAATTAATATGTCTCTTGATACATAAGTAACATGTTACAATGTAACGATTTATAATTACAACAATGTAATATAATATTTCCACACCCCCCCTCAAACTAGGTTGTATATGTCAATACAGCCAAGTTTGCTACTCACCTATTGAACATAAGCGTGGAATTGCCTTGGTGAGAATATCGACATTTTGGTCTCATTGAGGGAACATACTCTTGAGTTGAATGATCTTGGCATCAATCTTCTCTTTAAGGAAATGTCTCATCAATATCCACATGTTTGGTTTTATCATGATGGAATGGATCCTCTCGCCATGCATAAAGCTAAATTATTGTCGCGAAGAGAATATGACGAAGTTGTCGAAGTGGCTGAAGGTCGATAAGAGACTCTTTTCACCATAATGCTTCATAAATGCCCAAAACCAATGCCTGCCTGAGTTCACTTTTTCAAGATCGCTTCTGAGAGACGATGAGGTTGTTTCTTGCTTCTCCAAGTGACAAGATTACCCCATACATATGAGCAATAGCTTGTGGTAGATCTTCTGTCTATGTGGCAACCAGCCCAGTCAGCATCAGTATAGACCTTCACTGATCTGTCAGTAGACTTAGTGAAGTGTAGGCCCTGGCCAGGAGTGGACTTCAAGTATCTGAGTATTCAGAGACGACATCCCAATGGTGCTCGATAGAGGCAATGCATGAACCGACGACAAGGCTAACTCCATATGCAATATCAGTCTTGTATGAGAGAGAGATAGATGAGTTTCCTACAAGTCTCTCGATATTGTTCCTTTCTTACAACAACATTACCATGTACCGATGGATTACTGGGTCTACTGAGAGATAGCCGATTCTGCACTAGCATGCCAGCTTCTTCAAGAGTCTAGTATATACTTCCTCTGTGATACAGATATACCCTGGTTGTTTCTTGCTATTTCCATACCAAGAAAGTACTTGAGGGAGCCCAAATCTTTAACTTGAAATACTTTGGCCAGCAGGGTCTTCAATTTCAATAAGGTTTCCATCTGTGACTGTCTCAGTAGGTTTGCTGTAGTATGGAGTTCTTTCAAAGAATTTTACATCCATAGAATTGTAAAATCTTAGGTCTGTGAGAGAATAACACTTGTAACCTTTCCTGTCTTGGGCATAGCCTAGGAAGATGCACTTATGAGCTTTGGGATCAAGTTTGCTTTTGTGTTGGGCATGAATATAGACAAACACAGTACACCCAAAGATCTTTGGAGGCAAGTCAGCAATGAGGTGAGGACATGGATGAGTTGTCAGCAGGGTTTGAATGGGAGTCTTGAATCCTAACACTCTGCTGGGTAACCTGTTGATCAGGTATGTGGCAGTTAATATAGCTTCACCCCACATATATTTAGGCACATGTGTGGTGAACATGACAGATCTAGCCATCTCTAGTAAGTGCATGTTCTTCCTCTCAGCAACCCCATTTTGTTGAGGTGTCTCTACACAGATACTGGTGTGAATAATCCCCTTATCATTCAGGAAGGTGCTGAGGTTGGACTCATAGTATTCCAGGGCATTATCTGTTTTTAAGATTTTATCTTAGTGTCAAATAGAGTGGATACCATATTATAGAATTCTTGGAAGATGGTTCCAACTTGATTTATCTTTCATCGAAAAATTGACCATGTGATCTGGTGTGATCATCTATGAAGGTGACAAACCACCTCTTCCCTGTTATACTTTTAACTCTTGAAGGTCCCCATACATCACTATGTATTAGAGTGAAAGGTATGGAAGGCAAGTATGGTAATTTAGTATACACAGACTTAGTAAGTTTAGCAAACTGACAAATATCACATTGAAGGTCACTGAGGTTACATCCTTTAAACAATTTAGGAAATAAAGACTTTAAATAACCAAAACTTGGATGACCTAGTCTACAATGCCATAATATGATATTGTCTAAGGTTTGGGTGCAGGCTGCTGAGGCAGTTTCAATCTTCAATCTTCTGTCTTCAGCAGGGTTTACCATAAACAGTCCTGAGCAGGCTTTAGCTCTCCCAATCACTTCCCATGAAGAAAGATCCTGGAAAATACACTGATTGTCATTAAACAAGACTGTCCAATTTAGGTCTTTAGTGAGTCTACTGACAGATATTAGGTTACAGTCTAATTTTGGAAAAATAGGACATCCTGAAGGTATATCTTATCAATAAGTTTAACATTTTCAAACCTTGTACACATGAAATAGATCCATCAGCAATCCTAATATTGTGGGTTTGATGGCAGGGCCTAAACTGAGATATGAGACTCTTGTTACCAGTCATATGGGATGAGGCCACAGAATCAACAATCCAAGTATCATTTCTGAGAGGTGAGTGGAATATACCTGTTTTAGCATGAGTAGCTATGTCAGTGATAGAACTACCTTCCTTTTGTTGAGCAATGAAGGCTTTGAAGGCAGCAAACTGAGCATCCAACCTGATATCTTTGTTCCCTTCTTCACTGACATGCCTGCCCTGACTCCCCTTGGTTGGTTTGGAGGGTTTAAAGGAGTTAGGCTTACCATGTAGTTTCCAGCAAGTGTCCTTGGTGCGATTTGTGCGCTTGCAGTGGTCACAGAACAATTTTCCTGCCTTCTCAGTAGGGTTCCTATAAATCTCAGTAACCTCAGTAGGCTTTCTGACCACCAACATTGCTGAGCTATCAGTAGGGTGATCAGCAGGGTTGCTTTGCAGCATTACTTTCCTCCTGCTTTCCTCATGTTTGACTTCAGCAAACACAGATTTGAGACTGGGGAGATGTTTAGTAGCAAGAACTCTACCTCTAACATCATCAAGGGATGAGTTCAGTCCTATAAGGAACTTGAATACCCTCTTCTTCTCAATGATATTCTTGTATAAGGCATCATCCTCTACCTCCTTCCATGGGTGAATTTCCAACATATCTAGGTGTTGCCATGCCTTAGATAGTTGGTTAAAGTACTGAGTTACAGACATATCCCCTTGCCTGCAATTTTGGATTTGAGCTTCAAGATCATAGACCTCGGATGTATTGTCCTTTTTTTTAGTAAAGGTCTCGGCATTGTCCTGCATTTCCTTTGCGATGATCATACATCATGAAGTTCTCACTGATCTCTTTTGTCATTGACCTCGTGAGGATGGTCATGACTTGGTTATTTTCTGTATCCCATGCTTCAAACTTGGGGTCGGTTTGATGAGGGGGGTTTGGAACTGCATAAGTATCCCATCTTGCTCGGCACGAGATATAGATTTTCATAGATCTTGCCCACAACAGGTAGTTGTTGCCATCAAGTTTGTGATTTGTAAATGAATGGTTTTCAAACCCCCGATCTGTTGAGGCAAATGGGACTCTACTGAGGTGAGAAGCTTCAGATAATGAAGACATTCTTGATATGAGATGAGATGTTCCAGCAGGTTAGGGAGATTTTGCAGCGGATTCAGGATTTTAAGGCTCCGATACCATGAAGAGAGTTTGAGAAAGTAATAATATTTGAGTAAACTTCAACTTGTTTATTCATTTGTGAAGAAAGGGTATAAATAGATACAAGCATGTAAAGGTCCTAGCTAGTAAAGTAAAAGTTACTAGAGCCGGCTAGTATTAAATGCTAGAGTCGGCTATTACATAATAGGACAAACTAGAGTTACTTTATGACTTTAGGACATATTAATTGTTTATTCAATACAATTAATATCAATTAATATGTCTCTTGATACATAAGTAACATGTTACAATGTAACGATTTATAATTACAACAATGTAATATAATATTTCCACAAATTAATATATCCTAAAGTCATAAAGTAACTCTAGTTTGTCCTATTATATAATAGCCGACTCTAGCATTTAATACTAGCCGGCTCTAGTAACTTTTACTTTACTAGCTAGGACCTTTACATGCTTGTACCTATTTATACCCTTTCTTCACACACGAATAAACAAGTTGAAGTTTAATCAAGTATTATTACTTTCTCAAACTCTCTTCAGTAAGTAACTCTCTGTGTCCCTTCAATAAATATTCAGTAATTTGGCTTGTAATCTCGACGATTAGAAATTTCTTTCGTATATGGGAATTATTATTTATTTGGGAAGTTTTGCTTTTAAATTTTTACTGTAGTTCAATGTTCACGGATTTAATTCATTGTTTTTCTGTCACTCTATTTAATAAATTTGCATAATTTTGAATGTTGTCCAGACGACTGTAGTTCAATTCAATGTTCACGGATTGCTGGTATGAATTCATAACCAGCAATTATCAATTATTTAAGTTTTTGTTAAAGGATGTAGCCTTTACTTAGCGCGCCCCGCTGTTAATGTACCTTTTCCCAAGCAATGTGACATAAATTTTGTTCTTTTTATCATGTAAGGTAGTTACCATTTGAAGTATTTTTCAATGGGCTTGAAAAAATGGTTTATGTTTGTATTTAAAATGCAAAGTATAGATGAACGGGTGAAATGAGAAGTATAATTTTGGTTTTTGTTTGTATTTAGTAATGTGATTCCGCAAACCTTTAGATTGTTTTTTTAAAAGTAAACCTTCAACTTTTTCAGTAGACATTAATCTCATGAGAATGCATAAATGGAAGGCAAGTTGTTCCCTGCATTATGGAGTTTGCTTCTAGTTGCATTTTTAGGTGCTTAGATAATCCTTTCCTTGGTGTAACTTAATTATCATATATGTTGATGTTAAAATTGTTTATCATATATGTTGTAAGTTTTTTTCCATTGTGATTGAATGTGTTATTTGAAAATACACAAGCTTTTTGGGTTTTAATGTGATTGCATTATAAAGGGATATAGGTTGTCGGTGTTGTTGTAAAGCTTGCCGAGTCTATGATTTTTTGCTAGTCCCATACTATTAATGGTAATAGTAATGGTAATGGTGTTATTGTGTTTGTTAATAAAACATGTTCATGTGATACTGATACTGTGATATTGATACTGATGCTTTGATACTGTGATTGTGATAATCGACATCGTGATCTTGATAGTGATCGATCATCATACCGATATCGATCTTGTGATATGATCTCGTGATAATGTGATACTCGATCATCGATACCGTGTTACTGATATTATAGGCTCATTCTCTCATTTTTAATACAAAATGCAGTTCAATGTGGAAACAATTGAAGTAAATGGAGAAAATGCAGCTCCATTGTTTGAATTTATGAAGAAAGGCAACAAGTTCAATGGACTTTTGCAAAGTTCCTAGCCAGTTGATATATAAGAATGAGCAGCGTGTTTCCCATCAGAGCTTCCATTTCGAGGGAGTGCAAAGAGCTTGGGGAATGCTGTACTTGATGTTGTTGTAGCTAATAGACTTTTTCGTGGCGCTTTAGTTTATTTTCGGAGCTTTAATTTTGTCTTGCTGATGCTTCTTCTCACATGTTGGTGGTTTTTTTTTGCAGTAGACGAGACAAGTACTATATGTTCATTATAACAATATTTTTGCATTCTGGAAACTACTAGTATTATATTTAAATGTTTTAGATCAGACGTGATGATATTGAACCTTAAACTACATCTCATTCATATCTTGTGATCGATATCGATATTGATCTTCGTATTCGCGATCGATACTTTGATACTGATAATGTGATATTGATACTAATAAAGTGATATTGATACTGATACTATGATACTGATACTATGATATTGATAATGATAATGATAATGATACTGGGATACTGATACTGTGTTAGTGTAAACGCTGCGATTAAATTCGGCTTTCAAAAACTACGTCGAAAGGGTATCGTATGAGATCTCAAAATGGAGAGAAAAAAAATATAAACTTTGGTGAAAGAATTTTGATGATCGGTGTTCTAAATCAAAAGTTACGGTCGTTTATAAGAAAAACGCTCCGATTAATGCAAATGTTTTTTGGCTTCCAAAATTTATGTCGGAAGGGTATCGTATGAGATCTCAAAATAAAGATATAAAAAAAAAATTTGGTGAAAAAAATTTGATGATCGGAGTTCTACGTCAAAAGTTATGGTTATTAAAAGAAAAAAAAAGCAACGAGAATGTAATGCATCAGTTTCTTGCATCTGTGTCGAGCGCTATTTCATAATAAGGGTAATTTTGTCTATCTGAATTTTTTTTATTCTTTTTGCAACTATAAAAAAAATGTTTCGTATTTATTTATTTTGTATTAAAAAGTGGACTTTTGGTTTATTCCCTTTTTTATAGCTATTTGTCCACCATTAATTGTTGAATTTCTAATTAATTTGGGCAATAATTGAGGCCACATTAGACTTGGCAATAGCTTCTTCACGGTTATAATTAATTATTATAGTCTCCCATTTTCTGCAATTCAAACATTTTCCCCATGGGAAGTGACTGTAATCCACATATTGAATCTCTAAATTTGCACGTACACCAATAATTTAGATTTTCTTCCGTATATTTTTAGTATAATTTTTTTTTTTTTCATTTTAACAAACATTAATTGAGTCATGATGTGTGACATGAAAGGGATTTTTCCTTTTTCATTTTCAGAATGTGATGGTTACATTTGACCATTCACAAAATGGAATTATAAAAAGGACATGTGCGAATGAAAATAAAAGCTTGCAAACTCCAGCAATAAATCAGAGAATTATTATTATTATTTTTTTTTCCCCTTTTTTGGTTAAAGCATCCCAGTATCAAACCATTAGTTCGATTATTCGGAGTTCGATTAAGTCGTGTTTACAGATCATTTCAAAGATAAATCATATAATTAATTTTAGTCAACAGATCTGTGAACAAAATTTGATTGAAATTTAAAATATGGAAATAATATAGTTAATCTAAATTACTAAATTCATTATGTCCTAATCTTGCATCTAAGAAGACACTTGAAAGACAATTGTGATATTATGATAGTGGCGATCCAACCTTATGCCAAGACAGTGCATTAGACTTGGCAACAACGTACATTTAACTGAATGACAGTTGTCGTTAAGAAGAGCGACAATTTCAAAACTATTTTAAGTATTAGGTCATAAAGACCAATGACTGTACTATTTTTCCCTTTAAGTAAGTTTTTTTCTCATAGGGTTTCATGAGGGGATTCATGCATTTTCAGATTCATGCATTTTCGGAATCATGTTTTTCGCACTAATGCACATCTACATGTTTACATGAATCTGTGAACGGTGATGACCCTTACCCTTTCGTATAGAAGTACCTCATTTCATTTATGGGGTTCCTTCGGCCTATAAAAGGCACATGCATGCAAACGAAATCATTGTCAAGTCTAAAAGCATCATTAGAAGTGGTGGAATGGCCTTGGTGAGAATATCAGCATTCTGGTCTGCTGAGGGAACATATTGGAGTTGAATGATCTGGGCATCAATCTTCTCTTTAAGGAAATGTCTGTCAATGTCCACATGTTTTGTCTTATCATGATGAACAGGATCCTCTGCCATGCATAATCTTTGAATTATTATCACAAAGAGAGATGATAGGTTCTTTGAGGGTTCTTTGAAGGTCGAGTGGGACTCTTTTCAACCACAGAGCTTCACAAATGCCCAAAACAAACGCCCTAAGTTCAGCTTCAGCACTGCTTCTAGAGATAGTAGGCTGTTTCTTGCTTCTTCAAGTGACAAGATTACCCCATACATATGAGCAGTGCTTTGTGGTAGATCTTACTGTCTATATGGCAACCAAATTGATCATCGATCAAGATAGACCTTCACCGATCAGTCGGTGGGCTTAGTGAAGTGTAAGCCTTGGCCATGAGTTGACTTTAAGTATCTTAGTATTCAGAAACAAGATCCCAATGGTGCTCGGTGAGGGCAATGCATGAACTGACCGACAAGGCTAACTCCATATGCAATATCGAGGTCTTGTGTGGGAGAGGTAAATGAGTTTTCCTACCAGTCTACGATATTGTTCCTTTCTTCTGACAATATTATCGTGCACTTTAGATGATTACCGAGGTCTCTTTGAGAGATATTTGGTTTGCACCCTAGCATGCCGGTTTCCTTGATGGGTCCAACACATACTTCATCCGTGTGGCTACTTTATATACTTCTTTTGTTTCTTGCTATTTCCATGCCAAGGAAGTACTTGAGGTACCCCAAATCTTTAACTTGAAACACTTTTTCGGAGGGCCATCAATGTGGGGATCTCGGCCGAGGGTCATCACCGATCGAGGATGATATCATCCACATAGACAAAAGAATGGATCTTTTCCGTTGGTTGTTTTGATAAACATGGTGTGATCGGAGTTGCACTGATGATATCCAGCAGCTTTAACCACGATGAGTGAGTTTGCCAAACC
The DNA here is from genome assembly GCA_026214975.1 of Gentiana macrophylla. Taxonomy (NCBI): domain Eukaryota; kingdom Viridiplantae; phylum Streptophyta; class Magnoliopsida; order Gentianales; family Gentianaceae; genus Gentiana; species Gentiana macrophylla. The sequence continues at coordinate 25,476,125 of CM047812.1, read as the reverse complement.
ATGCTCTTGGGGCTTTGCCAGAGCCATATAGAGATTTTCTCGCCACAAACTTTCCTCCCGAGTGTGAGGTTTGGTAAAGCCGGAGGTAGAGAGTCATATAAACTTCCTCAGTGAGATCACCATTTTGGAAGGCATTCTTGATGTCCAAGCGATAGAGTGGCCGATCAAGTTGGATGACCAGGAGATCGGCACCACTAACTTGTTTGAGCTTTTCCACAGGTGCAAATGTCTCTTTGTAGTCAAATCCATATGTTTGAGTGAAGCCCCTTGCAACCAGTCTAGCTTTGTACTTGTCAATAGTACCATCGGCATTGTACTTGATGGTGAAAAGCCATTTACAGCTGACTGTCTTCTTTCCTTGTAGAAGAGTGGTGAGATCCCAAGTATGATTGTCAATGAGTGCAGCCATTTCAGTTTTGATAGCTGCCTTCCACCTGTTATGTTTGAGAGCTTCCTGTATATTCTTAGGAATGGAATGAGTGTCCAAGTCCTGTGTAAACATAGCAAAACCAGATGACAAGTGATTATATGACACATAATTATGGATAGAGTGGTCAGTACATGATCTCTTGCCCTTTCGGACAGCAATGGGTCTGTTATCAATATCAGTAGGTTTAGGAGTATCAGTAGGCTGCTGAGGCATATCAGTAGGTTCAGTAGGTTTAGGAGTATCAGCAGGTTGCTGAGGTACAATTGGTGTATGGAGATCAGGGTTAGGAGGCTGATGAGACTCATTAGGTTGCTGGATATTAGGAGTTGGTAGAGGGATTGTCAAGGCCTCAAGTTCCTCACTGGAAGTTGCAGTTGGAGTTAGTGGACTATAAGAAGAAGGAAGAGTTTCTATTTCAATCAGGTTTCCATCTGTGACATTCTCAATAGGGTTGCTGTAATAAGGAGTTCTTTCAAAGAACTTGACATCCATAGAGTTGTGGAATCTTTTGTCAGTGGGGGAATAACACTTGTAGCCCTTCCTGTCTTTGGCATAACCAAGAAAAATGCACTTATGAGCTTTGGGGTCGAGTTTGCTTCAATGTTGGGCATGAATGTAGACAAATACAGTACATCCAAAGATTTTTGGAGGCAGGTCAGCAATGAGATAAGGACAGGGGTGAGTTGTCAGCATGGTTTGGATAGGGTCTTGAAATCTAGCACCCTGCTGGGTAACCTATTGATCAGATATGTGGCTGTTAATATAGCTTCACCCCACATGTATTTAGGCACATGGGTGGTGAACATGACTGATCTAGCCATCTCCAGTAGGTGCCTGTTCTTCCTCTCAGCAACCCCATTTTTGCTGAGGTGTCTCTACACAGCTACTAATGTGAACAATTCCCTTATCATTCAGGAAGGTGCCAAGGTTGGACTCATAGTATTCCAGGGCATTATCTGTTTTTAAGATTTTAATCTTAGTGTCAAATTGAGTGGATACCATGTTATAGAACTCTTGGAAGATGGTTCCAACTTCAGATTTATCTTTCATCAAGAACAGCCATGTGATTCTGGTGTGGTCATCTATGAAGGTGACAAACCACCTCTTTCCTGTTATACTTTTAACTCTTGACGGTCCCCATACATCACTATGTATTAGAGTGAAAGTGTGGAGGGTAAGTATGGTAATTTAGTATACACAGACTTAGTAAGTTTAGAAAACTGACAAATATCACATTGAAGGTCACTGAGGTTACATCCTTTAAACAATTCAGGAAATAAAGACTTTAAATAACCAAAACTTGGATGACCTAGTCTATAATGCCATAACATGATATTGTCTAAGGTTTTGTTGCAGGCTGTTGAGGCAGTTTCAATCTTCAATCTTTTGTCTTCAGCAGGGTTGACCATAAACAGTCCTGAGCAGGCTTTAGCTCTCCCAATCACTTCCTGTGAAGAAAGATCCTGAAATATACACTGATTGTTATTAAACAAGACTGTCCAATTTAGGTCTTTAGTGAGTCTACTCTTGTGAGATATAAGGTTCTGATCTAATTTTGGAACAAATAGTACATCCTGAAGGTAGATCTTATCAGTAAGTTTAACATTTCCAAAACCTTGTGCACATGAAATAGATCCATCAGCAATCCTAATATTGTAGGTCTGATGACAGGGCTTAAACTGAGATATGAGACTCTTGTTACCAGTCATATGGGATGAAGCCCCGGAATCAACAATCCAATTATCATTACTGAGAGGTGAGTGGAATATACCTGTTTTAGCATGAGTAGCTATGTCAGTGATAGAACTAACTTCCTTTTGTTGAGCAATGAAGGCTTTGAAGGAAGCAAACTGAGCATCCAACGTGGTATCTTTGTTTCCTTCTTCACTGACATGCCTGCCCTGACTCTCCCTGGTTGGTTTGGAGGGTTTAAAGGAATTATGCTTACCATGTAGTTTCCAGCAAGTGTCCTTAGTGTGATTTGTGCGTTTGCAGTGGTCACAGAACAACTTTCCTGTCTTCTCAGTAGGTTTCCTGTAAGTCTCAGTAACCTCAGTAGGCTTCCTGACCACCAACATTGCTGCGCTATCAGTAGAGTGATCAGCAAGGTTTCTTTGCAGCATTACTTTCCTCCTGCTTTCCTCATGTTTGACTTGACAAACACTGATTTGAGGTTGGGAGAGTTTTAGTAGCAAGAACTCTACCTCTAACATCATCAAGGATGAGTTCGATCCTGTAAGGAACTTGAATACCTTCTTCTTCTCAATGATATTCTTGTATAAGGCGGCATCCTTTACATCCTTCCATGGGTGAGTTTCCGGCATATCTAGGTGTTGCCATGCCTTAGATAGTTGGTTGTAGTATTGAGTTCTGAGCATGTGTCTCCTTGACTGTAATTTTGGATTTGAGCTTCGAGTTCATAGACCTCAGATGTATTGTCCTTTTTTGAGTAAAGGTCTCTGGCATTATCCCAGATATCCTTAGCAGTGTCATACATCATGAAGTTCTCACTGATCTCTTTTGTCATTGACCTCGTGAGGATGGTCATGACTTGGTTATTTTCTGTATCCCATGCTTCAAACTTGGGGTCAGTTTCAGCAGGGGCAGGTTTGGAACCAGACAAGTATCCCATCTTGCTCTGGCCTGAGATATACATTTTCATAGATCTTGACCACAGCAGGTAGTTGTTGCCATCAAGTCTGTGATTTGTAAATGAATAGTTTTCAGTGACCCCAGTCTGCTGAGGCTGCTGGGACACTACTAAGGGTGAAGAAGCTTCAGATAAAGAAGACATTCTTGAGAAGATAGGAGATTTTGCAACGGATTAAAGACGATTATGGCTCCGATACCATGAAGAGAGTTTGAGAAAGTGATAATACTTGAGTAAACTTCAACTTATTTTATTCATGATACAAGAATGAGTATAAATAGGTACAAGCATGAATGAGAAAGGTCCTAGTAGACTATAAGCTAGGGGTAGAACAATTAATTACTAGAGTCTGCTAGTATTAATTGCTAAAGTTGTCTATTATATAATAAGACAAAATAGAGTTACTTTATGATTTTATGACATATTAATTGTTTATACAATACAATTAATATGTCCTTTATACACAAATAACGTGTTATAGTTACAACAATGTAATATTTCCACAGTAGTGCTTAATTGTTGTTATATCGACGAATTCATGTCTTAAAACTTGTTCTTAATTAAAGTTTGAATTAGCTTGTACACCTAGTTCATGATCTCACATACCACTTTTATAAATGTATGTTGTGAAGGGGTGTGGGAAATGGGGTTTAAGATCGTTTCTTATAATTGACTGAGTTGTTTAGATTTGATTAGGGGACGAGGTTTATCGGTTGTTAATCGAGTGATGTTAGAGCATTTATTTTGTTTCAGTCAGTTAAATCCTTAAAGGCGGACCGTTGAACCGGGCAAAGGGTACTAGGTTATTGCATGGCGGCTAGCACCACTTTAGGAGTTTGCACCCACGAATGAGTCGATATAGTCGTTAGGTTGGTCGATTGGTTGGTAATGCCATTCCCGAATAATCGATTAGAGGGGTGACGGACCTTTTCTAGGTGTTACGATCCTTACCGGCAGTGTACCGGGTCAAATTGTAGTGCTAGTCTGGTGAGTCAGGTCGTATCCTCAGGGAAATGAAGGCATAATTCAAAGTGTGGTTAAACACCAAGAAGCTATTATTAACTCGATCTAAGTCGCAGTTTTTACCATTTTCCTCGGGTTAGATAGTTAGATTAGTTAGATTGTTAGTAAAACAGTAAATAAATATATAAATATAAAAATAGATAATATATATATTTTTGGATCTAGCCAAGAATACTTTCTTGAATCAATATCTTTTGTAGTGAAATTGAATGAGAGAGATCTTTTCCTTGATGCAAGGAGGTCAATTATGTATGAACCGGTGTACTCCTAAGCTAGACAACTCCTCCTTACACGAGCATATGAAATTGTCATATTTCTAGTCCTCTGTCCAATGTCATCTTAAGCATGGGTCACTCCCGTCTTGTCATACGGCCAGTTTTAAGATATCAATTAAACAGGTGATTTAACGTAATAATATCGTGAGCACAATTTTAATAAGATTTATCTCTCCCAAGACAAATCTGCCCCCGGGTAGGAAATCGGATCCGTTGTCACGCTTTCACTCGGCCAATTTTACCTCCGGTCTTTCTATTACGATCTCGTATTCTAATCGCGAGTTGTCAATTCATTAGATTACGTTTCTAGTAAAAATCGGTGACTAATTCAATTTTACTTTCATTAAGTGCAAATAGAAAGAGATTCATTATAATTGGTTTTAATCATTATTACGAGTCGATCATTCATTTTACCAAAAGATTAACTAATTGATTCATATCTTGGCTAGATATATTTTTAGCTTAACATAATTAACAAATATAATATATAAATAGAAATAGAAATAGTAAACATAATAATATTAGAATATATTACCGATTACAACTATTTGAATCGTGTATCGTTTCCACTGGATGTAGTATAACAAAGCTTCGATTTTAACAATCTTCGATAATTATTCCGCCATTATAACAGTACTTATAACTACTTTATTTATATATATAAAAACATATATATACATACATAGACATATGTATATATAAGAGTTTAAAGTAAAAGAAAATAAGATAGATGAAATATATATATATATGGATGTATATATATATTTTTTGGGACGTGTGTGTGTGTGTGTATATATATATATATATATATATATATAAAAAGTTTACAAAATAAAAAATGAAAGAGAAGAAGATTGACGAGAAGAAAGAAAGAAATAGGAAAGAAGAGGGCAAGGTTTTTGATGGATATGGGGAGGTATTTATAGGGGAGATATATATATATATATATATATATATATATATATATATATATATATATATATATATATATATATATATATATATATATAAGATATATAGGCGATGGATATCCTTGCAAATTTGTTAGAAGCATGTGGGATGTAATGATGAGTCCTCACATGCACCACATACACCATTAGATGATTAAAATCAAGTTGGGAAAATATCTCCACTTTTCCCGGCGTTTCTATTGCGGCGCTTATCGATAAAATAGCCATAACTTGAGTTGTAGACCTCCAATTGACGTGATTCAAAATGCGTTGGAAAGCTCATTTGAATATCTACAACTTTTATGCAGAACTCTTCCCCAGAAAATGCCTTTAAGTTGGGTCAAATATCCCTCGTAGATAAATTACGGTAGAAGCATTCAGGACAATTGATCCGTTTGAACTCGTAAGCTTATGGCACCTTCTTCCATCCATCAAAATACATCTTTTAGGCTCAAAAAGTGTCGTCACTTGGGATCTTGGTAAACCTATAATCCTGCAATAAATTACCAAAACACCAAACGTAAATCCGACCACGACACTCCGGTTCTTAAACCGTACAAAACCTATAAAAATACGATATTTTATATAATAATTACTACTTATACATTTGGATAAAATTAAGTAATTATTAACTTAAATTGGTACAATAATGCTCAAAGTGGTATCAATATTGGGGTAAAATGTCGTAATAATGATCATTAATTTGTCTCTCATCACAACTCCCCACTTAGCTTTTGGTCGCCCTCTCGAGCAAAACAAGCGATAAAACAAAATGAATGAGAGATAAATTCATGAAGATATAAGATATAAGGGACAACCAGATCACATGCAACCATTAGAATTACAAGCGGGCGTTAACCTCAATATAAATGTATAGCAGTGTGTGTGTGATGGCCTTTTCAATTTCCACTATCCTCTCTTGAATAATTCAAGCAAGCGCACAAGTAACCATTCAGGCAGTCTTAATGACTTTCCTAGGTATAGAAATATAGATTCCACACAAAGTTCTCCGTGTGTACTTATTAGATAATCCCTAAAGCATATCATTCGATTTTATCTTTGAGGATAGTCGAAAGATAACTAAGTTTTCAACCATTGTCATTTTTTCTTTTTTAATTTCACATTTGTAGCATATGCCCTCATTCCCAAAGCAATAGGATGTTTCGTGTGATAACACCCTAGCCGGACTACTATCATCAGCGATCGGGAGCTTTTAAACCTCATAGTGACATAGGACGTTTACGATGATAGCCTACTCTTTGCACTCAAATCATTGGTAACATCCGAGATATAAATAGTTCATCTTTATTTTTATTTTTATTATTATTATTATTATTATTATTAATTTTTTTTTTATTTTTTATTTTTTTTGTATTCTTCCTTTCATTCCACTTAACTTATATCCTTTCTATCACATTCAAACCTTCAGATATTCACAATATACGTTCAAAAGTTAGGTACTAAGTTATTGCAAATCTCTCTAGAATAACCACTAGGATACTGAATGGATACATTTTAAAATTTTCGCTTCAATATCAAAGGCTTTACGTGAAGGAATTCATGTTACACAAATAAATTTGGGATTACAATGCACTTACGGTTCACGTTGGTTATACACATCCAAATTGATCATTGCATCTTCAAATCCATGAAATATATGCCTTGTACAGTTTATTTTAATCAACTAAATAATGCTCGAAAAAAATCGAAAACTAAGGGATTTATTGATACAAAATAAACACCAATGCCATTGCTAGACCAACGACTCCACTCCCCACTTACGAACTTACATTGTCCTCAATGTAAAGTGAGTGTAAATAAGTTGTTGGGAAAGCAATGGTGCACTAAAACAAGTCAAAACAAATACGGGGATGATAAAATGGGTGGGTGGGCGGGTCAAAGTTATGACCGTTGTGTGTGCAAATGAAATAAAAGTGTGTGGAGTGTGACAGTGTAATGCAAAAGGGTAGATAAACACACCACATAAACTTTTATTGATTTAAAACACACAATATTCCACAGTAGTTGAACTAATACATGTCACACATTATTTGAAATTTAAAACAGACTAGATCATGATATGAAATATGTGAGAAAGTATTAACTCTGAGTCTTTTATACCCAGATCCTCAAGGGTTATTTCAAATCGTTCTAACAACCTAAGTCCAAGAAATGACGCATTTGAATTTTTCTCTTTTTTCTCCATCGGTATTTTCGGATAACCACCTAATCATTCCCTTTTTTAATGACATTCAAACATTCATCCTGAGACTTGGTGAAACAAAATGAAAATCAATCCGAAGTATTCGCAAAGTATCATCCAAAGTATGAGTAATTATTATATTTAACATTTTTGCGGGCTGCCTCCCGGTAGCGCTTTTGGTTAACGTCGTTTGCTCGACAAACTTAAACGACCAAAATGATAATGAATAACTAATATAATATACTAAACAAAATGGGATACTTCTAAGAATTACTCACCAAAGCATGTAGCAACTAAGCACACAAACCAACTAGAAATAAATGCTTAATGAGTAAATAGGAAGGATAGTACCCGTTTTATAGTCTATAGCTAGACTTTCTGCTCCGGTTTTCTAATGCACTGGTGGTGGGTCATCCTCACGCACCACATCCTCCTTCAATACCGGTCTCCAACAGAGATTAGACAATTTCCACCAATCCAAATGATTCTTGACCTTGTCCTTTGATTTTCGAGCTTTGGGTTTGCGAGCTTTCACATTATTCCTGAAGTCATCTTCTTCAATTACTTGCGTGTTAGTACGATCCAAAACAAGGGAACACAAAGCGTTCACACAAGAACAAGATTCTAATGTAGTGCATGGATATTTCAATGGAATGTAAATGTTGAAGATAACGCGCTCATCATTCACTCCCAAACTAAGCTCTCCCTTACGAACATCGATCAAAGGGGTATTAATAGTTAAGTGCCGAAAAGTGTCAAGAAAACATGCATACCTCTTATCCAACTTCATCTTTTTGATTTCCTTTTTCGGGGAATGGGGGAGTAATTCAAGATCAATTAAAGTAGGGTTAGAATGTATACCTCTCTTACCCTTATAATTAGACGAAGATAGTAAAGCTTCCTTGAATGATTGTGCCTTTTGAGGACATTGTGTGTTATCATTACATGCACTTTTTCTTCAAAATATGCCTTTGGATATGGTGCTGCCCCTATCGATTGAATCGAGGTGAATTTGGGTTGAGCCGGATAAGGTTCGGTTTGAATTGGCCTTTCCAAACTTGATTCATTCTCAACATGATCATTGGTCAAGGTCCTACTCATTCTTGGATTTTTCAATATTCTAGGAACCTTGACCCATTCCTCATCCTTACTTCCAGGTTCAATATATCCATTACTGTCTTAGAAATCTTCAATAATGTCCTCTTCCTCTTTAGATTCCATGTTTTTCTCATATTTACCATCTAAATCATTCTCTACTTCATTAATTACGATGTTTTCTAATCCATTACTTCCATAGATCCTTCCACTTCTAAGTAATAACAAATTAGCTACCTCTTTCGGGTTTCTTTCAATATTACTTGGCGGCTCTCACGGAGGTTTCTGCTTTTTACGTCCTCTTCTCTACTCAAATGATATTCCAAATTCCGTAATGAAGCTTCTACAATTCTCATTACGGTATCATGTCCACTTATAGATGTTTTCAACGTACTCATATCCTTAGTATTTGTACTATATAGAAGTCATCATGGTTTCCATATTTTGAGCTTGAGTTGACATCATACCCATCGATTTTTGATTAATTTCTCCCATTTATCAACTCCTTCAGTTGAGTTGAACTTTGGGTGGCTGGTATGCTTTGAGTGGTATGTTGTGGATACGGTCTGAGTAATGATTGTAGGTTCGATTCGAGGTATCTCCTTGATAAACTTGATTATTATATGGATTTTCGTATTGAATCTGGATACGGTGGTTGTCCTTGCTTACTAGGGTTTCGAGACCAACGAAAAGTAGGGTGATCTCTTCTAATAGCATTAAAAGAGTTTGAATATGCAACGTTCAAATTCCTATCTTTGTTGCAAAAAAACTCACATTTTCCTTGAATATCCTTTTGGTTCTTCCATCCCTAATGACACATTATCATGACTTGAGTATTCATTCGATATGATATTTTCTGAGTTTATCGTTTTACTGGCTAATAAGCCGTCAAATTTTCTACTCAAATTCTCCAAGTGTGCTAGAACTTCCGTATTTGATGTATATTCTCCTGCAAATGCTACTTTTCTTGTGTTAGAACCGGTTTCCCATATTCTGTTATTTTTGGAAATCTGTTCTATAGCATCGTAAACTATTTGAGCTTCACTCATCATTAACGAACCACCACATGCATGATCTACATCCGCGTGAGTCTCTCCTTAATTTACTGACGAAGTTGGATTTGCATATCTAAGGAATAACCATGATCGGGACAAGCTCTTAATAGCTTTTAAATCTTTCCCACGCATTCCCAAACGTTTCTTGAGATCCTTGTCTAAAATTAGCAATCTCGACTATTAATTCCAATTTTCTACCAGGAGTAAAATCTTTGCTTTAAGAACTCGGTTTGAATATCCTCCCAACTAGTCAATGAATGATGTGGAAGTGATGAAACCAATCTCGTGCTCTTCCTTTTAAAGAAAAAGGAAACATAGACATCCTCGTTAATTCCCGATGAGCACCATGACTTTTGGTCAGTATTACACAATTCTTGAAAAGATAGAGATGATGATGTGGATCCACATCATCCTCTCCTAGAAATTTGGCTCTTGTGTCAATTAAACAAAAAGATGAGATTTTATTTCAAAATTATTTGCTCCTTTATTGGGTAAACGAATTGGATTATTAATCTGTACCTTCTACGGTCCCGATCACATATAGGTCTCGGGTTAAATGGTTCGATTATGCTTATTCCGATTCGATTATTTCTATTATTCTCGATTCGGTTATTAGGTTGAGGTAAATTCGATTAAGGTTTTGGCCATGCCCTCGAGCATGAGCAATCCGCATTCAGTGTGTTTCACCAACGGTTTCGACCATTTTCGTAACTCGATTTGACAATTCTTGTGGAATAGAAAATATCGAATAGAAAATAACACGAAATCGATAAAAAAAAACCTATTTTTTTCTTCTCTCGGTAATTACCGAATCCACTCGGTATTTACCGAGTGTATTTTTTTTTTTTTAATTGGTATCTTACCAATAGGTAGGTTCCAACAAAAATAAACGAACCACGTTTACTTTCTACTATCGAAAATAGAAAATAACTCGAAATTGGTAGAAGAAGAAAATTGGTAACTAAAAGAAGGTAGATACCAACGGAAAACAAAAATAGAAATGTGATAAGAAGAGTGTTGACTTATCCTCGAGAATTTTGAGCTAATACAAGTAGTAACCATAGACACAATGAATTAACGTTCTTTTCCGCGGCAACCGCCGAAAGCCAGCGACGGACCTTTTCTAGGTGTTACGATCCTTACCGGCGATGTACCGGGTCAAATTGTAGTGCTAGTCCGGTGAGTCGAATTCGTATCCTCGAGGAAATGAAGGCATAATTCAAAGTGTGGTTAAACACCAAGAAGCTATTATTAACTCGATCTAAGTCGCAGTTTTTACCATTTTCCTCGGGTTAGATAGTTAGATTAGTTAGATTGTTAGTAAATAAATATATAAATATAAAAATAGATAATATATATATTTTTGGATCTAGCCAAAAATACTTTACTGAATCAATATCTTTTTGTAGTGAAATTGAATGAGACAGATCTTTTCCTTGATGCAAGGAGGTCAATTATGTATGAACCGGTGTACTCCTAAACTAGACAACTCCTCCTTACACGAGCATAAGAAATTGTCATATTTCTAGTCCTCTGTCCAATGTCATCTTAAGCATGGGTCACTCCCGTTTTGTCATACGGCCAGTTTTAAGATATCAATTAAACAGGTGATTTAACGTAATAATATCATGAGCACAATTTTAATAAGGTTTATCTCTCCCAAGACAAATCTGACCCCGGGTAGGAAATCGGATTCCGTTGTCACGTTTTCACTCGGCCAATTTTACCCTCCGGTCATTCTATTACGATCTCGTATTCTAATCGCGAGTTTTCAATTCATTAGATTACGTTTCTAGTAAAAATCGAGTGGCTAATTCAATTTTTACTTTCATTAAGTGCAATATAAAGAGATTCATTATAATTGGTTTTAATCATTATTACCGAGTCGATCATTCATTTTACCAAAAAAGATTAACTAATTCGATTCATATCTTGGCTAGATATATTTTTAGCTTAACATAATTAACATATATAATATATAAATAGAAATAGAAATAGTAAACATAATAATATTAGAATATATTACCGATTACAATTCTTTGAATCGTCGCGTTTCCACGGATGTAGTATAACAAAGCTTGATTTTAACAATCTTCGATAATTATTCATTATTACAACAGTATTATAACTACTTTATTTATATATATAAAAACATATATATACATACATAGACATATGTATATATAAATACCCAAAGTAAAAGAAAATAAGATAGATGAAATATATATATATATATATATATGTATATATATATTTTTGGGACGTGTGTGTGTGTGTATATATATATATATATATATATATATATATATAAAGTGTTTACAAAATAAAAAATGAAAGAGAAGAAGATTGATGAGAAGAAAGAAAGAAAATAGGAAAGAAGAGGGGCAAGGTTTTGATGGATATGGAGAGGTATTTATAGGGGATATATATATATATATATATATATATATATATATATATATATATATATATATATATATATATAGAGATATAGGCGATGGATATCCTTGCAAATTTGTTAGAAGCATGTGGGATGTAATGATGAGTCCTCACATGCACCACATGCACCATTAGATGATTAAAATCAAGTTGGGAAAATATCTCCACTTTTCCCGGCGTTTCTATTGCGGCGCTTATCGATAAGATAGCCATAACTTGAGTTGTAGACCTCCAATTGACGTGATTCAAAATGCGTTGGAAAGCTCATTTGAATATCTACAACTTTTATGAAGAACTCTTCTCCAGAAAATGCTTTTAAGTTGGGTCAAATATCCGTCGTAGATAAATTACGGTAGAAGCATTCAGGACAATTGATCCGTTTGAACTCGTAAGCTTATGGCACCTTCTTCCATCCATCAAAATAAATCTTTTAGGCTCAAAAAGTGTCGTCACTTGGGATCTTGGTAAACCTATAATCCTGCAATAAATTACCAAAACACCAAACGTAAATTCGACACGACACTCCGGTTACTAAACCGGTACAAAACCTATAAAAATACGATATTTTATATAATAATTACTACTTATACATTTGGATAAAATTAAGTAATTATTAACTTAAATTGGTACAATAATGCTCAAAGTGGTATCAATATTGGGGTAAAATATCCTAATAATGATCATTAATTTGTCTCTCATCAAGGGGCGAAAGTATTCAATTGGATTATAATTTGGCTATGCTTCTCTCTCTTATTATGCATAGTTTAAATAGCGTTGTAGTACAATTAGACCGTGAACAAACTTTGATTAACCTAAACTAAGTACGAAAACGACTTTGATTCTCGATTGATTCTCCGAGGGATACGACTTTTCTTACCTCTATAGTACATCTGATACGGTACACTGCCGGTTAAGGTTGGATCGTTACTATTTTGGTCATCAATACATCCACTACACAATATCTACACTACACATTCATTACACAATTTTATCCATTGATTATAATAAGACATATTTTAGTCAAGGGTGGTGATACATCCAACACACATAGTTTGTAGTGGATGTGTACAACACATTCTTGTCTATTCATCTGATATAGATACACTTCAATCATTGGTCATCCTTTATGTAGTGTGTGTGTACTAGGCAATATGTGTAGTGCACATATCATTTTCTTTTAATCAATAACCCTACAGTTTCATCACTTGCTAGAAAACATGTAGTTAATGTGCGCTACACATATGTGTAGTACACATATCATTTTCCTTACCTTTTCTACCCATGTCTAGACTTGAAATTTTTTTGCAATATAAAAAATTATGATTGAAAATTTATTCTAGCCCACGGAAGATAAATCCTGGCTCCGCCATTGTACATATCAGAATGAGCAATGCCGCTGATATTGTTCAAAATTTGAGAAGATTTACTAGAAATTGGTCTCCACCTTCTTATTCATTGAATGATTATATGTGTCATAATGCTACTAGCAAAACTTCCCCTTATACTCTTCCTAACATCTTTACAAAATATAAAGGAGGAAAAAAGGTTTCACTTTTCATTTTTTTTTTATATCATTGCTTTTGTTCAGATAAGCTTTGAACATGGGTGTTAAAGTGTATAAGATGTTAATTATCAACATTCCCATCAGCTTAAGCTTTTTGAAAGAGATGCTAGTTTAACATGCTATCAGAGTCAGAGGTCATCGAATCGAAGTCAACATTAGCTTTTGGAAGAGATGATAGATAAAAAAATTCGATTTTTCATATCATCCAACGGCCTCAATTGAATACGCGCCTTAAGGCATATAAACTTACAAAAAAAAAAAAGCATTTTTTTTTCTCAGAGGGCGTCTAATTAATGATCAGGTTGAGTTATCTATGCCCTAGAATGGGGTTTTACATGACGGATTTATATATCACAGTTTCGAGCGCAATCTTATTTTCAATGCTTTCTCATCGGGCAAGTCTATGAACTATTGTGTAATATGAACACATTCAGATTACTACTTTTTTCATATTTTTTATTTTTTATTTTAACTTTCGATTGCTGTTAAATCTTAATTATATTCCTTGCATTTGTGAAGGTCAGTCATAACAACTAACGTTTTACTTCTTACCTCTTCCCTGCAGGGTAGAAACCCAAAAAATCCCCATTGCAGTTACTCTTGTTTTGAGCAATGCATTTATTCCTCCTCCATCATTTGAAGGTATAACCTTTGCCATAGCATTTATCGGTCCGCTGTTAGATATATTGTACGAAAGACAATTTTTGTAATCTATACCTATATATATTTGAAAGCAACATTTAACCCAATAACCCGGAATTTACCCCCAAACCCGCAAAGTGACCCGACTCTCACCCACAAATTAAGGGAAAAAATCTCATGGCAATCAGGATCGCCGAAGGTTTGCACCTTTTAACAAACTTCATCAGCGCTCAAAAAAAAAAAAAAAAAAAAAAAAAAAAAACTTCATCCTTATCCCTCTCCATCCTTTTAAATCTTTTCAAATCCTTGGACGGTTTCTACCTGCAATCCGATTAGTTCCGATTCTTCGCTATAACAATCACCAAATTTCTGATAATGCTAGAAAATCCTATGCAAGACAAGGTGCTCGATCCATAGCCGTCATTTTTTTCAGGTCCGCGTTATTAATATTTTTGTTCGTCGTTTTTTCTGTTCACTTTCCTAGAAAAAAAATTTGAAGGTACTTTCCTGGATTTTTTTTTATGGTACTTCAGTTTAATTCAGTGATGATTATTATTTGGTTATATATATTTTCATCATCTGTGCAAAGATTTCACAGTATGAAAAATATGATGGCCAGCTATAAAATTTCCTCAAATCAAGTTCAGTTTTTGGAGATTTATTCAATGCATTGGATTTGGAAGCGGTGTTTTAGTACCCAAAAGGAGTTTTACTAAGTCGTTCATCACTCACAGGGATCCATGCACTTCAATGTTAACGATTTTTATTCTGGTAGGCAAGAATTTTAGCTTTTTTGTGATTTAACCAAACATTAATTTCATTTCAAGAATCCCTTAATATTTTCCAGAAAGGTAACAATTTTAGCTTTTTCCATTCTTTTTAATGATAAGCATGTCCGCTTTATAAATAATATGACCGTCTTTTTGGTTGTTCAGTTTCTTTTCTTATGTCGTTCTTGAGGTTGTATGTATTTATTTATTTATTTTGATGGAGAAAAAGGACAATTATCTGCCTTACTCTTTGTTGATTTTCAGTTGAATATATTGATGAATATTATGCGTCAGTTTATTGCTTTTGGCCGAAGTTTTTGTTGTCCTTTCACATTGTAATTACATTGGAGGGATTAGATTCCCAATTTTTTCTAAAAGTGAAGTTGAAGAAGAATTCCATTCTTTTCAAGTTATATGCAGGTCACCTCCCGTTATCACATGTTTGTTTTTTGGGTGTTTTTTTCTTAAAGTTTATTTACTCTGTTTCGCAGATCGTGTTTATTCTTACTGAAAAGTATTACTTTATTCACAAGGAGTGCATTTAAATGTTAGGCCATCTGGCCTTCAGTGCTCCGGTCTTAAAAGAAGATACTATGAGCTTTAATATGACAGGTTAAGTTGTGAAATCAGGATGAAGGAACTTTATGGAGGGTGATCTTCCTAAATAAATGATCAATTTCTACGGACTGGTTCAATGGCTAATGAGAGAATTCATATTAAGTACAAACAATGATTTTGTATCGGGTATTGATGTTATATTATGCATTCCCTTTTTCCTTTTACAACAGCCTTTTAAGTATTTTTCTTAATTCAAAGATCCATTCATTTTTTTTATTTTGCAAGTGTTGACCATGTCTGTTGGTTATGCTTTTGAGTCTTAATTTGCAAGTTTGGTTCACGTCTGTTATATTGTATGTTTGGTACTTCTCTCTGTTGATACCGCCTGCTTTAACCAAATCAATTTCTTTTTATGTCTTCTTTTTACGGCTGAAATGGTGAGGAGACGAGCTCTGTTTCACAGGGATCTTGAATTTCAACAGCTACTTCACGAATTTAGGTGATCCTACTACTCTTTTCTCTGTTGCCTATAATATTTTGTCCTCCTGCTAATCATAAGGAACTAATAGATTAACTGTCTATCTTCTATTTGGATTTGACATTATGAAATATCAATTTGTTTCACCTCAATGCATTTCTGAAGTGTGTGAGATGTACTTACCATTTATTTTTTTCCAGTTTCATTGCAACTTATAAATGCTCCATCTTTTGACTGGTCAAACTGCACTTTCATGAAGAAAGTAAGTTTCATGTTTCTTCCTTTATTCCCCTCCCCTTTTTTTTCATTTTTTTATGAGTGGCCCTCACATAGTTATTCTATATTGTTATTCATTGGATTTTCAATAGAGGTATTACTCAACTATGGTGAAATTTTTTAGCAAGTACAGTTAACATGGCGGGGCTATTCTCAAGCTTAAGGTGAGCTTTCTCAAGTTTTGTTTTGTCCTGAACTTTTCCATAATTTAGTTTTTTTTTTTTTTTTTTGTTTTTTTGTTATGTATTTCCTCTTTTCATGTCTTCGATTTCATCTGCAGGTTTGTTTCTTCTTCCCTTTCATGTTTTTCCAATCAAATCCAAGCGGGATGTTTAAATTAAGCAGGTTCATTCGATCAGCATGATTGTTTTTTCTTTTTTTTTTTAATCTTCAAAAATCACGACAGATTACATAAAACCAAATCGCAAGTTTACATAAACCTGGAAATCGAATAATAAGCACACAGAATGTTATTTTGTTTACTTTTACTTTTGTTAACAAATATAATATTTTGTTTCATCCATCTGTTTCCCCCATTTCATACATACACACGGTTAAGCTTGGTATTATTAGTGATTTTTATTTGTTCATTTTAAATTCTTAATAAGTTGTCCACTTCGTTTATGTGACACAATCACAAGTCTATGGTTGGATTTGTTGCAAAATAAGAAGTTGAATTTTTTTTTATAGTGTCTCCTTTGAAATTCCTCAACTGAGGAAAATGCTCTCAGTTTTGCATGTGGAGAGTGCCGGTAGAATGGTAAAAATTCTTTTCATTCCTACAACACCTCCAAAAGAGGAATACCTCTTTTGGCTGCCGAGGAGAACAAGATTGGGAAATTGTTGTTGCATGTGAATATATTTGTTAAAAAAAATCCATATTTATTGTGCTTCACGTTGCATATTCCCATTTTATTTGTTTCAGTGGTAGCAAGTGTGCAACATTTTGGTGGAATGCATGAGGATGGTTATGGTTGAAGTTGGGAAACCCAAATTCCACATTAAGTAATAAAAGGAATTTTGAATCTAATATTTTTATTTTTATTTTTATTTTTATTTTTATCCTTGCTGATGTACATCATTTGTGTGCTTTTTCAAGAATTGATTGAAAATCATTCCACAAAATGTATTATTTGGATTGTTGGTTTTAAATTTTAGCAGTTTGTTATTGTTTATTTTTCTGCTATTTTTCTCAAGTCTTTCTTATTTATTTATTTATCTACATTCAAGTCGGGATAGATTATGTTCCATTATAATTTGGTGGAAATTGATGAAATTGTTGTCAAAACCAATGCGACTTTAGACATCGGATGTGTTTACACATTGTAAAGACTTTAGACATGTAGTAGTTCAAGCTGAAATGAATGTAGCAGTAGCCATTGCTTGCTAAACATTGGATAAAGGATCATTGCCTAGGTCTTTATTCATGGGCATTATGTGTTGTGTGTGTGATTTCGTAAACACACTCACACTTGCAATTAAATTATAAGACCTTCATTACATTGACATGCGGCCGATTGGTTATGGGTTTCTTTAAGGTGAACTCTTGGTTGGAGTTCCTTCCATGCACTAATAATGCTTGACGACCATTAGTTGTTCTTCAACACTATGAATGTTGTTGCAATAGTCATGCAATATACGGTTAGGTGCTACTCAAATTTTATAGAAAGCTTAAATCATATACAGTGATTCATGTCAATATTATGATTCATTACCTTTGTTGTTACATTTTTGTTCGTTTAATTCTATCAACTACTATGCACTGCCATTTCTTTTAATGTCTCACAATGGGTTGTGGTTATAACGAATGTATGTGGTTTGAGTAAAGACACAAAGATGAAAGGGATATATGACTATTTACTATCCCAACCCCGTGCATGTGCACGGGTATATGACTAGTTGTTTTTATAATTAATAAATGACAGATTTATTTATCATCTTATTATTTGTTTCGTGTTCATAAGTACGTAATATACTACTGAAAACTCTAAGTCGTATCATATATAATTATATAGTCATATAACTTAGTGTGTGTCACATGCGGGGATTAAGTTTATGGTGATACACTTAAATTGTTAGTCCGTGGTGAACTTAATCAAAATATGAGGTCTATTGATTAAACCGCCATTAATACGCCCAGAACATTTATGGTGTGACATTCTTATCTGGACCGTCGATATTGGTAATCTAAGTGGGGCATTTATATATGATGTAGTCATATAGGACTGAACCGATTTAATCTGTATTTCTTATATAATTTTTGTGATTGGGAAAACTTATTAAATCACAAGATAATCATATATGGATTAACCTTAATTCTGAAATAAATGCCGACTCTTATTTGTTTCAAGATAAGGTTTAATGTGTTAATTAGATTGTCAAGTGGTGCGGTCCGAATTACTTTCAAGTTGCACTATATGGAATGAGTAGCTGGGAATGTGTTGCACCGATACGGAATACATTCCTTCCTACGGGAAGTAGAAAGACAATAATCTTATTTGTTAATCCTAGAAATTGATCGATCCCGAGAGCTCTTATTTGCTAAGCTTTTGTCGTCACGGCGCAGGTTCCCTTAGCATACTTCGTCGATAAAATTGCATTTACACATCCATTGTCAAGTCAATGCTAATGGCCAATGCACAGGTACCGTGAACTCATAGTTTTACTGTGATACTTGTTTTTTCACTTCACTTTATTTGAAGTTGATTATTACGCCAACATTCTTCCATAAACAAACATCAAATACTACAAAGAATGTTGTGTACAGATAAATCTTAGATGGTGAATAGCTTTAGTCTTTAGATGTTTAATATCCAAAATTAATACTTCCACTCAAAAAAAAAATCCAAATGAATGTTTGCTATTTTTTTAAACTAGAACCTAGCATTTGATTCGGCGAATTCAGAAATCTGATAAATCTATGCTTTATTTGTGTTTTCCCTAGCGAAACGATGACCGGAAACTTTGCAATGCTTTAGATATAACACATTTGAAAAGGACCTGGCATGTGATAGTCCAGGTTGACTGCAAAAACACGCCATAAAAACCTATGATGCATGGATACGTGGGTTTTCAGGTGTATCGCGTATCCGATATGCCGCGGATACAGATACGCCAAGGATACGCGATGGGATACGTATTGGGCTGATTTGTAGTTTTGAAAACTTTGGATACGGCATTTCGGATACGTGAATTCTGATAAGATACGCGTATCCGTCTTCGGATACGGCTACAATGAGAAGAGTTGATTTTTTTTTTTTCATTTTTTTTTTTCATATTGTCGTGAAGATTAAGTTCTGTGCCCTTTCAAAGTCCCAAAATTCCTCCGTCCCAAGAATTGTAACTTTTCTTTCCATCTTCTCCGTTAATCTTTATATGGACTCTGGGGTATTTATATTTACAATTTTGTCCTCGCATTTTAATTATTTACAGTTTGGTCCTTATATTTTCATTATTTACAAATACACCCCGTATCCGTATCTTATATTTTACGAAAATCCCATATCTACGTATCCCGTATCCGCGTATCCCGTATCCGTGTATCCGTATCCGTGCATCCTAGATAAAAACAAGCAAGGCAGGGAAAAAGTATCAAGAGTAACTAATTGTTGCGAAGTTTTTTTTTTCTTCCAGATTGTAGATCTATAAGGCTGCTAATGTTAGATGCTTTATGCTTTTTTGTTACGTGAAGGATATTGAGCTTGTTGTGCATAAGAAAGATTGTACTTTGTTAAAATATTATGATATACTATATCGGGGGAATAATGTTTGTACCTATCTGGTTTTAAAGATGTCTCTCTGAACTTCTTACAAGTGATGAAAGTAGAAATGCAGATTCACTTGGCAAATTAAAGGGTGGATCAAGAAGCACTGATATAGCCACACAAGACAATCTTTCCAGCCCAACAACGAAAAACATCTTGGAAGCTAGAAACAATTGCTACTACTTCTTCTGAACATACAGCTTCCGTGCAGCCGGCCAGTAGCAGTCAAAAGACCGCTTGTGTTTATTCCCACTGCGCCCTAGGCAAGCCCTGAAGATTCAACTAGGGGAACTACTCAACATATTACCCCTGAGTTGATTTTTCATGTTGTTACCAAGCCAATTGAAGAGCCGGTTGAGGCCATGGTAGCCTACCAGCAGCACTGGCACCGCTAAAAAAATGAACCAAGCTCTACGCCGCAAAGTCCAATCAAAAAAATTAAGAATAGAGAAAAGCACTTGTTAGGATCTTAAGTCGTTTCCTGTTTCAACCATGGTTATGTATGATGGCACTAAAATTTTGTTCAATAAGCTATTTGTGTATCAGAGACATTAGATAGTATTGAAATATATCTAAAATCTTTAAACTACACAAGCAAGAATATGAAGTGAAATAATCTCCTTTCTTGTGTATCTATGTATACCAAAAACACTTGTGTCTATGTTTATGTTGTTGTCTAGGAGGTTAGAAATTCCTCCCTTTTTGTCTAGTTGTTTGGATGTGTAATGGTGACTTAAACTATGCATACTGAAGTTGGTCAGCTGAGTGGAATACTCAGCTGAGTCTGGTGGAAGCCTATGGTTTGGTCAACACATCAATGGGCTACTACTGAGTCTGGTGTTCAGTTTAAGGAAGTCAGTAGGGTTGATCATCTGTTGAGTCTGCTGAGTTGGTTCTCGCCTTTACTCGGGAACACGTCTGCATGGGTTTTCCGTTTTGGTCAAGTTACTTTTGGGGTATTTCGATCATTACAGGTTGGTATCACGGCGATTAGGGTTGGATTCCCAAGGCCTATAAATATCATCTGTATTGCAAGTAGATTGTATGCGATAATAAAATAATCCTAGTTTTTCCGTGGAGTAGTCGACACATTGCCGGAAACCACGTTAAATTTGTGTAATTCGTGTTTCAGTACTTGTTGTTCATTTATTTTTCTGTTCTTTACTCATAATAAATCACTTCCTGATCGGTGTTGGAAAGGTGTCATAAACCCAATCAGGTTGGACCGGATCCGACCGGGTCAGGTCATTTACAGTCTATTTAGTTCATGTAATAACTTTATTATGATTAATAAAAGCACTTATGTTATTATATATTGTTTATCTTCATGTTATTTGTTGTACATATATATTAACGTCCCTAGTATCAAACTGTGATAGAGAAACCATGATAGTAATTATGGTTGATGAGATCTCTAATCACTATAACAAGATTGATACTTAAATGTCTCTAGTCTTATGTATTGTCAAATGGGACATTGATAGTATAACCAGACTAGGACGTATTGGATGTCTTCTATCTTATAGAAGGTAGGGATAGATTTCGTCTATCGAAGTGTAGAGACACTTGAACTGTACGTGGACGTGTATTAGAGAATGCGTACGTTAGATTGACCCACTCACATTAAGTATCACACTATGTGACGGTTGTGTAATTATCCTTTTGACCAGAGTCTTCATGGCATCACGGTGTGGATTGTCATGCTTTGACACTATTGAGATTTCCCCTAGCCACGGGGCGATCATGCGGTAGTGATTGGGTATGATATTGAAGCATGCGGAGTATACATGATTGGTCGTCCGGGAATCGCGTATCCTATGATTGGGATCGAATATCCGAATTGGCCTTCTTATAAGGAATGTCAAGCTCTCGAGAATCTTTGCAAAGTGGGAGTAAATGTGTTATCCGGAGAGAGCATGATATCTAGATTATAAGATACGATCGTTAATGTATTGACACTCGAGGTACGATCGTATGAATATTATTACAGCGATAGGATTATAAGTTGCACGGTAACTGTTTCACATGAAATGTAGTAGTCATTGCTTTTGACTCTTCCAATGATAGGGGTCACGGTGTGTTGCTAGACGCTATCCCGTGATCGTTAGGCATGAAGGGCATTTTAGTAAATTGGACTTTGTGTCTATGGCCAACATATTCGGAAGCCTATCGGGTCACACACATATGAACATCGAGTCGGATTAAAATGCGGTTATAGTTGATAACCAAATATGGAAAGTTTATCTTTAGACTATAAAGGTTATAGTGGTAAATTAATATGGTGGTATTTATTTATTATGAATAAATAAAATACAAGATATTAATTATATACAAATTATATTAATTAAAGAATATTCCGGAAGCCAATTAATTGGCATTTGGGGCGCCACATCTAGGGTGTAAGGATACACTTGGATTGTGCACTTTAATTAATAAGATTACCATAATATTAAAATAAGATATTAATTGATTTTGGAATAATAGATTTATGGTAATAAGATAATTATATTCAATATAAAATATTTGCAAAATTAATTATAATAAAAGAGATAAATCAACCTAATTGATTTTCCTTATTTTATTGGGAAAAAGTTTTCTTCTCCTCCACTCTAGGTTGGGGCGCCCCCTACACTATAAATAAGAGGAGGGTGTCAAACTCTTTTGTACATCACAATTGCAAGAACTCATAGTTCTTGTGTAAAATAGAGAGCATCATATAGTGAGTTAGAGAGAGGGGAAAAAGGTCAGTCTAGCAACCGGAGTTTTCCAATAGCAATCCAAGGAGGATTCCGGCGAGGAGTTTGTGTGGATTAGCGATAGAGGCCGGACGCGTGGACGGCTCGCGTACTATACTACTCTCCGTTGACGGTCAAAGCGACGATCTTATAGATCATCAAGGTATAACCGTCAAACTACTTAATGTGTTTATTGCATTAAAATGCAGAACGATCTAGAAAAGGAAATCAAATTTTAAATTCCGCTGCGTTAAACTTTTGATTTCCTAACAGGTCCGTTATAACAAACTGGTATAGGAGCGAAAGGTTCATCAGGAAATCTGTTATTTGGTCGAAGCAAGGTTCATTGGCACCAAGGTCATGATTGACGCTAGGATCTGGGATCAACGCAAGTTTTTCTTGTGAGAAAGATGTATGCTTTAAACGTTAAAATTGGCAAGTTTACATGAAGAAACAGTTTTAGTCTGTGGAAGATCAAAATGCATGCTTTGTTGAAACAACAGAGACTACGGGGTCATCTGTCAAAATCAACAGAAGGAAGTGCTGTTGAGAGAGACAGTCTGGAGGAGAAAACACATTCAGCTATTATGTTGTGCTTGTCAAATGATATCATCACAGAGGTTGCTGAAGAGGATACATCAGAGAAACTGTGGTTGAAGCTTGAGAGACTGTACATGTTGAAGTTTGTAAAGAACAAATGAAATCGAAAGAGAATGCGAAAGTTTATTATTCAAAGAATAATCAACAAGTTAAGTAACAATGTTGCTGTTCATGGGGTATTTATAGTTTCATACACCTCATGAATCAGTTATAAGTAAGTTACAAATGGTTATAACACAATCTAACTAAGTACCCGTTTTCTATTCATAGTTACTCAACTGACTAACTCAGCAGTCTGTTGTGTCTCATGGGATCAGGCAAGTCTCCAGAATTCAGCTGACTTGCACTCAACACTTCATTCAGCACATAAACTGTAACACCCCCTCAAGATGAGAATGGTACATGATCAGCTTGCACTCAGCACTTCCTTCAGCCACCGGACCTTTGAAATATCTTTGAAATTCCTAACTTGTCGAGCATATAAGAAAAAATAGGTGCATATAAGGCCTTGGTGAGAATTGCAGGTACTTGTTCTTTTGTGTTTACCGGAAAGAGTTTGACAAGTCCATACTTGACTTTGTCTCTTACAACATGACAATCAATTTCAATGTGCTTGGTTCTTTCATGAAATACAGGAATATAAGCAATGTGCATGACACTTGCAATGTCACAGAATAGTAGAGCAGACATCTAAACAGGAACCTTCAAATCTTGTTGGATGTAAATCAAACATTAAGTTCACAAACTGCAATTTCCATAGCTCTGTATTCAGCCTCTGAGGAACTCCTTGCTATAGTTGTCCGTTTCTTGGCTTTCCAAGAGATATGAGCATCCCCTAAAAGCATCATGTAACCTGATACTGACCTACTTGTAATTGCACATCCTGTCCAATCGCTGTCTGTAAAACCCTTCAAAACAAGGTCATTATGGGCTGGAGAAAACATACCTTGCCCTGTATTGGCCTTTAAATATCTCAGCAACCTGTATGCAGCTTTTATATGATTTTCAGTATGAGTGTCTAAGAATTGACTCAGCTGCTGAACTGCAAAAGCTATGTCTGGTTTTGTGAAAGTGAGATAAATCAGCTTACCCACCAGTGATCTGTATGCAGTATTGTCTTCCAATATTAGTGAATCTCTATGTTGTAAAGTCTTCTTGGACTCCATGGGCATCTTGGCAGGCTTGGCCACAAGAAATTCATATTCTTCTAGAAGGTTTAGTGTGTGTTTTGATGGGAGTCAACTTCACTGCACTTTTGTATGTGAATCTGCCCCCGTATATTACTTTATTGGCATGTTTTGGGTAGTTCTAGACCTAATTAAGAGTAATATCAAGAGTTATACGCACGGGGAGTTAAACTGTCACATCGATAGTAAACTCCACCTTTTTAACGATATTTAGCTCTTTTCCGAGCACTTTTGTCTTGCGGAATTACGCGTGGTATTCGTTCGTATATGTTATTGCAGGACTTAGGTGACTCGAGGACCCGGAAGGCGATGTTTTTGAATGAGAAACAAGATCGTGGCACAAAGGTAGCATGGAAGTGAAGGAAAATCAAGTTTGGAGAGTGAAATCAAGGCAAATCGGCGTTTGCTCTCTACCCAAATCGGCGCTTGAATCAAGCTCTACACCAAACCGTGTTTGGAGAGTTCAAACGGGCATTCACAGAATCATCACTTGATACTGAAAGTTAGATTTTCAGACGAACGAGAGTTCAAATTACCACCAAACGCACGTTTGGATGGGTTCAGCCCGAATCAAGAAAGCTCATACAGATCAAATGAGCGTTCAAGGCAGTCCAGACGTTCATTCATGGAAGAACAAGCCCTAATAATCATCATGATCACCAAGGAGACGAAGTGCACCCAGGAGGGCAAACGCTCGTTGGCCCCGGACAATGATATTCACCGTACCTGTCCATTAATCTTTACTTTGACCCATATTTGAGGCATTTTCTGGTCAAGTCGTCTTCATAAAAGTTGTAGGGAATTGAACGATATTTCCAACGCATCTTGAATCTTTCAAATCGGAGATCTACACAGACAGTTATTGCTGATTTACTGAAGATAAGTCAAATGGGCCGACTTGGTCGGCCCAACTAGGTCAAAGTCGCGATTTTTGCCTATTTAAGAGCATCTAAACCTAAGGAAACATATATTCTGATTTTTATTGGCTTGGACAGAGTTCGAAGCCGGCTTAGGTGCTCAACCCAGCCGCTTCGGCGGTTGTTATGACAGGTTGACATCTAAATAGTCGGAATAGAGCTCTGGACAAGGCTCCGTATTTCAATTTCTTAGTTTAGATTTTTGCATATATAGTAGAATACGATGTTCGATCGATAGCTTGGTGGAGTTCGTGCCTGGGATCATTGTATGAATTGAAGGTTGATATCTTTTGCTGATTTGGGATTCAAAAGTCTTGATCTTCATTATAGTGAGTTTCCTGATTTCGATTTGTTTTCTCTCAATATGGTTTTGATTGTGTAGATCATTAGTTTGATGAAATTAACTCTGGATAAAAGTCTTGATTCAGATCCTTGTTTATGCCGTGAAATAATAAAAGCTTCGATCTTTTGCCTTGTTCATATACTCTTTGTCCTCTAATTTTAACATGAATTTTATATTCGACTCAATCTCCTCGTGGGATCAACCTCGGACTCTGAACGCACTACCTACGATCGACCCGGTTCACTGCCGGTTAGAAAGTGAGTTTTGCCTAAGGTTTCGAGTTTTATAAATTGTATTTGATCGAGCCGGATTGCGAAATCTCTACTTATCAAGAATTTTGGCGCCATTGCCGGGGAGATTGTTTAAAAGTCAATATCAAAAATTGTGTTAGGTCAAGAGAGAAGAAAAAAAAACCACATTTTGATAAGATTTTCTTAGACTAGGTTTGAATGCAATTTTGGTACTTAGCCTCTTCGGAGGTTGATATCTTGTAGGTTGTCCTAGAACTTGGGCCTAGGTTTTTATCATCTTGTTTTATTTAGATTTCGATAGGGGCCATGGGATGCTGAAGTGATATTGTCTTGAACTCGGATTGAATACGACTTTGGTACTTAGCCTCTTCAGAGGTTGATATCTTGTAAGTCCGGCTAGAACTGGGGCTTAGGGCCTTCGGCTACCATGACTTTTGGAGGGGTTTAAAATATCGTGTGTGTGAGGGGTTTAAAAAAAAGAATAAAAGAACATTTTGGAATAAAGCAAGCTTAGGTGTCTAAGAGGAATACGCGATGAATATAGTGAGGAGTATTTGATTGTGATACATGCTTTCACTACTTGACATGGATGTTTTAATATGACCCTCTGTGGCCTTTTATATGATATGCATAGATGTTCGTTCTTTTACCTTTATGGTTATTTTTCCATCTATTATGGTCCATGTTGAGTGAGTGTTTTTGTTTTAGTCTAATGATGTGGCATGTCTTCTTTATTTTATATCCCCAAAGATATCTCTTGCATACTTTTGGCACGTGGACCACGTCCCGTGCATGTGTTTGCGTTGTTTTCTGTCTATTTGACTTTAGGTATATGGGATGCGTTTATAAGAAGATGTCACGAGATTCATTCACGCCTTTCTACCGGGTCTAAAGCTAAGTCTTTCTTTCTCTTTCAAGCACACATTGAGGACAGTGTTTCATTCAAAGTGTGGGGTGGTAGACTTAGCTTGGTTTGAGTTGTATGTTTAAATGTGCCAGTTCAGTAATATACTTAGTCTGTGTCCGTTTTCGAGTCAGATTTTAAAATTTTCCAAGGTTTTAACGTCCGTTTGCATGTTTAAACTTCATATTCTCTTGGTAAACGACTTAGCGAGATACTGAATGTTTATAGCAAGACGCTAGGTTTATCTTATAAACGGAAGTTCTTTTGCACGTTTAGCTTCAATTTCATGGGCCGTAGGATCTAGTGAACGATTATGGTAGAATTGAGCACACTCCGACTGCCTAGATCCTATTTTGTAACTTCGAGGCGAAATATAAGGATTGACCTGGGTTAACACGGGATGACAGTCTTGGCGCTTCTTTGGCCCGACCAGAGCCAAAGAAGCCAAAATCCCAACATTTTACCCTCGTAACCTCTATAAGCCTTGATAGGACGGTCTGACCACCGTCCAAAAATAAGCCGTTTTGGTTACTTACCTTATATTATCCCTAACCCTGAGCTTTATTATTGGTCACGTTTATTTGATTACTCTACGAGTGTACTTAGTTGTTACTTTAGACACACTTTCTGACGCAAGTGTGGGGTGGTGAGAGGTATGTGTCTCGAAGAGGAGTTAGTGATATGAGCTAATACATATGAAAGGGAGGAGCTCTAGTTATTTATTGATGAGGTTGGTCTGGTTTGAAAAAGAAAAAAAAAAGAAAAAAACAAAATAAATTGAATAAATTGAAAAAAAATGCAAAGAGTTGAATTGAAAAAGAAGAAGTTGGAAACATAAAAGAATAAGAGTTGAGGTTGAAGAAGAAGTGTTATGATTATATGTATGATGTTGGAGTGTCGGGAGTCGTTTATTGATATTACTCAGTGCTTTGTGGAGGAGTTTAGTGGTTTTACACAGTTTTGATGACGAGAGATTTTTCGATGATTAGGTTCACTCGTACTTTCTCCTTTCCAGTTCCAAATTTCCTTTCTATTAGCCCCTTCTCGAGCCTAACGTTATAACCTTATAAAGTCCTACTGGACCGTGTTTAGCCTTGGTTGGTCCCGATTAGTGGAGATGTTATTAAAATAAGCTTTAGTGTAGTCGCGATAGCTAAGCGTCTATAATCCGAACCGGTGATTTGGTCTATGACTTGGAAACTAATTTTCACACATACACATTCCGTTTGTCTGATAACGATTGAGTCAAGATGTTTGCATTCATTGTTTTACTTATCTTTTACCTTGGCAATGTGAGTGTTTTTATACGCGTTTGTGAAGTTGATCCCTTGGTCTCTTTTAATACGCCTGTTTACTCGAGGACGAGCAAAGGCTAAGTGTGGAGTAGTTGATGGGAGTCAACTTCACTGCACTTTTGTTTGTGAATTTTCCCCCGTTTATTACTTTATTGGCATGTTTTGGGTAGTTCTAGACCTAATTAAGAGTAATATCGAGAGTTATACGTACGGGGAGTTAAACTGTCACATCGATAGTAAACTCCGCCTTTTTAACGATATTTAACTCTTTTCCGAGCACTTTTATCTTGCGGAATTACACGTGGTGTTCGTTCGTACATGTTATTGCAGGACTTAGGTGACTCGAGGACCTGGAAGGTGATGTTTTGGAATGAGAAACATGATAATGGCACGAAGGTAGCATGGAAGTGAAGGAAAATCAAGTTTGGAGTGAAATCAAGGCAAACTGGCGTTTGCTCTACCCAAACTGGCGTTTGCTCTACCCAAACTGGCGTTTGAATCAAGCTCTACCCAAACTGGCGTTTGGAGAGTTCAAACGGGCATTCACAGAATCAGCACTTGATACTGAAAGTTAGATTTTAAGACGAACGAGAGTTCAAATTACCACCAAACGCACGTTTGGATGGGTTCAGCCCGAATCAAGAAAGCTCATACAGATCAAACGAGCGTTCAAGGTAGTCCAGACGTTCGTTCGTGGAAGAACAACTCCTAATAATCATCATGATCACCAGGGAGACGAGCGTGCACCAGGAGGGCAAACGCTCGTCCGGCCCCGACATCATCAGATTTTTAACCTAGCACTATAAATACGCAGCTCATTCAGCCCCTACACAGATCCTTTCGACTTTAGAAACTTTTGGGGCGATTTTGGTGCGGTTTTAGTGTAGGTTAAAACATACTTTGATCCCTTGATTTCATAGTTCATATCCTTCGATTCTAAACACTTTCTACAGCTTAGATTTACGTTTCAAGTTCCAAAGATTCGACTTTTGGTGGATTATTTCTTCATACTTTTTCAGATCAGATTTTCTACGAATTATATGGTATTGAATAATTTTTCTTTTATTGTGTTTAGCATGATTTCCATTCTTTATTCCGTTATTAGCATAATAATGAGTAGCTAATTGCTTGTGTAGTCGAATTATGTGAAAGCGAGCGAAAACTCTAAGGGGGATGAGATAGGGATTTGTGTAGTGCGTAATATTATGTTTAAACGATTAATCCATGTCCTAAAACTTATTATAACATCTTTGAATTAGATTGATCACCTAGTTCACTGTCACACACATCGAACTTATAGATGCATTTTGCGGTGAGATGTGGGATAAGGGTTTTAGGATCGCAAGTGTAGATTCGGCCTAGTTGTTAGGTCCGCTTCCAATATAGAGGTTTGTCATCGTTGTTCGAGCAAACTCTAAAGCTTTATCATGTTAGGATAATCTGCTTTCTAAAGGGAGAGTCGGTCGACTTCACATAGGGTTGTTAGATCGAGTTGTTCAATCTAATCACTAGAATTAGAGTTGGCACCCGTGGATGTCGTTAAACTACATTGATAGGTAGGTCGGTTAAGACACGCCCCCTGCCAAGTCTGTTAGTGTAGTGCCGAAAGATAATTTGTGTAATTGTTTTTATAATGTAATTTATCTCACCTTATTACTTGCTTTGTGCTTGTAAGTAATACATCGCCGCAAACCCTAAGTATATCAAGATATGTAACCGCTTAACTCAAGTGTATGGCATGCACGTGAGGATTGAGTTAGTGGTGATATACTTAAATCAGAAGTCCGTGGTGAACTTAATCGAGTTTAGGGTCTCTTGATTAAAACACCAATAATGCACCCGTAACACCTTAGGGTGTGATAGTCTTATCCGGACTATCGGTAGAGGGTACCTACGTGGGGCATTTATATATGATGACATTCATATAGGACTGGACCGATTTAATATGAATTTCTCGATATAATTCCGTAATCGAGGAATCTTATTAAATCATTAGATGATCATATATGGATCAACCTTAATCCTGAGGTGATCACAGGGTGCTGCTTGTGTCTCGGGTAGTGTTTGATGTGTTAGTTACGGTTCACTTAAATATGTGTTCCAAGCCACTTATCATTGGCACTATCTCCGATGAGTGAGTAGTTCGATTTTCACAGACATGAAATCCATTCCTTCCTCGCAGAAGTAGAGAGAGAAGACCACTTTGTTTGTTAACCCTAAGAAAGTGATCGATCGGCCGAGTTCATATTAGACTAATTGATCACTAGTCGATATGTGAACTAATTGATCATCGTGGGTTAATGGTAAATAAGGATAAGATATTCCGAGTCGGGTGCACAAAGACTTCCTACTCGTAATGGACAATCTATGAGGGTTAATCCGTATGTAGTGATTATATCAATGCACGCTTATTCACTCTATGGGTTGAGTATAAGTATACATCTATAATCGGTAGAGTTCGGGCTGGGTTTATGGTGGCGTAATCCCGAATTAATAATTAATGTACTTATTCTGCTCGATGAATAATTAATTATTGAGCTACCGTTATGAGTCCATGGTCCCCAATGTGAGCCTATAATTGGCCGATATTCTTGTTTATTTGCGCCAAAGGATAATTAATTGGTCGGGCTAATTAATTGATATGCATGGATATTATTTAGTTGGGCTAAATAATATAATACACATAAAAGACATTTTATGTGGGCTAATAAACCCTAATGTGGAGCCATTATTGATCTCTTTTAGCACAAGAATTAATTTCCTTGTGTTATGGAAAATAAAAGATATTCTTGTTATATGATTGGTTGGATGACTTGTTATTTGATTTCCTATTGGTCAATACATGTCACAATTAGTCATTAAGGAAAATATACTTTTATTTTGTTTAATTAATTAAATATTTAAGTAATTAAAACTTGGAGACCAATGATTTACTCTCCTATAAAAGGAGAGTTATTCGAAGTGTATTGGCAATGCAAAAAATTCGACCACACCACATAAAAAGAGAGAAAAATTGTTTTTTCTTGTCTAGGGTTTTTAGAAGAAGAAAAACTCCAGTTTTTCTTGGTGTTGCATATCAAGGAGGTGCTTTTATCAAGAAGGGTGTACACCAACCACCGTTTGGAGAACACATTGGAAGATCAAGGTTTCTCTTCCCACTATTGGTAATATAATCTTAACCCCCTTATAGTAGTTTAATCCTTTATTTATGTATTGTGATATATAAATCATGATCCATCCGTTGCGCGTAAATCTAATTGGTTTAGATCTAAGATCCTACATCCTTCACGTGGTATCAGAGCCAGGTTCCACGATTTATATAGTCATAATCGTAATTAAACGATTTAAAGGAGTGGAATTGCATGTAGATAAATTTTATTTATTGTTTTATGCATTGATAATGATTAGTTGTTGTGGTTGAAGACATGGATTGGGGGTTGGCACTGTTTACCCGTTAGATCTATTGTAAACTCATATAAACGATGAAAATTCGTTCATATGAGTATAGGAAATTATGTAATTTATTTGTTATTGCAATTTTAATTTCCAGAAAGTAGATCTGTTTAGTAGCTGTTTAGTTTTTTCGTTTTTCCCGTTGATCGAGTCGTTGAAACGACTATCCCTCCGGTCATAATCAAGATTAAAAGTTGAAGAAAATGCCATCAAAATTTGGGGTCGTTCAGAGTCCGTCTCAATATCCGTTAGTTGCAATAAAGTGGCTGCTATAACAGAAAAACGCAGGATTCACAGAAACCCTACCTGTGACTTCCTCGACTTTCTGGAAGATTTTGGACCGTTAAAAATCAAATCCGACCGGTCAGATTAATAAAAGTGGAGTTTTAGACATGTCATTAAAATTTGAGGTCGATCGGGTTTCTTCTCGATTCCCGATCGGCCTCGGGAAGTCACTGATGCGCTGCTGTAAGAGACAGATTCAGCAGCAAGTTAGGCGGCTCACTGGAGAAAATTGACAAATCAAAAATCCGATCCAACCGTCCATATTGAAGCGCAAGTAGTGAAGAACAGATCTGGAAAATTTCGTCACAATCCGAGTTCGTTTGGTTTCCCGATCATCGAAGTATTTGAACAGCTGCAGATTATGTTAGAAAGTTGTAAACCCTAGTTAGGGTTTGGTTATTTATTTTCTAATAGGTTAGATACGGGGTGCCAACGGTCCATTTCGGTGTTTATTTTCCGCACTAGAATACATGTTTAGATTGTATGTGTAGAACCGGAAAATTGCCATGACATGCATCATATCATGAATTCCACTCCATATGCACACATGTAGAAATTAATTCGAGGAATTAGTTAGGCATATATAAAACACGCAATTAGTTTTAATTAATTGTTTGATATTAATTAGAAACTAATTAGGGTAAAAACTGAGGATCACGGGTTTTTTCAATCGTCGAGGTTGGGTGATGGATTCTCGGTGAATCCCACTCATGAAAAGCATATGGAGTAAAATCCCAAAACCTCGTGGTTAAGGTGTTGGATTCTCGTGAATTCCACCTTACCTGCACGAGATTACGTTTTTGTTCCGTAGTGTCTACGTGAAAGTTTGATGTTTAAGGATTGGATAATCACGGGAAAACATGGTTCGAAAGTGGTTTAACCACGGTTGGGTGGTCAACAGTAGCTACGGCTCGATCGACTTCACACTCCACGTGTGGCGTTTGCACGGGGGTCCGGTAAGGCTGAGCCATCCGAAGAGCCACTACGGCTCAACGGAGCTCCCCTAGTCTTGACCCGTCCGACGGCCACATATGTTCCAACGAATAGGTCGGGTGGGCTAGCCCACATAACCGACACCATTCGGGCCTATGATTTATTGTTCCTTAATGTAACATCAAGTTCAAAAACGTGATCAGTAAACCCACGACTTTTTCAAAATATTGAGTGGGAGCGGAAGAGGCGACAGCCGACCCCACAGCCTCTACTGTTGACTCAAGCACCGTGAGAGAATGGTGACGCCTCGTGCCAGCTTTGATTTTGGCCCCCTAAGGAAGGCCTTCACCGCTATCAAAATTCAAGGCTTGGTCTCCGAAAGGATAGGATTTTGGGTACTCGCCGGGTCACTGACCGACCCTAAGGCGGCATACTCGGGGTCTACCTAAAAATTTGAAATAGTAGGTCACACACATAAAGGGTATTTTGGTAATACCTTGGCTGAAAAAGGAAAGGTGATTGACGATCACAAATGAGATGTTCGATTCTCAGTATGATCTTCAATATTAATCGAAACCTCTTTGACGTACCCTAAGGCGGCACTGAGGTATTAGATTATATCCTTGGAACGGTAGGATAGACTATAAGTAATTAGTTTATAGTTCCTAAAATTTATTAGCAGTGTATGATTTGGATTTATTCATGTCAATTTTATTTACAACTCATTATACATATCTCTCAGGGTGCTATCTTCGCTAAGTGTAAAATTGACTAGTAATGACTTCGTTAAAAAGTGGTAAGTAACTAGAACGTTGTACTTATTAATCGTTCATTAATTTTTCGGAAGAGATATTTTGAGCGTTCAAAACTTATGTGACATAAATAAGGATGTCACTGTTGTCAATCGTGTTGAACAAGATACGACTGTAGTCAGTTAGAAAGATGATTGGGACGATAAAATTCTTCTAGTGAATTTTAATTGTGTAGTGTCTACATGAGAAATTTTCTAATAAAAAATTGGAGAATCATAAATTAAAGTGTCGCTAGTTAGACGGTATTTGGAACCGATAAACTAGTAGGAGCTTTTGTCTTATGTTTTTCTAATTTATTAGAAAATTAGTCCCACTGGGTAACGCTTTCATTAGACATCTCACAGTTCACGAGTAGTGTCTACTCAAACGAACTGCTAGTTCAAGACTATTTCCTTTTAAGGAAAGTTAAGAATGGGAAAAAATGTCTATAAGTGTTAATCATCTTAACTGAAGTTTTGAGGCTAAACCGAAACATTAAATAAGGAAAGTATAGGATAAGGAAAGTGATTTGGATCACTAACCAATGAATCCTAGAAACTTTCTTAACCGAGTAACTTGACTTGGTAGCTTAGTTCTTTGGAAGAACAAGGAAGTCGTGCATTAACGATTAATAGAGTAACAACGGGCGTAATTTCAATTTAGAATAGTGGGAGTGATATAAGGAAATGAATTTGATTCTATCCTGAATATCACAGAAAAATTATATTTTCTCGCTTATAGATTCGTTGAAACAAATGGATTCACTTTCAACTCGATATATTGTTGCCTCATAGAAAGTGAATATGACATTTGTAGTAATGCGAATCCGAGACTCGGACTTTTGTTTGATAAAGTCGAACCACTAAGAAATGCCAAAAGGTATATGTAACACGCCTTAAACTATTATAGGCAAACGGTTTCAGTATTAAGATAAACGATTCTTCAAAATCTATTAATTAGTGCATGTATCCTAGAGATAAGACCTAACGACTGGCTAAGGGTGATTCCTATCTCCCAGTCTCGAAACACTGTCTCAAAGGAACAATGACTAAGCTTCCTTTCTATTATATCAATGGACGCTTATTCACTCTATGGGTTGAGTATAAGTATACATCTATAATCGGTAGAGTTCGATTTGGGTTTATGGTGGCGTAATCCCGGAATTAATAATTAATGTACTTATTCTGTTCGATGAATAATTAATTATTGGAGCTACTGGTTATAGGTTCATAGTCCCCAATGTGGCTTCTATAATTCGGGCTGATATTCTTGTTTATTTGGGCCTCAGTGATAATTAATTGGCTGTGCTAATTAATTGATATGCATGTATATTATTTAGTTGGGCTAGATAATATAATACACATAAAAGACATTTTATGTGGACTAATAAACCCTAATGTGGCGCCATTATTGATCTCTTTTAGCACAAGAATTAATTTCCTTGTGTTATGGAAAATAAAAGATATTCTTGTTATATGATTGGTTGGATGACTTGTTATTTGATTTCCTATTGGTCAATACATGTCACAATTAGTCATTAAGGAAAATATTCTTTTATTTTGTTTAATTAATTAAATATTTAATTAATTAAAACTTGGAGACCAATGATTTACTCTCCTATAAAAGGAGAGTTATTCCAAGTGTATTGGCAATGCAAAAAATACGACCACACCACATAAAAAGAGAGAAAAATTGTTTTTTCTTGTCTAGGGTATTTAGAAGAAGAAAAACTCTAAGTTTTTCTTAGTGTTGCATATCAAGGATGTGCTTTTATCAAGAAGGGTGTCCACCAACCACCGTTTGGAGAACACATTGGAAGATCAAGGCTTCTCTTCCCACTATTGGTAATATAATCTTAACCCCCTTATAGTAGTTAAATCCTTTATTTATGTATTGTGATATATAAATCGTGATCCATCCGCTGCGCGTAGATCTAATTGGTTTAGATCTAAGATCCTACATCCTTCAAAGTCCTTCCTTAGGGGTAAAAGTAGCTCGTGGGATCATAGTTGAGCTATACCTTTTAATATCTAGAAGTAAACTCGTTAGTATAATCGCTATTTCTGCATTAGTATAATACCCAACACTATATTTTGACCTGAACTAAGTTCTATGTCAGCTTTGGTACTTAGACATTACTCCCTGTGGATTCGACCTTGTGACCACTATACTCCCGTTGACCCTATACTCTATCGGTAAAAGTTAGCGGTTAAGTATTTTGCTATCATGTTTCCTTTGAGAAATAGAAATTCCTTTAGGAGTTCTGGGAGCCTCTATACCTAAGAAATATCTCAAATTTTCAAGGTCTTTAATGGTAAACTGCTGATGCAATGCATATTTGACTTGCTGAATCAATTGGTCATCAGGACTTACTGCTATGATGCCATCTAAATAAACTAGCAGAGCAATAAAAGAGTGTCCTGAGCCTTTGGTGAATAAACTATGATCATGCTTTGACTAAACAAAACCTTATGCCTCCAAGGATTCAGTTAACTTGCAATTCCACTGTCTGTCGGCTTGCTTTATCCATACAAAGATTTTGTTTGTCTGTTGCAAAACCTAGGGGCAATTGCATGTACACTTCTCATGAAGGTCATCATGCAAGAAAGCTGTGTTGACATCCATCTGATGGAGATGTCAATTATTAGCTGTTGTTGCTGCAAGTAAAGCCCTGACTGTGGTGATCTTGACAACAGGAGAAAAGGTTTATTGATAATCAATACCAGATGTTTTAGTATACCCTTTTGCCACTAATCTGGCCATGTATCTCTCTACAGAACCATCATGATTATATTTGACTTTGTACGCCTATTTGCATCCAATAGGTTTCTTTCATGCAGGTAAATGATCTCGTGCTACTCACGAACTACTAGCAAGAGTACTAGGTCAATCGCAGCATAGCAAATGCGAGTCAATGTCAATCCCACAGGGACAATGCAACAATGATAATAGACGTATTAATCTAACTAAAACAAATATAATGGTCTACGACCAACATATTGACAGAAAATAAAGTTGGTATTCCCCTTCATAACCAATTTCCTAACTTGGTGTAATTAATCATTATGTTTACTTTCCCCGTAATTATCCGATTCAATTAGAACTTATATTTTAATTCAGTTTTAGCTATGGGTGCAATCTCCTAGCCTTGTTTACTTCAATTTGCAAGGACAATAAACGTCTATGTGCAGTTAACCTCCTTATTTGGTTGTATTTGTAGGATGTAATATCACCGGATGGATCAAGATCCACCCGATTACGCAGCGGAAAGTATAAGATCTAGATCTAGTCAACCAAAATACATAAAATAATAGATCTAAACCTACGAGGGGGTTTTGATTACCAACCTTTTTATGGTTCAATTACTCCAAGAACAATGGTCAATCCAAGATCCAAGCTAGATGAGAAGCCACAGTCTTCCAACGTGTGTCTCCTAGCAACACCAGGTGGATGGTGTTTCAAGCCGCCGGACCTCCTCGATATGCTACCTTAGAAAACCCGAAGTTTTCTAAAACTCAAACCCCAAGTAGCCGAAAATTCAAGGCTAGAATACTCACCAATATTTCGAAAATAATGTGTGTCATAAGGCTTGAGAGAACTCTCTTTATATAGGAGAGAAATCCTTGTCCTCCAAAGATTTAATAATTAAGAGATAATTATTAGATTAATCCTTATTTCAAATAAAAGATAAATAAAATATTATCCCAAACAAAGTAGGATAAATAACATTGTTATCTAATATTTCATGAATTATCAATTAACAAATAAAAGATAAATCACATGTTAAATAATTATCTAAGAAAACTAATTCCTTAATAATTACATAACAACTAATTTCGGCCAATCCCTAGGTTGTATAGGGCCACGCAAATTTTTTGACACATTGGGCCGAGTCCACGAAAAAATTTCATTTCCATGTATTTAATTATTTAGTCCAACTAAACAATTAATCCACACATCAATTAAATAGTACAATCCAACTATTTAATTATAATTGAGGTGAAACGACGAGAAAACATATATGCTATATTAGAAGCCATGTCGGGGACCATGGACCCATATTCAGTAGCTTCAATAAATTAAATAAAATTATTCGTCAGACCGAACAATTATATTCAATCTATTAATTCCGAGATTACACCACCATAAACCCGAAATTGAACTCTGCTGAATATAGATATAAACTTACACTCAACTATGAGTCATAAGGTGTCCACTGATATAATCATAACATATGGATAAATCCTCCATAGACTGTTCACTTCGATTCCGGATATCTCCGTAAACCCTTCTCGAAAGATATTATCCTTATTTACCATTAACCCCCTAGTGATCAATTAGTTCATAACTAATATAATTTGAACTGGGCCCATCGATCAGTTTCTAGGGTTAACAAATAAGGGAACTGTCTGTCTACTTCCCAAGGGAAGGAATGGATTCCATATCTGTGATAGCACAGACTACTCACTCATCCTAGAATAGAGCCAACGAGAAGTGTTGGACCACATACTAAGAAGTGATCCTTACTAACACATCAAACCCTACCCTAGTCTAAGCAGTTGTCTGTGATCACCTCAGGATTGAGATTAATCCATGTATGATCATATTGTGATTCGATAAGACTTCTCGATCACGGAATTATATCGAGAACTCATATCAAATCGGTCCAAATTTCTATATGATTATCACCATATATAAATGCCCCATTAGGTACTTATTACCGATAAAACGGATAAGACTGCCTCACCTAAAGTGTTCAAGCGCATTATTAGCAAATTAATCTGAGACCCGTGCACTCAGATTAATAAACGCTACGGACTAAGTTAATTTTAAGTATATTTCACAAACTCAATCCTCGTGTGTATAGCCATAAACTGAGTTATGTGATTACATAATCAATATACTTAGGGTTTTCTGTAGTGTATTAATATAAGCATTAAATGCGTATAAACAAGATGAAATAAATTCTATCATTTATTTAAATAAAACAATTACAAATTGTCTTTCGGGCATAAAACCTAACAATCTCCCGCTTGCACGAAAGGCAAGTGGATTAATTGTTTTAGAGCACACCCTATATCTATATTACAGCAATACAACTCCCACTTGATTCATGTCCCTAATACCAATAGACTCCAAGTGCCAGTTGAAGACTTCTAACGGCAATGTCTTGGTGAATGGATCAGCAGGGTTGTCATCAGGGGCAATTTTCTTGACGGAAATGTCTCCTCTTTGGACTATGTCTCTGATCAAATGGTATTTTCGCTCAATATGCTTTGACTTGCGGTGACTACGGGGTTCCTTCGAATTTGATACTGCCCCATTGTTTTCATAATAGAGAGTGATTGGATCGTTGTGATTTGGAGAGACCCCTAAACCACTCAGGAACTTTTTGTGCCAAACTGCTTCCTTAGCCGCCTCAGAGGCCGCTATGTATTCAGCTTCTATAGTAGAATCAGCCGTGCTGGATTGCTTGACGCTTCTCCAAATGACTGCACCACCAGTAATGGTAAACATTGAGCCTGAGGTAGATTTGAAATCATCTCGATCTGACTGGAAGTCAGAGTCAGTGTACCCCTATACATCCAGGTTTGCACCCAAATATATCAGCATGTAATTCCTAGTCCTCTTCAAGTACTTTAAGAGGTTCTTTACTGCAATCCAATGCTCATTGCCTGGATTCGACTGATAACGACTGACGAGTCCAACGCCATAACAGATGTCAGGTCTAGTGCACAACATAGCATACATTAGACTACCCAAAACCGAAGCATAAGGCACTCTTTCCATAGACTCTATTTCTTCAGGAGTCTGAGGACTCTGAGTCTTAGAGAGATGGACGCCGTGATGAATTGGTAGGTAACCCCTCTTTGCGTCCGTCATGCTATATCTAGCCATCACCTTATCAATGTAAGTGGCTTGTGAAAGAGCTAACATCTTGTTCTTACGATCCCGTATTAATTGGATCCCGAGAACATAATTTGCCTCTCCCAAATCTTTTATTTGGAATTGGCTGGCCAACCAAATTTTAACGTCCGACAACAACCCCTTATCGTTTCTAATTAGGAGAATGTCATCTACGTACAACACTAGAAATGCAACCTTATCCTTAATGACTTTCTTGTATACACAAGGTTCATCAGGATTTTGTTTGAAATTATATGACTTAATGGTGCATCAAATCTATGATTCCAAGACCGAGATGCTTGCTTCAACCCACAGATGGATCTCAGCAACTTGCACACTTTGTGCTCTTGGCCTTCCTTGATGTATCCTTCTGGTTGTTGCATATAGATTTCTTCGTCGAGAAAGCCGTTAAGAAACGTTGTCTTGACATCTGTTTTCTATGATTTACATCGTTCTAATTCGTGACAATTTTCCTCTATACTCTAATGTTTTGCATAGAAAGTGAGCGTTTAATTGAATTATTAAGCAAGTGATGTTTGGAATGGTTTAATCGCAAAGTTGGTTGAATTATGAGATTTTATTGTTGATTTTCTATCACTTTGAATGATTTTACACTTTGCAAAGTTTTGATGTCTTGTAGATACACGAATTTGGCTTAAAAGAGGTTCAAGTGAGGATCTACATGGAAGAAAAAGGATAAAGATGAAGTCGGACAAAGATAGAGATTAAAAACCGGATGTGAAGTGAACTGAACGCACGTCTGAAGTGCCGTCCAGCTGGACGGGCGTTTGAGGAACTGAATGAGCGTCCAGGAAGGGACATTGGATTCAGGATATTAAGATTTTTACTGAACGAGCGTCCAAGTTTACATAGGACGGGCGTCTGACATGACTCGGCCCGACTCGAAGATTTTATGCATACTGGACGGGCGTTCAACCCCTTGGACGAGCGTCCAGCCGCCGACTTAGCAGAAGCAGACTTAAATTGTTATAAATAGCCACGTTTTTCCATCCAAAACATACCCTAATTACTCTAGGCGGCCACAAGAACCCTAAGGGGCGATTTTTCTGTGTTCTCCACCTTTCATATACAACTTTTATGCTTTTTATTTCCTAGATAAATTTCTCCAATTTTATGTACTTCATAGAAGCTATTTCGAGTATTCAAACGATGAATAGAGGCTAAAGCTCTTTGGAACAAGCGTTGTGAAGCCGTTCTATCAACAATTTGATTTCTCTTTGGATTATCTTGTGAGTTTTTATTAAAAGTTGTATCTTTATTATGTTTTACTTGTTGTTATGCAATTTAATCGATAGATACCTTGCATGCTTGATGTTTAATGTTTGATGAAAATTGTTATTAAACCCTAGATCACCATAATAAAGATTAGATCTTCAATCTAATTAACGAGAGTTGTTAGGTTAATTTCTAGGTTGCTAGATTGAGAAATCTTACACCTTTGTTATGAAAGCGTTAATCTTTAGGATCGAAAGATAAGAGATTAATAAACGAATTGTCTAAGAAATTAGAAATTCATACCTACGATAGGTGAATCACGACTTTTGTTAAATCATCACTAGATAATCTAAATGAGGGATTGAATGTTATAGAATTGGTGGATCAATTGCTTGTTCGCTTCGTTAAATTATTGATTAAAGTCGTTTGAACTTGAATTGCTCAAATAAGTTAGAACTTTTTATTGCATGTTTAGGTTTTAGAGTAGATACTTTAGTTAATCTCGTTCATAATTATATTTCCCGGCTTTAGATTTCTAATCTTCATCAGCTTTACTTTTGTTATTTTCGTTTTTAGTTTGTTACGTGTTAATCGTTTTTATTTTCTTATAATTCTAGTAATTGTAGTTGTGACATCTTTAGGTTAGATAGATAAAAACTAGGTAAACAACCCCGATTCCCTGTGGACTCGACTCCGGTATTAACCTCTATACTACGATCCCTGCACTTGGGGTAAAGCGGATTTATTTTATTACTTGTTTATTTTTCATTAGATAAAATCCGGGACAAG
This sequence comes from Gentiana macrophylla, assembly GCA_026214975.1. Classification (NCBI taxonomy): domain Eukaryota; kingdom Viridiplantae; phylum Streptophyta; class Magnoliopsida; order Gentianales; family Gentianaceae; genus Gentiana; species Gentiana macrophylla. The sequence continues at coordinate 25,434,327 of CM047812.1, read as the reverse complement.
TTTTTGGAGCCGTTGCCGGGGACTCGGTACGGTTGTCCAGTTTTTACTAGGCTTTCGTTTTCTGTTTTCCCACCGGTTTCCAAACGAAGCGTCCGAATAACGGGCGCCCGCCCACTAAAAGATCCAACTCGGTACCGCTTTGGAGGAAATCATACGAAAGTCGGCTTGCCCCAAACAACCGTCTAGTTCTTGAGTGACGCCCGTCTGTGATTAATTGGGCGCCCGTCATTCTCCTCTGCTTTTTTGTTATTTTATTTTCTTTTCATAGGTTTTAACTTTTAGTTTTTAGTTTTTAGTTTAAACAACCTGATTTTGGTTTTGGTTTATGAAAACTCGAAGTCAAAAGGGGCCACTACTCTATACCCCCGACCTCGAGCGAACCATAGTCCGACCAAACAGGAAGAAAATCCGTCATGCGTTTCTTGCTGATAAAGCCGATCAAGACCTGAAGGAACATTTAGCTGAGGAGATCGAAGACATAGTCATTATGGCTGCAGAAGATAGACGTACGTTGGCTGACTACGCCATGCCTGGTGAAGTCAAAGTCAACCCGGCCATCGTTCTACCCGCCATAAATGCACCAAACTTAGAACTAAAACCTGGGCTCATCCAAATGATGCAACATGCATCAATCTTCCATGGTTTTCAATCTAAAAATCTTCATACTCACGTACACACATTTTTGGAGATATGTGGTACGACTCGCATTCAAGGTGTAAGTGAGGATGCGATAAAGTTGAAGTTATTCCCGTTTTCCTTGAAAGGGGAGGCAAAAGAGTGGTACAACTCTCTGCCTGCCGAATCAATTACCACTTGGGCTGGTCTCGAAAAAGAGTTCCTAAGTCAATATTTCCCACCATCCAAGACAGCCCAATGCTTAAATGAAATTTTCCCTTTTATCAAAAGGAAAACGAATCATTCTTTGATGCATGGAAGAGATTCAAAGCTCTTATTCGTAAATGCCCTCACCACGGTTTGGACTTGCAGAGGCAAGTCAACACATTTTTCAGTGCATTGACCGAGCTCACAAAGGGTATGGTCAATAGTTCTTCTGGTGGGGCATTCCTGAGGAAAACACCTGCAGAAGGGTGGGCATTATTCGAGTATATTGCCAAATATAATTATGCCCCCTCCTCTCAAGCTATTCAGGCACCTCCTCCTCCTCCTAGGATCGAGGAAGTGAATATGCAAAATCTGATCGCCATGCTGCAACAGCAGGTGGCCGCTCTTTCAATGTCCCCAAGTCCAACGAATCAGAATTCATCATTCCCGCAGAATTCTCAAGTTCTGTTTTGCAAAAATTGTTGTCAAACTGGCCATATGGTTGGCCAGTGTCAATTTATTTCCCCTTCAACCTATCAAGTCAATGCCGCCGAGAATCGGGACAAGATAATTGATCACATGCCGTATGTGATAATATAGGCACACCTCTCCTTTCTCGTCCCTATGAATGGACGAATCTTTGAAGTTAATGCTTTCTTTGGCCAAAGAAAATCGAGATTTAACAATCGCCTCTCGCCAAAGCAATCTTCCAAACCAGGGTTTTCATCAGAATCAAAATCTCAATCAAAATCAGAATTTTAATCTGAATCAAAATCTCAATCAAAATTCGAATTTTAACCAAAATCAGAACTTCAATCGAAACCCAAGCTTCAATCAGAACCTGAACACGAATTTTTCCAATACAAATCAAAGGTTCAATCAAAATTGGCCAAACAAATCAAATCCTGCGTTTCAGAATCGTCCCAGCCAAACCATCCCGTAGAACTTTCAGAACTCTCAAGGCCCTTCTCACTCTAATAATCTTGAAGCTAAACTGGAGGAGCAGAATATTAATATCCAATCCCTCCAGAGCACAATAAAGAGTCTTGAGAGGCAGATCGGGCAAATGGCTGGCCAACTAGCTTCCAGACCCTCAGGGCAGTTGCCCAGCTTTACGGAGAAAAATCCTAAGGGTGGTCAGGTAGCTCAGACCAATTTGAATTATGGCCAGTGCACTGACCTAGTTCCTTCAATTCCCTTTGGTAAAGAAGAGGCCAGTGCAATGAACCTCAGATCTGGTACTCAATTTAGTGGTCCTCCGAACCGGAAACCACTAACCCCTCCTGCCGCCAAAGGATAAGGCAGAGGGAAATCGAGCACCCATGTTCCCCTTTCAAGAGAGAGAGTACTCGTGTGATGATCCCTCGAGAAATGAGGAATCAAGTGAGAGTCAGGTGGTGGATCCCCTGACTAGTAAAAGAAGTGAGAAAGTGGTGATGTGGAAAGATTTGAAAGATAAAGCTGTCAATTCATCCTCGAAGAAAGTCTTTTCCGAGAGTGATTTGAAGAAACTACCATTTCCACCTAGAAAGAGCAACATTTCCTTGCATGAGGACAAGAAATATGAAAATGTGTTCAATCTTCTGAAAAATACTCAGGTTAATCTTCCATTATCTGATGTTTTGGTTGAGATGCCTAAGTACACTAAGTTCATCAAGGATGTTGTTTCTTCTAAGAAGAAGTTAGAAGGCATGGATCGGTTGAATGGTGAGGATTGCTCTGTGATAAGTTATGAAGATCTACCAATCAAGAGGGGTGACCCTGGGAAATTTGTGCTCACATTGCTGATGGGAGGCTTAGTCTTCCCAAACTTTTTATGTGACCTGGGTGCATCCATTAGTCTGATGCCATTGTCTGTATGTAAACAGCTTGGATTGAATGATCTTTTAGAACCCACGACCATGAACCTACAATTCGCTGATAGATCTTCCAAGAAAGCTGCAGGGATACTGAAGGACATATTAGTTCAAATTGATAGATTTACTTTTCCAGTTGACTGGTATGTCCTAGTGTTTAGGGCCAAATTATAGTGATTTTCATATATATTTTATGAATCAATTTCCCCCATATATGGATTATTTTCATAGATATCGGGCCTTATAGTCAAATATTGAGTAAATGAGGTTTTTAATGATTAAATATGAAAACGTATCGATTTTTATGTTTATTTGATTTTGGAAATTATTACGTTTTGGTATGTTTTTGATATTTATAGATACCCAATTAATGATGGAAAAGGTGATCCTAAAGAGCCAATTTCGAGTTGAGGAAGGATCAATTGAATTTATGGAAGAGATAAGGAAAGAAATCAATCAAGATAAAGATGGAAAAATCAAGATTTGATCGTCAGTGGACGAGCGTCCATATGAAGCAGACGAGCGTCCAAGGGTGAATCAAGCGTCCATGCAAATCCCTAGAAGAGATTTTACATTCGAGTCTCCAGACGCAAGTCGAACAGCGTTGACTCTCCGTCTGCAAGGTAAATGGACGGGCGCCCATGTATTCAAACGAGCGTCCGCCGCCGCTTTGCCTAAACCGACTTAATCTTCTATTTAAATGGCCGTCGCCCCAACCTTAAGGGCATCCATATTTTCTTCACATCAAAAAGAGAGCACACCACATCTTGGAGAGTTGAAGGCCGGTCACCCGAGCCTTGTGCTCGGGTGAACCGAGGTTAGATTAGGAGTAGATTATGTAGCTTTTCTTTTCGTTTCCATGGTGTTTCAACCATTGTATCCAAGACTATGTGAGTTCTCTTATGATTAATTTAATTCCAGTTTTTCTTCATGACGTTTGATTTAGTTTGTATTTTTCTATGCGATTTGTATGCCATGTGAATTAGAATCGAAAGATTAGTTCACGATTGATGTTTATAATACGGAAGTTGCGTAAACGCTAGATCACCATAGAAAGATAGGGTTTTTTAGCCATTAATGATGACAAGTTAATGAGTTAGATTCCTAGCTTGTTAGGTTCTTTAAAAACGAGAGTTAATTGAATCTACACCCGAGTTTTGTTTTGGTAAATCAGTCTCAACACTCGAAAGATGAGAGATAGATAATTGAATTCACTACTAAAGTAGGCTTTCATAGCTTGAGAGATAAGTTCACTAAGAGATTAGGGATTTGTGTCTCGTGAAAGGGTGAAACCACAAAACTAATTAGAATCATGAGATTAACTAGAATTGAAATCACTTAGGTTTGTACTTTGGTTGTTCCCATGTTTCTTAGGTTAGATTTATTTTGATTGTTCGTTTATGTTTTTCTGCTTTTATGCTTTTGCTTTTCGTTTATTTGTTTTTGTTGAGTAGCAATTGGGAGGATTACTAGGATTAGATTCTACATACCTTTTCCTGTGGATCGACCCTTTACTCATTACGCTTTACTAGCAACAACCCGATGTTTTGGTCGGTTAGAGTTAGTTTTGCATATAGGTTAGGGTTATAAATTTTCTTTTGTTTTAATGATGCAAAATCTCTCCAACAAAAGTGGCGCCGTTGCCGGGAATCGGTGTTTTGTTGAATCTAATTGAATTAATTTTTCTATTTCGTTACGTGTTTTTGTTTTTGTTTTTCAATAAAAGTAGCGTTGAATAAATTGAGGTTTTTTTTGTTTTGCCGTGTTTCGATAACCGTTGGGTTAAGAATGTGCAAAAGTTTTTTTTTACTCGATTTATGACACGTGAATTACATGTTTGTGTTATCTAATCGACCTCTCAGTGCTTTAATGTGATAAGGTCATTGTGATGATTTTGTTTAGGATAATTAGGGTTTCGTGTTTTTCCTGCTGCTTTTTTACGTGCAAATTCGATGATCGAACGAGCGTTCACGTAAGTGAACGCCCGCCCAGCACTTAACATGCGTAACCGAAGGCCTGGTTGGATGGACGTTCGTTCGTCCGTAAAGTTTCAATCTCGCTCGATTTGAAGAATCGATGGCCGTCCGGTATTACAACGCCCGTCCGGCCGGTTTTCAAGGCAGACGAGCGTCTGAAAAGTGGAACGCCCGTCCAGTGCTGAGATTTCCCTTGAACGTTCGTCCGGGGTTCAGTCCAGGTTCTAAATTTCTTGATTTTATTTTCAATGCTTTTATTTGATGTGGATTTTTCATTCGAGCTTCTGTGGCTAATTGATTTTTACATAGATGCCCTGAACTTATATGTTTTTACCTTTCCATCTATGAATCCATGTTAGATAATTGATCAATTCCTTATATATGATTCATCTAGGCATGTTATAGTGACTGTCGGTTCTCGTAAGCTATAACTGTTCTTATGGTTAATTAGTAGCTAATGTCGGTTCCTCATTATGCTACATACCGCTCCGATGAATCTTTTAAGCTTTTAAGACTTACGTGCTTCCTTTGTTTTTATAGTTCATATGGGTAGCTATCGCCGGTTTTCCGTATGCTACGCCCTTTCTCCATATGAGTTATACCTGCTTTAGAGATAGATGATCGTTGGTTTCCATAAGTCTATCACTTTCGATAAGTCTTAAGGCGCGTCGGCACTAGTGACAAGACTGCTGCTTATCGTAACTCCGTCATTATGTGGTGACGCTTTATATATATGTCGTGTTGCTAGTTTTCTTTCTTTTATTTTATTTTCTTTTTGCATGTCATATAAATGCATTTCATTTAGTTTCATTTCATATAGTTGCATTGTTTTTCTATTTTTCCTTTTATTTTTCTTTTTGAGTGTAGTTAACTGTCGGTTTCCGTAATACTACCTCGCTTTTATTTTATTTTTAGGATTTTTCACGTAGATTGCATTGTAATTCATTTTCATATAGTTGCACCTAGCCTACTATTTTGTAATATTTCATGTATATGTTCCATCTTTATTTGAGCTTAATCTGAAAATTCTTTGACTTCTCTTCCTTGTGCTTTATATATTATATTCCCCCTTGTCCCCGAGATACTTCCGTGTTTTTCAAGTGTGCGTGATATTAGCGTTTGTGAGTCAGTAGATGAATTCAGCTTTTCGGTGGATGGTCCACGATCTCATCGCTTTCTTGAGCATTTCGGATCTCTGAGTATGCCCACTTCCAGAATTGCCACATTCGAACGACAATCAACTAAGTTTTCTTTTTCTTTTTATTTCTGTACAACTTGAGGGCAAGTTGCAATTTAAGTGTGGGGGATGGGATGGTTTATGTGTATCTACAGTCATTTGCTTAATCTGTTATATTTCTATGAAAAAGTGCTAAATTTTTCAAAATTTTTGTTTTTGTCTTGAGTAACATTTCACCGACATGCTAGTTTTATAATCTGGCACCTTTAGTTGTTATCATTGAGTCATATCATGTTCTAAGAATAGGTTTGGTAGATCGATACTCACTTGAACTTCATTTCACGAACCTATTAGATGAAGAGCCAAATATAGAATAGTTTCCGGTTAGTTAAAGGAAAGTTAATTCTCGATGTAGATAACACTTATTTAGCATTAATGAAAGTTAAGAACTAGTGCTATACTCACAGTTAGAATCTCAGTACCTTAGTGTTTTGAAAACTTTAAGAGTCTTGAATGTGTTAGAAATATATTTGACCGAGAGTTTCCAAAGAGTTTGAAAAATATAAAAATATATATATCTATAAATAGAAATAAATGAATAGAATTTCTTTGCGGGAATTTTGTTTGTAACTATCACCTCGAGTCCATTTGGATACTGCCCCAAATGGGGAGTGTGGTTTACCTTGGACAGTATGGGTTCGAGTGATCTCAGGGTGACCGCCTCTAATGTAGGGGAGTGTGTTATACTTTTGAGACGCGACGATAGGAAATATAAAATATAAAATATCGCTTTTTTTTTTTTTTTTGGAATTCTAAGTCAAGTTGATCTAAACCCAGAGAGACCGAGAGGTATTTTCTTGGCACTAAGTAAAGGAGTTTAATTGTGAGTTGGTTACTATGTTCTTGGTAATTAGTTTTGTTAGGTAAGTCTTGTAGATAGAATGAAGTTTTCGCTTAGTTGACCGGATAACCTGTTAGTGCTTGATGTATTATATCGAGAGAGGATCGGTGGAAGTTTAGTAGGTTCTCGCACACACATCACCGAGTGAGGTCGATTTGTCAATACTAGCTTGTCATGATTTTGACTATATCTCGTGTCGTCGTTATGTGGATTCTTGATAGTATGTTCTTGTTTTGTTTTGCTCGGGACGAGCAAGGTTTAAGTGTGGGGTGTTGTTAAGGGTCAAATTGTAGTGTTTTTAAGGATATATTTCACCTCAATTTCCCCCATATACGTATGATTTTCATAGAATTCGAGGTTTATAGTGAAATATTGAGTGAATGGTGATTTAAAGAGTTAAATATGAAAACGTATCAATTTATACGATTATTTGATTGTTTTATATGGTTTTGGATATTGTTACGTTTTTGTGGTGTTTGGATGCAATGTAGATACATGTTTTTGACTTGGAAGAGGATAAAGATGGAGATAAAGCTTGGAATGAAGCATTCAAGCAGCCGAACTTCCGACGCAGTTCTTGATATGATATACACTGATTTGACTCTCGACCTCAAGAGAAGAGTTGTAGGGCTTGAAGAGAGGATTCTACAGGATCTTGAATCACTTCATTCCGACTTACGAGGCCCGAGATATGAGCGTTACAAGTTTGGATAATGATACTGTGGTATTGGAAAATCCCGAAAAATACTCGTAATACGACGGGCTAAGCAAAAAGGCGTTTTCTGAAGAAGAGTCCTTAATGAAAGTTGTAGAGTTTTCCGAGAGCTTAATTATGACATTCGGATCATAATTTTTGGAGGTCTACAACTCAAGATATGAATTTTAGAAGTTTTATTCCAATCGAAGGAATTTGGTCCAGAACTCAAACGCAAGGTCCAAGATTTTAAACCAAATCAAGGCGAAATCAATACAGAGTCTGCAAACTACAAGCAAACGTTCGTCCACCCTCCGTTCAAGTTTTTACCTGTAGCGGCCGACATACCTTATTTCATTCAGCCGCCTTTCAACCTTATAAAAGCACCGCACAATGCAACCCTAATATATATACATTACATACGCAGCAGCTTTTCTTGGCACTTAAAGGGTCGAGCAGCAGCAGCCCGGCCGGCCAAGCTCCATGCTTGGTCGGCCGGAGGTTGGTTAGATTAGGTCTTTTATTTTGTACTTTTTTTTCCTTCTTGTTCGAGCATGATGAAGGCTTGAAGCTGTCAAAACTGGAGCAGCCATGTAATCTCTGTTCTCAGCAGCTTTCGTTTACGTTTATTTTTCGTTTTAATAAAAGTAGCGTTTACCAAACCGAGAGTTTTTATTTTGCCGTGTTTCGATGACCATAAGGTTAAGAATGTGCAAAAGTTTTTACTCGATTTGTTTAAACGTGAAGTATGTGTTTATGTGTGTTCTGATCTAACCCTTTTGTGCTTAATTTGATGAGGCTGATGTGTTGTGATATGTGTTGCTGTGTTGTGTTCATAAGTATTTAGGGTTTTGCTATGTTTTTCCTGCATGCCTGCAGCATTCTTGTTGTATGGACGAAGCGCCTCTGCTGGGACGCCCGCCCGCTTCTTCATCTGCAGTGAACGAAGCGTTGGGAAGTATTGACGCCGTCCGCTCAAATATTTTCAATCCTCGCCTCGATTTGAAGAATCAGACGGCCGTCCGTATTCTCGAACGCCCGTCCGGTCGGTTTTCAAAGCGATTTAGCGTCTGGTGCGTGGAACGCCCGGCCCGATTCGAACGCTAAGTGAACGTTCGTCCGGGTTCATCCAGTTCTAAATTTCTTGATTTTATTTTCAATGCTTTTATTTGATGTGGATTTTTCATTCGAGCTTCGTGGCTAATTGATTTTTACATGATGCCCGAACTTATATGTTTTTACCTTTCCATCTATGAATCCATGTTAGATAATTGATCAATTCCTTATATATGATTCATCTAGGCATGTTATAGTGATCGCTCGGTTCTCGTAAGCTATAATCGTTTTATGGTTAATTAGTAGCTAATGTCGGTTCCTCGTATGCTACATACCGCTCCGATGAATCTTTTAAGCTTTTAAGACTTACGTGCTTCCTTTGTTTTTATAGTTCATATGGGTAGCTAATGTCGGTTTTCCGTATGCTACGTCCTTTCTCCATATGAGTTATACCTTTAGATAGATGACTGTTGGTTTCCATAAGTCTATCACTTTCGATAAGTCTTAAGGCGCGTCGGCACTAAAGTGATGACATCATCGCTTATCGTAACATGTCATTATGTGGTAGACGTTTATATGCATGTTATGTTGCACATTAGTAGGCTAGTTTTCGTTTCTTTTATTTTCTTTTATTTTTGCATATCACTTAGATGCATATCATTTAGTTGCATGTCATCTAGTTGCATTGTTTTTCTATTTTTCTTTTATTTTTCTTGAGAGTAGTTAACTGTCGGTTTCCGTAATACTACCTCGTTTTTATTTTTAGGATTGCATATCATATAGATTGCATTGTACTTCATTTTCATGTAGTTGCACCTAGCCACGAGTTTGTGATATTTCATGTATATGTATTCCATCTTTATATGAGCTTAAATTTGAAATATCTCTATATCTCTTTTTCCATGTGCTTTATATATGTGATCTTTTCTTTTTCCCCGTAGACTCTTTTTGCACTAATCAAGTCTGCAGGATATATTTGATAGCTATTGCGCACTTTAAAGATGTATCCAGTTGTCCTGTGATGCTCCACGCTTCATCGAGCTATGCAAGCAATCCTGGTTCTTGTTGGTTCCTCCGCACTGCCAACATCCAATCGCCTAAGTTCTCTAATTTATTATTTACATACAACTTGAGGACAAGTTGCAATCTAAGTGTGGGGAAGGGATAAATGATTTATGTGTCTACTTTCGTTTGCTCATATTTTTAGTATTTCTATGAAAAGTGCTTAATTTTCAAAAAATTTGTTTTGTCCCGAGTAGACAAAGGCATATCTTTGCTTGAGTTTATATCATTTTGCTATATTCTGTATATTTAGTAATTTTAGTTGTTTCACCCGACACTCTTTTCACATGCCATAGTAAATGATGAGCTAAATGTTGAAAGCCTACCCCATTTTAGTTGGAGATTTTTGATGATTATAGCATGTTTCTTTGCTTATGTACAATTCTTGAAAAGTTTAGTAGTTTGTATTCTAGGATTAAAGTATGACATCTTTGTGAATATCTATAAGTTTGAATGTGATAAGTGAAACGTGATTAAGTCTTTGCAATAGTAATAAATTATTTACTTGAGGTGTTATGCTCAAAGGTCTCGTGCTACTAGAAAATAATCTTTTCCACTTGCCAAACCAGAAAATCTCTAAGTAAACATAATTGTAATTGTGTGTGTCGAAAGTCGGTTTATGATTTGGGTGAGGTAGGTGTACCACGTATGTCATATTCCACTATGATGACCAAAAGCTCACGACAGTCGTTTATAGTCGCCTTATGATTGGAGTAAGGTAGGGATTATCTTGAAATGTCCTATTCTCGCTATGAGGGCAAAAGCTTATTCGATGTGTGTTAGAAAAGTGTGAAAAAGTGAAAATATTGAAATATATTATTATGAATAAGTAAGGACTTAGTTATCGTTAATCTTATACCCAGTATAAACTGAAGGATATGTTGTAGGGATTATCCTCTGAGTCTGTCAGAAATATTTTAGATATTCTCTACTATTTCTTTTTGGGATATGTATGTCTTGTAAAGTGCCTGTTGTAGTTTTTTGAATATTTCTAACTTAAAAGGGAAACCGGGCTAGTTTTGGTTTGAATAACTTTCAAATTGTGGAACTTAGTGGAAGTTTATTATGGCTATACACACACTACACGGGTGAACTTCTAAGTTATTGAATATACTTTATATTTGTATAGATGTTTATTTGTCTCGAGCTTGATCTTTGTTTTGTTTTGCTCGGGGACGAGCAAAAAGATAAGTGTGGGGGTGTTGTTTAGGGCCAAATTATAGTGATTTTCATATATATTTTATGAATCAATTTCCCCCATATATGGATTATTTTCATAGATATCGGGCCTTATAGTCAAATATTGAGTAAATGGTGTTTTTAATAGTTAAATATGAAAACGTATCGATTTTTTTGTTTATTTGATGTTTTTATATTATTTTGGAAATTATTACGTTTTGGTATGTTTTTGATATTTGTAGATACCCAATTAATGATGGAAAAGATGATCCTAAAAGGCTAAATTCGAGATGGAAGAGGATCAATTAAAGATATGGAAGAATAAAAGAGATAAGGAAAGAAATAAATCAAGATAAAGATGGAAAAATCAAGGAATTCGATTTCAAGTCAATATGGACGAGCGTCCATCCGCGATTTAGCGTTCAATAGTGGACGGGCGTTTGGTGAAGTGAACGAGCAGCCCTCTAGAGATTTTACATTCAGAGTCTCCAGACGCAAAGTGAACGCGTTGACTCTCCGTCCAAGGCAAATGGACGGGCGTCCATGTATTCAAACGAGCGTCCGCCGCCGCCTTTGCCTAAACCGACTTAATCTTCTATTTAAACAGCCGTCGCCCCAACCCTAAGGGCATCCATATTTTTCTTCACATCAAAAAGAGAGCACAGCCGCATCTTGGAGAGTTGAAGGCCGGTCACCCGAGCCTTGTGCTCGGGTGAACCGAGGTTAGATTAGGAGTAGATTATGTAGCTTTTCTTTTCGTTTCCATGGTGTTTCAACCATTGTATCCAAGACTATGTGAGTTCTCTTATGATTAATTTAATTCCAGTTTTTCTTCATGACGTTTGATTTAGTTTGTATTTTTCTATGCGATTTGTATGCCATGTGAATTAGAATCGAAAGATTAGCGATTTTTCACTAATTCCTTTCAATTGTTACTTAGGAAAAACGAATAAACGAAAGAACAAATAAAATAAACGAAAGAGCAATTAAACTAAATCTAAACTAGAACAAATAATAAAAACCTAAACTAAGGATACATGGGATCAAATAAAGGATTAAAAACCAAGTGATTTCAATCCTAGTTCATCTCATGATTTCAATTCAAATTGTGGTTTCACCTTTACACGAGATACAAATCCCTAATTCCTTAGTGAATTTAATCTCAAGCTATGGATTCCTAATTCCTTAGTGAGTCCAATTTATCAATCTCTCATCTTCTGAATGTTGAGATCGATTTACCAAACAAAACTCGGTGTAGATTCAGGTTAACTCTCGTATTTTAGAATCTAACAACCTAGATAATTAACCAATTAATTTGTCACATAATTAACGGCTAAAAATCTCATCTTTCTATGGTGATCTAGTTTACTCAACTTCCGTATGTTGTAAACTTATCAATTAGCAAACAATCTTCCGATATAATTCACATAATAGCATCAAAGATCATAGAAAGAATACAAAACAAATTAAACATCATGAAAATAAATAAAGGACTGAATAAATTAAAAGATTAAACTCACGTAGTTTTGATACATTGGATGAACTCCACGGATCAACAACGAAATAAACGGAAAAACTACATCTAATCTAACCCTCGGATCACCCGTGCACAAGGCTCGGGTGACCGCCTTGAGCTGCCAAATTGCCGCCGCTTTACTTGTGAATAATGCGGCTGAATGAATTGTGTCATTAGGGTTTGGGGCTGCTGCTATTTATAATAAAATTAAGTCGGTTGCTACAGTTGATTTAGGTCGGCCGAAAGTAATGGATTTAGGAATGAAACTTCTAAAATTCATATCTTGAGTTGTAGACCTCCAAAAATTATGATCCAAATGTCATAATTAATCTCTCGGAAAACTCTACAACTTTCATTAAGGACTCTTCTTCAGAAAACGCCTTTTGATTAGCCCGTCAGATCCCGTATATTTCGGGATTTTCCACTAGTTTCAGCAACAGCATCCAAACTTGTAACGCTCATATCTCGGGCCTCATAAGTCGGAATGAAGTGATTCAAAATCCTGTAGAGTCCTCTCTTCAAGCTCTACAACTCTTCTCTTGAGGTCGAGAGTCAAATCAGTGTATATCATATCAAGAACTGCATCGGAAGTTCGGCTGCTTGAAAGCTTCATTCCAAGCTTTATCTCCATCTTCCTTCCATTTCACTTCTCTTCCATGCAAAACCTCATCATTTAATCCTCTTGCATGCCAAAATATGTATCTACAATATAGGAAAATATACCAAAGCAAAACACAATCCCAAAATAACATAAAATCACAATTTAAGCACATAAATCGTTACATTTTGCAATTAACCTATTAAAAACACCATTTACTCAATATCTCAATATAAGGCTCGATTTCTATGAAAAACATCCATATATGGGGAATATTGATATAAAATATATCCTTATTTAACGTATAAAATCACCCTTAACAACTCCCCCACACTTAAACCTTGCTCGTCCCGAGCAAGACAAAACAAAGTAAAGGCTCGGAAAGAATATAGACATCTCAACACATATACCATATAGTCAATAAATTAGAAGTTCACCCGTGTGTGTGTGCATAACCATAGCAAATTTCCACTAAATCCAAACTTGAATATTTCAAGCAAAACTAGCTAATACCCCTTCAAACTAGTAATAAAAGATACTTATAAGATGCACCCTACAAAGCGGAACATATCCCGAAAAGATGATAGAACACATTTAAGACCTTTCCGACATACTTAGAGGATAATCCTACACATATCCATCGGTTTATACTTTGGGGATAAGATTAACGATAACTAAGTCTCATTTCATTCTTTTCATACCAATTCTTAAGTTGATTCAATTGATTTCACATTTAAACACACATCGAAATAAGCTATTGCTCATCATAGCGAGAATAGGACATACGTTGTATACCCTACCTTACTCAAATCATAAAGCGACTTCTTCTCCATCGTCGTGAGCTTTTGGTCATCATAGTGGAATAAAACATTTCGAGATAATGCCTTACCGCACTCAAATCATCGACCAGCTTCCGACACACACTATTGATTTCATTATTAACTCAACTTTTTCAAATGACATTAGCTACGTTATTACTTATCACATTCAAACTTCTAGATATTCACAATTACATCGTACTTGGAACTAAATACAAACTATCATAAGTCTCACGATATGAACATTAGCACTAAGCACATGACTTATAAGGAATCAAACATCACTAATCAAAAGGGGTATAACTTTATAATATAGCTCATCATTCACTATGGCTCGTAGAAAATAATATCAGGTGAAACAACTAACTTACGGAACATACGGCATACAGCATCAATGAATATAACAAACCGAACAAAAACATGCATTGCTCACTCGAGACAAAACAAAAATTTTAAAAATTTGCATAAAAATAAAATCATGTAAGCAAATGTATAGATACATATCGACTTATCCCCTCCCCCACACTTAAATTACAGCATGTCCTCATGGTGTGCAAAAATAAAAAGAAACAGAAAACTTAGCTGATTCGTTGTTCGAAAGGGAACTATTCTGGAAGTGGGTCGACCTCACCCAGAAATGCTCAACGAATCCAGTAGACTGTGGACCATCCACCGGAAAACTGAAATCGTCTAAAGCTCACAATCGCTATCGAAAATATCCTGCACACTTGAAAAACAAAGAAATACCTCGGGGGCAAGGGGGGATAGAACATACAAAGCACAAAATAGAATCGCTTCAGATGGAAAAATCAATCAGGGAAAGTACAGAACATCTAAGCGTCTAAATATGGAAGTTTGATATAAGCACAAAAAGAAATAATAGCTCAGATGGAAAGATCAACACTTAAACTCAGGACATCTAAGAATAAAGCTACAGAAGCTTGTAGAATAATATAGACCACATGTGCAAACAGAAACATCAAACTCCAACTAATAATGATAGAGGATTATACACGAAAAAGAAGTCAGAAAGATTTTCCAGATTTAGCTCATGTAAAGATGGAACATATACATGGAACATTACAAAAGAGTAGGGCTAGATGCAACTACATGAAAATATATTACAATGCATTCTACGTGATATGCAATACTAAAATAATGATGGCATATGGAAAACCAACAAGTAACCATCATGGAAAAAAAAGAGAGTAGTATTACGAGCCGGCGATGCTTAACTACGCTCAAGAAAAATAAAAGAAAAAATAGAAAAACAATGCAACTAGATGATATGCAGCTAAATGATATGCATCTAAGTGATATGCAATAATAAAGGAAAATAAAAGAAAGAAAACTAGCCCACTCATTTGCAACACGACATGTATAATAAATGTCTACCAAATAATGACAGGTTACGATAAACGACAGTGCTGTTCATTACATGCAATGTAGACGCGCTTTAAGACTCGTAAAAAGTGATAGCATTATGGAAAACCAACGATTAGCTATTCTAAAGTATATAACTCATAAGATGCAATGGTAGCATTACGAAAACCGACAGTTACTACCCATATGAGTTATAAAAACAAAGGAAGCACGTAAGTCTTAAAAGCTAACAAGATTCATCATAACGATATGTAGCATACGGAAACTGACATTAGCTACTAATTAACAATCAGACCAGTTATAGCATACGAGAACCGACAGTAACTATAACTTGCATAGATGAATCATGCATATAAAAATTAATCAGTTATTTAACATGGATTCGTAGATGGAAAGGTAAAAACATATAAGTTCAGGGCATCTATGTAAAAATCAATTAGCCACAGAAGCTCGAATGAAAAATCCACATCAAATAAAAGCATTGAAAATAAAATCAAGAAATTTAGAACCTGGACTGAACCCCGGACGAACGTTCACTTAGCGTTCAGAACTGGACGGGCGTTCCACCTTGCGTACGCCAAATCGCTTTGAAAAACCGACCGGACGGGCGTTCAGAAAGTATAGACGCTCGTCTGGTCCTCTAAATCAGAACAGGATTGAAAATATTTGAACGGACGAGCGTCCAATACTTCCCAACGCTCGTTCACCTGCAGATGAAGAATCGGGCGGGCGTCCAACGAGCGACGTACGCCGCGTCCATACAACAAGAATGCACAGATAGCGGGAAAAACACAAAGAAAACCCTAAAAACTTAAAACACATATTAACACGAGATCACAAAGACCACTTTCAATTAAAGCACAAAGAGGTTAGATCGGAAAACACATAAACACATACTTCACGTTTAAACAAATCGAGTAAAAACTTTTGCACATTCTTAACCTTATGGTCATCGAAACACGGCAAAATAAAAACTCGATTTGGTAAACGCTACTTTTATTAAAACGAAAAATAAACGTAACAAAATCAAGAAATAACAAGATCAGATTCAACATGACACCTATTCCCCGGCAACGGCGCCACTTTTGTTGGGATGGTTTTGCATCAATAAAAACAAAAGAAAATTTATAACCCTAACTACCATGCAAAACTAACTCCTAACCGGCCGAACACCGAGTGTTGTATGGAAATCAGTTTCAACTTACGAGAGAGTAGAGATTGATAAATTGGATTTACTAAGGAATTAGGAATCCGTAGTTTGAGAATAAATTCACTAAGGAATTAGGGGTTTATGTCTCGTGAAAAGGTGAAACCACAAATCGAATTAGAATCATGAGATTAACTAGGATTGAGATCACATAGGTTTGTATATTGGTTGTTTGATCCATGTCTCTTAGTTTAGATTGTTTTTATGTTTCTTAGGTAAGATTTATCTTGATTGTTCTTTTCTGCTTTTATGTTTTGTTCTTTCGCTTTTTTGTTTATTCATTCTTTGAGTAACAATTGAGAGAGTTAATAAAATTAGATTCAACATCCCAATTCCTCTCGTGGATCGACTCCTTACTTATCTCGCTTCTACTATCAACAACCCGGTATTCGGCCGGTTAGGAGTTAGTTTTGCATGGTAGTTAGGGTTATAAATTTTCTTTGTTTTTTTTGGTGGCAAAACCTCCCAACAAAAGTGGCGCCGGTTGCCGGGGACTAGGTGTCATGTTGAATCTAGTTTTGTTAGTTCTCGATTTTGTTACGTTTTATTTTTGTTTTTGATAAAAGTAGCGTATACCAAGTTGAGAGTTTTTATTTTGCCGTGTTTCGATGACCGTTAGGTTAAGAATGTGCAAAAGTTTTTACTCAACTTGTTTTACGTGAAGTTTATATGTTTATGTGTTACCTAGTCTAACCCCGTGCTTAATTTGATAAGGCCAGCTGTGTCTTGTGATCTCGTGTTCTTTGTGTTGTGTTCATAAGTATTTAGGGTTTTGCTGTGTTTTTCCTGCTGTCTGTGCATTCTTGTTGTATGGACGAGCGTCTGTTCTGTTGGACGCCCGTCCAGTTCTTCATCTGCAGGTGAACGAGCGTTGGGAAGTATTGGATGCTCGTCCGTTCAAATATTTTCAATCTGCTTACGATTTAGAGGACCGCAGGCGGCGTCTATACTTTCGAACGCCCGTCCGGTCGGTTTTCAAAGCGACGAGCGTCCTGCAAGGTGGAACGCCCGTCCCGATTCACGAACACTAAGTGAACGTTAGTCCGGGTTCACCTCCAGTTCTAAATTTCTTGATTTTATTTTCAATGCTTTTATTTGATGTGGATTTTCATTCGAGCTTACGTGGCTAATTGATTTTTACATAGATGCCCTCGAACTTATATGTTTTTACCTTTCCATCTATGAATCCATGTTAGATAATTGATCAATTCCTTATGCATGATTCATCTAGGCATGTTATAGTCACTGTCGGTTCTCGTACGCTATAACTGTTCTTATCATTGTTAGTGTAGCTAATGTCGGTTCTCGTATGCTACATACTGTTATGATGAATCCTGTAAGCTTTGAGACTTATGTGCTTTCTTTTTATTTTTATAACTCATTTGGGTAGTAACTGTCGGTTTTCCGTATGCTACGTCCTTTCTCCATATGAGTTATACCTGTTTAGATAGATGACTGTTGGTTTCCATAAGTCTATCACTTTCGATAAGTCTTAAGGCGCGTCGGCACTAGTGATAGCACTGTCGTTTATCGTAACCTGTCATTATTTGGTAGACGTTTATTTTATTTATGTCGTGTTGCATATAGTGGGCTAGTTTTCTTTCTTTTATTTTCTTTTATTTTTGCATATCATTTAGATGCATATCATTTAGTTGCATGTCATATAGTTGCATTGTTTTTCTATTTTTCTTTTATTTTTCTTGAGAGTAGTTAACTGTCGGTTTCCGTAATACTACCTCGTTTTTATTTTTAGGATTGCATATCATATAGATTGCATTGTACTTTGTTTTCATATAGTTGCACCTAGCCTACGAGTTTGTGATATTTTGATGTATATGTATTCCATCTTTATTTGAGCATAATTTGAATATCTCTATAAATTCTTTTCCTTATGTGCTTTATTTGTATAAGTCTAATCTTTTCCCCGTAGACTCTTTTTGCACTAATCAAGTCTGCAGGATACTTTATATAGCGATTGTAATCGTCACGATGTATTCATTGTCCCGTGATGCTCCACGATCATCTTGAGCTATGCAAGCAATCCTGGTTCTTGTTGGTTCCTCCGAGTGCCAAAGATCCAATCATTTAAGTACTCTTACCTTTTCTTTATTTCTCAGAGTATAACTTGAGGACAAGTTGCAATCTAAGTGTGGGGGAAGGGATAGATGATTTATGTGTCTACTTTCGTTTGCTCATATTTTTAGTATTTCTATGAAAAGTGCTTAATTTTAAAATTTTTGTTATATCCCGAGTAGACAAAGGCATATCTTTGCTTGAGTTTATATCATTGATCTTGTATTCTGTATATTTAGTAATTTTAGTTGTTTCACCCGACAATTGTTTTCACATGCCATAGTAAATGATGAGCTAAATGTTGAAAGCCTACCCCATTTTAGTTGGAGATTTTTGATGATTATAGCATGTTTCTTTGCTTATGTACAATTCTTGAAAAGTTTAGTAGGTTGTATTCTAGGATTAAAGTATGACATCTTGTGAATATCTGTAAGTTTGAATGTGATAAGTGAAACGTGATTAAGTCTTTGCAATAGTAATAAATTGTTTACTTGAGGTGTTATGCTCATTGGTCTGCATGCTACTAGAAATAATCTTTTCCACTTGCCACCCTTTAAATCTCTACGTAAACATAATTGTAGTTGTGTGTGTCGGAAGTCGGGTTTATGATTTGGGTGAGGTAGGGTGTACCACGATGTCCTATTCCACTATGATGACCAAAGCTCACGACATGATCGGTTTATAGTCGCCTTATGATTGGAGTAAGGTAGGGATTATCTTGAAATGTCCTATTCTCACTATGAGGACAAAAGCTTATTCTGATGTGTGTTAGAAAAGTGTGAAAAAGTGAAAATATTGAAATATATTATTATGAATAAGTAAGGACTTAGTTATCGTCGACCTTATCCCCAGTAGATAAACCGAAAGATATGTTGTAGGGATTATCCTCTGAGTCCATCGTAAAATGTTTTAGATATTCTCTACTATTTCTTTTTGGGATATGTATGTCTTGTAAAGTGCTGTTGTAGTTTTTGAATATTTCTAACTTAGATGGGAAACCGGGCTAGTTTTGGTTTGAATAACTTTCAAATTGTGGAACTTAGTGGAAGTTTATTATGGCTATGCACACACTCACTTGGGTGAACTTCTAAGTTAATAAATATGCTTCATATTTGCATAGATGTTTATTTATCTCGAGTTGATTATGTTTTGTTTTGCTCGGGGACGAGCAAAAAGATAAGTGTGGGGGTGTTGTTAAGGGCCAAATTATAGTGATTTTCATATATATTTTATGAATCAATTTCCCCCATATATGGATTATTTTCATAGATATCGGGCCTTATAGTCAAATATTGAGTAAATGGTGTTTTTAATGATTAAATATGAAAACGTATCGATTTTTATGTTTATTTGATGTTTTTATATTATTTTGGAAATTATTACGTTTTGGTATGTTTTTTATATTTGTAGATACCCAATTAATGATGGAAAAGGTGATCCTAAAGAGCCAATTTCGAGTTGAGGAAGGATCAATTGAATTTATGGAAGATTAAAAGAGATAAGGAAAGAAATCAATCAAGATAAAGATGGAAAAATCAAGAAATTCGATTTCAAGTCAATATGGACGAAGCGTCCATCCATCAAGCGATTTAGCGTTCAATAGTGGACGGGCGTTTGGTGAAGTGAACAGCGTCCTGAAAGAGATTTTACATTCGAGTCTCCAGACGCAAGTCGAACGAGCGTTGACTCTCCGTCCAAGGCAAATGGACGGGCGTCCCATGTATTCAAGCGAGCGTCCGCCGCGCTTTGCCTAAACCGACTTAATCTTCTATTTAAACAACCGTCGCCCCAACCCTAAGGGCATCCATATTTTCTTCACATCAAAAAGAGAGCACACCGCATCTTGGAGAGTTTGAAGGCGGTCACCCGAGCCTTGTGCTCGGGTGAACCGAGGTTAGATTAGGAGTAGATTATGTAGCTTTTCTTTTCGTTTCCATGGTGTTTCAACCATTGTATCCAAGACTATGTGAGTTCTTTTATGATTAATTTAATTCCGCTTTTTTCTTCATGACGTTTGATTTAGTTTGTATTTTTCTATGCGATTTGTATGCCATGTGAATTAGAATCGAAAGATTAGTTCACGATTGATGTTTATAATACGGAAGTTGCATAAACGCTAGATCACCATAGAAAGATAGGGTTTTTAGCCATTAATGATGACAAGTTAATGAGTTAGATTCCTAGGTTGTTAGGTTCTTTAAAAGCGAGTTAATTGAATCTACACTGAGTTTTGTTTGGTAAATCACCTCAACACTCGAAAGATGAGAGATAGATAATTGAATTCACTACTCAAAGTAGGCTTTCATAGCTTGAGAGATAAGTTCACTAAGAGATTAGGGATTTGTGTCTCGTGAAAGGGTGAAACCACAAACTGAATTAGAATCATAATGCTATCACTTTTGACGAGTCTTAAGGCGCGTCTACATCGTGATGTAATGGACAAAGATCGTTTATATCGTAACTTTGTCATTATTTGGTAGAGCGTTTATTTTATATATGTCATGTTGCAAATGAGTGGGCTAGTTTTCTTTCTTTTATTTTCTTTTATTTTTGCATATCATTCGGATGCATATCATTTAGTTGCAAGTCATCTGGTTGCATTGTTTTTCTATTTTTTTCTTTTATTTTTCTTGGCGTAGTTAATCGTCGGTTTCGTAATACTACCTCGTTTTTATTTATTTATTTTAATTTTTAGGATTTGTCATGTAGTTTGCATTGTAGTACATTTTCATGTAGTTGCACCTAGCCTACTGAATTTGTGATATTTTCATGTATATGTGTCCATCTTTATGTGAGCATAATTTGAATATCTCTATAAATTCTTTTCCTTATGTGCTTTATTTGTATAAGTCTAATTTTTCCCCGTAGACTCTTTTTGCACTAATCAAGTCTGCAGGGATACTTTCTATAGCTATTGTGCACTTTCACGATGTATTCGGTTGTCTGTGATGCTCCACGCTCATCGAGCTATGCAAGCAATCCTGGTTCTTGTTGGTTCCTCCGAATTACCAAACATCCAATCGGCTAAGTTCTCTAATTTATTATTTCTCGTATAACTTGAGGACAAGTTGCAATCTAAGTGTGGGGGAAGGGATAGATGATTTATGTATCTACTTTCGTTTGCTCATATTTTTAGTATTTCTATGAAAAGTGCTTAATATTCAAATTTTTTGTTATATCCCGAGTAGACAAAGGCATATCTTTGCTTGAGTTTATATCATTTTTGCTATATTCTGTATATTTAGTAATTTTAGTTGGTTCACCCGACACTCTTTTTCACATGCCATAGTAAATGATGAGCTAAATGTTGAAAGCCTACCCCATTTTAGTTGGAGATTTTTGATGATTATAGCATGTTTCTTTGCTTATGTACAATTCTTGAAAAGTTTAGTAGTTTGTATTCTAGGATTAAAGTATGACATAATCGTGAATATCTCAAAGTTTGAATGTGATAAGTGAAACGTGATTAAGTCTTTGCAATAGTAATAAATTGTTTACTTGAGGTGTTATGCTCAGTGGTCTGTGCTACTAGAAAATAATCTTTTCCACTGCCAGCCAGAAATCTCTAAGTAAACATAATTGTAATTGTGTGTGTCGGAAGCTGGTTTATGATTTGGGTGAGGTAGGGTGTACCACGTATGTCCTATTCCACTATGATGACCAAAAGCTCACGACAGTCAGTTTATAGCTGCCTTATGATTGGAGTAAGGTAGGGGATTATCTTGAAATGTCCTATTCTGCTATGAGGGCAAAAGCTTATTCTGATGTGTGTTAGAAAAGTGTGAAAAAAGTGAAAATATTGAAATATATTATTATGAATAAGTAAGGACTTAGTTATCGTTAATCTTATACCCAGTATAAACTGAAGGATATGTTGTAGGGATTATCCTCTAAGTATGTCGGAA
The DNA here is from genome assembly GCA_026214975.1 of Gentiana macrophylla. Taxonomy (NCBI): domain Eukaryota; kingdom Viridiplantae; phylum Streptophyta; class Magnoliopsida; order Gentianales; family Gentianaceae; genus Gentiana; species Gentiana macrophylla. Next base: position 25,412,104 of record CM047812.1, on the reverse strand, counting down.
ATATTTTAGATGCTCTCTATTAATCTTTTGAATATGTATGTCTTGTAAAGTGCACATTATAGTTTTTGAATATTTCTAACTTAGATGGGAAACCGGGCTAGTTTTGGTTTGAATAACTTTCAAATTGTGGAACTTAGTGGAAGTTTATTATGGCTATGCACACACTCACTTGGGTGAACTTCTAAGTTAATAAATATGCTTCATATTTGCATAGATGTTTATTTATCTCGAGTTGGTTTTGTTTTGTTTTGCTCGGGGACGAGCAAAAGATAAGTGTGAGGGTGTTGTTTAGGGCCAAATTATAGTGATTTTCATATATATTTTATGAATCAATTTCCCCCATATATGGATTATTTTCATAGATATCGGGCCTTATAGTCAAATATTGAGTAAATGAGGTTTTTAATGATTAAATATGAAAACGTATCGATTTTTATGTTTATTTGATTTTGGAAATTATTACGTTTTGGGATGTTTTTGATATTTGTAGATACCCAATTAATGATGGAAAAGGTGATCCTAAAGAGCCAATTTCGAGTTGAGGAAGGATCAATTGAATTTATGGAAGAGATAAGGAAAGAAATCAATCAAGATAAAGATGGAAAAATCAAGATTTGATCGCCGGTGACGAAAGCGTCCATATGAAGCGATTTAGCGTCCAAGGTGAATCAAGCGTCCATGCAGCGTCCTAGAAGAGATTTTACATTCAGAGTCTCCAGACGCAAGCTGAACGAGCGTTGACTCTCCGTCCAAGGTAAATGGACGGGCGTCCATGTATTCAAACGAAGCCGCCCGCCGCTTTGCCTAAACCGACTTAATCTTCTATTTAAACGGCCGTCGCCCCAACCCTAAGGGCATCCATATTTTTCTTCACATCAAAAAGAAACACACCGCATCTTGGAGAGTTGAAGGCGGTCACCCGAGCCTTGTGCTCGGGTGAACCGAGGTTAGATTAGGAGTAGATTATGTAGCTTTTCTTTTCGTTTCCATGGTGTTTCAACCATTGTATCCAAGACTATGTGAGTTCTCTTATGATTAATTTAATTCCGGTTTTTCTTCATGACGTTTGATTTAGTTTGTATTTTTCTATGCGATTTGTATGCCATGTGAATTAGAATCGAAAGATTAGTTCACGATTGATGTTTATAATACGGAAGTTGCGTAAACGCTAGATCACCATAGAAAGATAGGGTTTTTAGCCATTAATGATGACAAGTTAATGAGTTAGATTCCTAGCTTGTTAGGTTCTTTAAAACGAGTTAATTGAATCTACACCCGAGTTTTGTTTTGGTAAATCGGTCTCAACACTCGAAAGATGAGAGATAGATAATTGAATTCACTACGAAAGTAGGCTTTCATAGCTTGAGAGATAAGTTCACTAAGAGATTAGGGATTTGTGTCTCGTGAAAGGGTGAAACCACAAACTGAATTAGAATCATGAGATTAACTAGAATTGAAATCACTTAGGTTTGTACTTTGGTTGTTCCCATGTTTCTTAGGTTAGATTTATTTTGATTGTTCGTTTATGTTTTTCTGTTTTTATGATTTTGCTTTTCGTTTATTTGTTTTTGTTGAGTAGCAATTGGGAGGATTACTAGGATTAGATTCTACATACCTTTTCCTGTGGATCGACCCCTTTACTCATTACGCTTTACTAGCAACAACCCGATGTTTTGGTCGGTTAGGAGTTAGTTTTGCATATAGGTTAGGGTTATAAATTTTCTTTTGTTTTAATGATGCAAAATCTCCCCAACACTTAGACATAGAAAAGGATGAGAATGTCCCCTTGATACTTGGAAGACCTTTTCTTTCTACAGCCAGAGCCCTCATTGACTGTGATGGTGGCCAAGTGACCATACGATTTGGTGATCAGGAAGTGAGCTACAGTGTCTCCAAAGCTATTCAAAGACCCTCTGATTATCCAACCGGCTTCTCCATGTCAGATGACTTTAATGATTACTTGGAAAAGCAAGTCATGGCTGTTGAGACTGAATATGATCGATTAGTTGAAAATCTGAATAATCATGGTTGGGTGAATCTAGAATAGCTAGCAGCTGAGTTTGATGAAGATTCGATGAAAGGAGAAGCTTTGGCAGTGGGACCACTCAGTAAACTCAGTGATGTTGAGTTGAAAAGTGGGGAGCTTAAATCGATTTTAGAAGAACCACCTGCAGATCTGGTACTGAAGCCGTTACCTAAGCACTTGAAATATGTCTTCCTGAGAGAAGGTGACAAGCTTCCGTTAATTATTTCCGCCAAGCTATCCCGATTGGAAGAAATGCAATTGTTAAACGTTTTGAGAAAGAATGAGAAAGCCTTTGGATGGCAAGTGGGAGACATCAGAGGGATATCTCCTGACATATGCATGCACAAGATAAAGACTGAAGAGGGTGCAAAGTGTGTTAGACAGCCCTAGAGGAGGCTCAACCCTCATATGCAAGAAGTGGTCAAAAAGGAGATTATCAAGCTTTTAGACATGGGTATTATTTACGCAATTGCTGACAGTGAATGGGTATCCCCTACTCAAGTGGTTCCTAAGAAATGAGGGATTACTATCGAGAAGAATGAGAAGGGTGAAGAAATAGCATTGAGGCTCAGAATCGGGTTATGTAGTCTCAGATAGACTACAAAAACTCAATGAGTTTACGATGAAAGATCATTTCCCTTCCTTTCATTGACCGGATGCTTGGCGTCTGGCGGGACATGCATTCTCTTGTTTCTGGATGGATATTCGGGATATTTCCGAGATAACCATAGATCCAGTCGACCAAGAAAAGACCACTTTCACCTGCCCCTATGGTACATTCGCTTACAGGCGAATGCCATTTGGTCTCTGCAATGCCCCGGCTACATTCCAAAGATGTATGCTGGCTATCTTTGATGGGCTTGTTGAAAAGTGTATGGAGGTATTCATGGATGATTTCTCAGTCTTTGGTCAATCCTTTGATCACTGTCTTGATAATCTTGATCAAGTTTTATCCCGCTATGTGGAAAAGAACTTAGTCCTAAACTGGGAAAAGTGACATTTTATGGTAGATGAAGGAATAGTTCTTGGCCACAAGATCTCAGCCAAAGGTATGGAAGTAGATAGGGCAAAAGTGGAGGCTATAGAGAAGATGAGTTTGCCTAGAAATGTGCGCGAAGTGAGAGGTTTTCTTGGACACGTCGGTTTTTATAGGAGATTCATTAAAGACTTTTCCGAGATAGCCAAGCCCCTATCTACCCTACTCAAAGAAGATGTTGTTTTTAATTTTGATGATAGTTGCAAGAAAGCGTTTGAGGAGCTTAAAAGACAGTTGATTTCTGCACCGATTCTTATCTCTCCTGACTGGAATCTACCCTTCGAGCTTATGTGTGATGCATCCAACTACGCTGTTGGTGCAGTCTTAGGACAACGAATAAAGGGAAAGTTCCAGCCCATATCTTACGCCAGTCACACACTAAACCCTACACAAGTAAACTACACGACCACTGAAAAGGAATTATTGGCCGTAGTCTTCGCTATGGACAAATTTCGTAGTTACTTGTTGGGTGCTGCAGTTACTGTGTGGACTGATCACGCTGCTTTGCGATATCTCATGACAAAGAAGGATGCTAAACCGCGCTTACTACGTTGGATACTGATCCTGCATGAGTTTGACGTTCAGATTAAGGACAAAAAGGGCAGTGAAAACGTAGTAGCTGATCATGTTTCAAGGATGTTGAATGAGGAAGAGCAAGAACCTAACGATATAGACCTTTACTTTCCTCTTGAAAATGTTATGCTTATAGACGATTGAGCCCCAGATGTTCCATGGTATTCTTCCATCGTCAACTACCTTCATTCCCAATATCTAAATCCGGAATTTTCATATCAGGAGAAGAAGAAATTCTTCTCTGACTTGAAAAACCTTTGTATGGGATGAACCTTACCTCTTCAAAATTTGTAAAGATGGATTGTTGAGAAGATGTGTTCCTGAATCTGAGCAACGTGATATCATTGAACAATGCCACAGTGGGCCTACTGGTGGCCACTTTGGTCCTTGGAAAACCGTTGCCAAGATCTTTCAGTCTGGTTTCTATTGGCCCACGATCTTCAAGGATTCAGAAGCTTTCTGTAAAGCTTGTGATAGGTGCCAACGAACCGGAGCTTTAACAAGGCGTTTTGACATGCCATTGAAACCCATTCTAGAATATGAAGTCTTCGATGTATGGGGGATTGATTTTATGGGCCCGTTCCCATCTTCCTGTGGAAATAAATACATCTTAGTCTGTGTCGATTATGTATCAAAATGGGTGGAGGCTCAATCCACTTCTCGCAATGATCATAAAACGGTCATGATTTTTCTAAAGAAAAACATCTTTGTGAGATTTGGGTGCCCACGTGCCTTGATAAGAGGGAACACACTTCTACAACCGGCCACTAGAAAAAGTCCTTGAGAAATATGGTGTCCGGCACAAAACTGGCACACCATATCATCCTATGACTAGTGGCCAGGTTGAGAGAAGTAATCAAAGTTTGAAGAAGATCTGGAGAAAGTTGTGAATGATCCACGAAAAGGATTGAGTCTTAAGTTGGATGATGTACTATGGGCATATCGAATCGCCTACAAAACCCCATGGGTACATCACCCTATCGGATGGTATATGGAAAACCACGCCACACGCGCCAAATGAGTGGAGCATAGAGTATTGGGCCACTAAGTTCTTAAACTTCTATACCCAATCATGTGGTGAACACCATTGCGGCGATTGCATGAGTTAGATGAGTTTAGACTCCAAGCCTACGAGAGTGCCAGGATAAGTACAGATAAGATGAAACTCCTTCATGATGCCAAAATCAAGAAGCGAGAATTTCAAGTTGGGGAGCAAGTGCTATTGTACAATTCCAGGTTACATCTGTTCCCTGGAAAGTTGAGGACACGTTGGTCCGGCCCTTTTGAAATTCTGCAAATCATTCGTAGAGGTGTTTTAGAACTAAGAGGTCATGGAGACCAGCCATTCAGAGTGAATGGTCAAAGGTGCAAGCATTATACGGTCAAACCAAAGAAAAACCTTTGATTGTTCACTTCCTCGACATCCTCGGGTGTGGTGTACCTGAAGTCAATAAGTTTGACGAATTTTCACCCGACTTGTTTTACGAGGATGACGGCAAAGGTCCGTTAGAGAAGTCATGGGTGGTAGTTGGGATATGGAAGAGTTTCACGAGGAGCAACAACAAAGAGACGTCTGAGGAAGAAGAATTCTACAATGGGGAGAATTAAAAGTGTTTGGAAAGCTATCAAAAGCTTGACCCCATGTGTTAGATGCTGTTTTTGCAGCCACACTACTGATCAGAACTTACACGATGTATTGGCTGGAAGAAAGGTCAAATGGCCTGATCCAGGCTAAATTGAAAGATTGTCGAGCTAACGACATAAACCAAAAGCGCCACTAGGGGGCATCATAGATATCCTTATTTGTATTAGTTACTTTTGTTTTACTATTTTCTTTGACTCATTTGTTTAGTTTAAGTCTAATTAGGGTAATTGTTGACTCTGCTTCAGTTCAGCTTTGAGTTTTCTTGAAATGGATTACGGAGTTCTGCCGCACGAGTTCCCTTTCATTAGTAGGATCCACCTTATCACCTTAGATGACGGACCTGGAGGGACGCTCATTCTGGACGTAGATTTTGATATTATCACTCACCTCAGGACTGTTACCTACGTTATCATTGTACCCTAAGCTTTGGGAGGTGGAGAGTTTAGTACTGAGGACCTTCAACGTGCTTTAGGACGACCGTATACAATCCTTAATGATCCGATCTTCGATCGACTTGTTGCTTTAGTCTTTGCGTCTTTGAACATTTCCGAGGAGTGGATGTTGCTGGAGAGGATTGGGCCCTACAGGATGAATACGATTTTCCTCCCGCGATTGACATGCTCCGTCGTCTGATCCGGATTGTGGATTGGGCTGATATTTATGATGACTAGCTTCGTTAGGTGTTTCGTCGAGCAAACGACGTTAAAAAAAGTGCTCGATGGGAGGCAACCCACTATCGTCTCGTTTTTTATGTATTTGAAGTTTTTTGTTTGATTTATATGAAGCAATACGAGTTTGAATAAAAATGTATGCAAAATTCTAAGTTTTTGCTGAATTTGATCTTGGACGCCCGTCCATCATACTGGACGCCCGTCTGCTTGTGTTTCATTGAACGTGCGTCCATCTTTTCTGGACGCCCGTCCAGAAAGTTCCCTCCAATGCTGTATTAGTTTGAAAAGTGGGACGGGCGTCTGTCTCATCGAACGCCCATCCAGTTCATCAGTTTTCCAGGTGGACGCTCGTCTGCTTCACTGGACGCCCGTCCGCCCTGCGTCTATATATACCCCCTGCTTCCCAAATTTCATTCTAACCTGAATTTTCAAGTTTAAAAGCCGACTCTTGCGCCCCCTTCGCTCTCAAATCCTTGTTTCTAAACCGTTTCAGGCGATTCAAAGCTCTACAAACACCTCTCAAACCCCTCTCATCGATTATCCAAACCAAATCCTACAACAAACGGCCATTAATCCGATTCATTGACCTAGCTTTTGCGGTTTCTTTTGGAGAAAAATCCAAACTTTGGGGTCGAATTTGCATTGTTGGGGCTTCCAATTATCATTTTCATCACCCTCCCATTACACCTGGTAAAACTTTATCACCTTTTCTTAGTTTGATTCATGTTTTTTTTATTCGATTTCGGAGTAGTTTTTCTTTTGAATACTAGCTTATTAGTTTCTTTTCTTTTTCCTATTTTGTTGGTGATCTGGGGTGGTGATGGTTGATGGTGGATGGTTGCATTATGGTTTTGGTGTGGTTTGGTGTTGGTTGTTGAATTTTTGGGAAATCCCGTTTGGACGATAAACGGGTGGTTTTGTTCTGCATTGTGGTTTGGGGTTGTTTGTCTAGGTTGTATAGCTATGGTACGTAAAGCGGTTCAGAAACGACATGGTAAGGGGATAGCAACGGAACCGAGTAAAAAGAAAAAGGTTGTGGATCCCACCTTAGTGCTTCCCACACGGGATGTTGAGATTAGAGAACGTCTTCCTAGGGCTGCTCAAGGTCAATCTAGGGTGCCGTTGAGCGATGAATCTGAGTCAGACACTGATGACGAGGTATCCCTAGTTAGAGTACCTAGGGTTGAAAGGACTGAAGAGCCAGCTAGACCTACGACTGAGGAAGCACCTGAGGGAAGGGAGCCTGTTAGACAGAATTTTTGACCCCTTATACCTATTCCATTTGCTCGGAGGTTCATTAACCCCAAGGCCCTAGACGTGTACAACAAGCACTATCTAACGAGAACTATGTTGATAGAGAGAGCCGTTCTTGAGTCTCAAGTAGATCCATCTTTTGTTCAGATGTTGACGGATAGACAGTGAGGTGCACTGATGAGAACCCTAGAACCCCTCGTGGACGGAGGATTGGAAAGTCCGAGAGGAGATAGGAAAGAGTTGGTTACTACCTCGTGGACGGAGGATTGGAAAGTCCAATGTCGGTTTATACAGAACAGGTTGTTGCCTAAGAACAACTTGACGCATTTTCACATTGGCGATCTCGGGATGCTCTACGCCTTGACCTTTAAGTTGAATGTTGATGTAGGACAAGCGATTTTTGATGAGATAGCGATGAATCAGAAAGTCTATGCTCGATGTCTGATTTGCCCCCATTTGATCCATAGTCTCTATCGCGATGCTGCGGTTCCCGAATACAAAACTGATCACAAACCTAAGAATCCGAGGTTCTTGCAGCGAGAGGAAGTGAAATCTTCCGTCGACCGAGATCGAGGCCGAGGCGGACACGTGAGCCTGGATCATCTTCCGTACCGCCTCAAGCATCTTCCCTTCCTTCTTTATCTCCATCAGTTCGGATGCGTTTAAGTATGGCCAATAGTATAAGGAACTGGATGGAGGACATGCGAACGTCACAGAACAATATCCTGACTATCTTACGGTGCATGAGTGAGGGCCGTCCTCCGAGGGATCATAGATGCTAAAATGCGAGCACTATGGATTACGTTTTTTCTGACGACATCGAGCAGGCTATTGCGGATGTTCTTCATGAATCTGAGTCGTCTTCTGATGAGGAGCAAGTTGACACATCAGGAAGGACTACTACACCACAGACCGGATCTTCTACTGATACTCCTACGGATGGAGCACCTCCTGCTGGTGATTCTTCGGCACCAGGGCAGACTTGACTTTATGAGGCTGATTTTACGTTATGTCTTTCTCCCTGGGATTTGTTTTGTATTTTGAAACTATGTTTTTTTTTCAATCTTTACTTGATTCGTATGTATTTTTCTTGGAGCTACTGTCTGTTTCCGTTGCTCAATTTTTATTGTTGAATCTTGTAAGCCATAAGGCGTATCGTTGACATTCTTGTGGTTTCTATTATTCCGTGTCGTGTATGTATTGTCGTTTGATTCGATTTCACCTTATCTTTATCTTTATTTTGCGATGTGATATAATCCCCGTTTTTCCCCGAGATTTTCCCGTGTTTATCGAGTCGTGCAGGCATATTTTTTAGCTGTTTTGTCGAGCTAGTATTGAAATCATGCTGAAACGGATCATCTTTGAGTTTACGAAAGTTGGTTTCTTCATGCTCCTGCCTGACCAACGGTTCGAGTATCTATTCAAATCAGCTAAGTACTTTGTTTCTTTTTAATCCTGTACAACCTGAGGACATGTTGTCGTTTAAGTGTAGGGGAGGGGAATGGTTATGTGTATCTTTTTGTATATCGTTATTCTATGCTGAAAAGAGCTAAATTTTTCAAATTTTTGTTTTGTCCCGGTTGAGCAAATGCATATCTTTGTTCGGTTTTTATAGACATTTATGCTGGATATTGTATGTTTAGTAGGTTAGATGTTTCACCCGACATACATTTCACGAGCCATATTAAATGATGAGCTAAAATATAAAGCTATACCCATTTGGATTAGTAATTTTTGATTATCTTATAAGTATCGTGTGCTTAGTGCTAATGTACGTATCGTGAGAATTATAATAGTTTGTGTTTAGAGCCGGAGTATGACATACTGTGAATATCTTAGGTTTGAATGTGATAAGCGAACCGTGACTATTGTGCTTTAAAAAGTATGTTTAAAAAGGAAAATGAATGAATTAATCGGGTGTGTCGGAAGCTGGTCGATGATTTGAGTGAGGTAGGTCATATCTCGAATGTCCTATACCACTATGATGACCAAAAGCTCACGACGATCGGAAGAAGTCGCCTTATGATTTGAGTAAGGTAGGGTATATTTCGAATGTCCTATTCTACTATGACGGGCAATAGCTCATTCTGATGTGTGTATAAATGTGAATGATGATTAAATCAACTTACGAAAAGTGTTGGTATGAATTGATATAAGACTTAGTTATCGCCTACCTTATCCCCAGTATAAATCGACAGATATGTTGTAGGGATTATCCTCTAAGTATGTCAGAAAGGTCCTAAATGTATTCTATCATCCTTTTACGGGGATATTACGCGTTTTGTAGGGTGCATGTTATAAGTATCATCTATTTCTAGTTTAAATGGAGTATTTGCTAGTTGCTTGGAAAGTTTCAAGTTTGGACTTAGTGGAAGTTTTCTATGGTTTTGCACACACACAGGGGTGAACCTCTAATTTATTGAATATGCTTTATCCTTGCTGAGATGTCTATCGTTTTCCCGAGCCTTGATCTTGTTTTGTTTCGCTCGGGACGAGCAAAAGCTAAGTGTGGGGGAGTTGTTTAGGGTGATTTTCTATGATTTACATCGTTCTAATTCGTGACAATTTTCCTCTATACTCTAATGTTTTGCATAGAAAGTGAGCGTTTAATTGATTTATTAAGCAAGTGATGTTTGGAATGGTTTAATCGCAAAGTTGGTTGAATTATGAGATTTTATTGTTGATTTTCTATCACTTTGAATGATTTTACACTTTGCAAAGTTTTGATGTCTTGTAGATACACGAATTTGGCTTAAAAGAGGTTCAAAAGATGTTCAAGTGAGGATCTACATGGAAGAAAAAGGATAAAGATGAAATCGGACAAAGATAGAGATTAAAAACCGGATGTGAAGTGAACTGAACACACGTATGAAGTGCCGTCCAGATGGACGGGCGTTTTAGGAACTGAACGAGCGTCCAGGAAGGGACATTGGATTCAGGATATTAAGATTTTTACTGAGCGAGCGTCCAAGTTTACATAGGACGGGCGTCTGACATGACTCGGCCCGACTCAAAGATTTTATGCATACTTTGGCGGGCGTTCAACCCCTTGGACGAAGCGTCCCAACCGCCGACTTAGCGTGGCTTTGTAACTTAAATTGTTATAAATAGCCACGTTTTTCCATCCAAAACATACCCTAATTACTCTAGGCGGCCACAAGAACCCTAAGGGGCGATTTTTCTGTGTTCTCCACCTTTCATATACAACTTTTATGCTTTTTATTTCCTAGATAAATTTCTCCAATTTTATGTACTTCATAGAAGCTATTTAGAGTATTCAAACGATGAATAGAGGCTAAAGCTCTTTGGAACAAGCGTTGTGAACCCGTTCTATCAACAATTTGATTTCTCTTTGGATTATCTTGTGAGTTTTTATTAAAAGTTGTATCTTTATTATGTTTTACTTGTTGTTATGCAATTTAATCGATAGATACCTTGCATGCTTGATGTTTAATGTTTGATGAAAATTGTTATTAAACCCTAGATCACCGTAATAAAGATTAGATCTTCAATCTAATTAACGAGAGTTGTTAGGTTAATTTCTAGGTTGCTAGATTGAGAAATCTTACACCTTTGTTATGAAAGCGTTAATCTTTAGGATCGAAAGATAAGAGATTAATAAACGAATTGTCTAAGAAATTAGAAATTCATACCTACGATAGGTGAATCACGACTTTTGTTAAATCATCACTAGATAATCTAAATGAGGGATTGAATGTTATAGAATTGGTGGATCAATTGCTTGTTCGTTCGTTAAATTATTGATTAAAGTCGTTTGAACTTGAATTGCTCAGCTAAGTTAGAACTTTTTATTGCATGTTTAGGTTTTAGAGTAGATACTTTAGTTAATCTCGTTCGCAATTATATTTCTTGGCTTTAGATTTCTAATCTTCTGTCCAGTTTACTTTTGTTATTTTCGTTTTTAGTTTGTTACGTGTTAATCATTTTTATTTTCTTATAATTCTAGTAATAGTAGTTGTGACATCTTTAGGTTAGATAGGTAAAAACTAGGTAAACAACCCCGATTCCCTGTGGACTCGACTCCGGTATTAACCTCTATACTACGATCCCTGCACTTGGGGTAAACCGGATTTATTTTATTACTTGTTTATTTTTCATTAGATAAAATCCGAGACACATGCATCAATAGAAAGGAGGATCCGGATGGATTTAAGCATGGCCACAGGTGAGAAGGTCTCTTCGTAGTCTATACCCTCTCTCTGTGTGCAGCCCTTAGCTACAAGCCGTGCTTTAAAGGTTTGCACCTTACCATCAACTCCTCGCTTCCTCTTGTAGAGCCACTTGCTCCCTATAGGTTTTACTCCTTCGGGGCAATCTACAAGTTTCCAGACAGAGTTGGAGTACATAGACTCCATCTCTTGATTCATCGCGTCAACCCATTGATCCTTGTCACGATCATCCATGGCCTTGTGAAAAGACACAGGATCATCTTCCACACAATCAGAGACGGCTACGTTCGCCTCCGATTGTCCATAGCGATTTGGTGGCCGAACCACTCTCTCAGTATGTCTGGGTGGATTTGGATTAGGGGTGACTGTTGCATTCGTAGTGTTGTCTACTGTGACACTATATGGCACTTGTGGTCTGACCGCGTCAGAAAGTAACTCCTCAAGTACGACTTTACTTCAAGGCTTGAAGTCTGTCATATACTGATCCTCCAAAAACGTGGCGTTAGTAGAAACTATCACCTTGTTATCTTCCAGATCGTAAAACAGACCTCCACGTGTTCCCTTGGGGTAACCAACAAACAGACATACTTTCATACGCTTTTGTAGTTTCGTAGTCTTGTCAACCAGTATATGTGCAGGACAACCCCAAATTCGGAAGTGACGCATGCTTTCGCGACGTCCATTCCATAATTCCAAGGGTGTCTTATCGACAGACTTTGATGGTACGGCATTGTGTATGTATACCGCTGCTTCTAGAGCATAACCCCAAAAGGATATCGGTAGCGAGGCGTAGCTCATCACTGATCAGACCATGTCAATCAATGTTCTATTTCTCCTTTCAACAACTCCATTTTGCTGAGGTGTCCTAGGCGCAGAACGATGGGAACAAATCCCATTTTCAATTAGGTAGTCAGTGAACTCAGTATCTAAGTACTCTCCTCCGCGATTAGAGCAAAGGAATTTCAAAGACTTACCTAATTGCCTTTCGGCTTCTGCTTGAAATTCCTTGAACTTGCCAAAAGTCTCAGATTTTCGACGCAGCAGATAAACATATCCGAACCTTGAGTAGTCGTCGATGAAAGTTACAAAATACTCGAATCCGCCTCTAGCTTGTACATTCATCGGACCACAAAGGTCTGAATGTACTAATTCTAGAGGTTCTTTGGCCCTATTCCCTTTTGACGAAAAGGGACGCTTAGTCATTTTCCTTCCAGGCAAGATTCGCAAACCGGCAACGAGTCAACATATAACTCTTTTAAGGTGTCACTCTTAGCCAGTCTTTTGAGTCTTTCCAAGGAAATGTGACCTAGCCTAAGGTGCCAAAGATATGTACTATCTTCTTGACGAGAAATTTTCTGCCTTTTAGCAGATTGTTGATGCGCTACTTTAAACATTTCAGTATTTAACAGGGGAGTTTGCGTAGGTTTAATGAAATACAATCCATTCTCTAATACAGTAGTACACAAAGTAAAACCATTCTTTGAAATAGTAAACTCATCATTCATAAAAGAAACAGAGTACAACTGGTCTTTCAAAGCAGAATACGAAATTAAATTTCTCCGAAAATTCGGAATAAAATAAACATTGTCTAAATGTAAAACTTTATTTCCAAAATGTAAAACCGCAGCTCCCACTGCTTTTGCTTAAACTAATGCCCTGGTGCCGACTCTCATAACTTGAGCTTCTTCCTCTAGCTCCTCAAACGATCTAAGGATCTGCAAAGAAGAACATACATGGTTAGTAGCTCCAGTATCCAGTATCCAAATTGATACATCTTTAGCTACATTAAAAGATTCCATGACAAGTAATTCAGGATTACCTTTCTTATCTTTCCCATTGCTAGCCTTAACCTTCCTATCCTTTACATCTTTGAGATATACGGGGAAGTGATGACGCCATTGCCCTATCTCATTGCAGTAAAAGCACTTGCCCTTGGGCTTGGATGGTGCATTCGGCTTAGCCTTCTTCTTCATAGGTTGCCGGCGCACTTTGTTTTATATTCTTTGGCTTACCCTGCTGGTTAGAATTAGATGCCTTGGCTATGACCATATTGGCCTCAGCATTCTTTTCCTGCTCTTGGGTTTTATCTTTAGTAGAAAGACCCTCGAAGACTTAAAGTTTGTTGATCAACTCCGTCATGGAAAGACAAGTCTTAGTCATGACGTAGTTAGTCCTGAACGTTAGGAAATCAGGTGTCAAAGATTCGAGAATCACGGACACTTGGGTAGCATCGTCTATTGTCGCACCATGAGTTTCTGCTTCAGTAAAGTAACTAATCATGTTCATCACATGACTAGTAACCGACTGACCCCGCCTCATCTTGGCATTGACAGCCTTCCTCACGGCCTCATGTCTTGCTTGATCAGACGGTTTGCCAAACATGGTGGTCAAATGCTGCAGAATTGCTTGTTCAGTATTAAAACCCTCAATTTTTGTCCGAATGACCTCCGACACTGTGGCTAAGAAGATGCCTCTTGCCTTATTATTCGCCTTTGTCCATTTTTGGTGTTGATCGCAAATGCGTTTAGACGGATTACGAGGGGGAATAACAGGGCATTCCTCAGTCAAAACAAATTGCGCATTCTCAAATATGAGCACCACGTTTACGTTACTTTTCCACTTAGTAAAATTGTCGCCATTTATCTTATCGTTCAGTAAAGTTTGAATTTGCGAAGACATGTTGCTGTAAATAAAATGACAAAAATTTAATCAAATATACACTACTATAATTTGTATTTTAGGAATAATAAACTTATATAAAGTCTATACTACCATTCCAAGGATTTAACCTCACATCTCAGTGCCGCCGTAGGGTAGGTCAAAGAGGCGACGGTTAGACTGAGACAATCTCTCTCAATGATTAAGCTTCGAGAATCGAACATCTCACGGGAATCAGACATCCCGGACCTTAATCATTGATTACCTTCCTTTTTCTAGCCTAAATATTTCAAAAATATCCATAAAGAGTGCGACCTACTATATCACATCTCAAAGTACGCCTCCGAGTATGCCGCCGTAGAGTCGGTCGGTGACTCAACGAGTACCAAAATCCTATCCTTTCGGAGGCCAAGCCTTGAATTTTGATAGGGGTGAACACCATCCGTAGGGGGCCGAAATCAAAGCGGCTCGAGGCGTCACCCTTCTCTCACGTGCTTGCATCTATAGTAGAGGCCGTGGGGTTGGCTGTCGCCTTTCCAGCTCCCACTCAATAATTTGAAAAGGTGGTGGGTTTACTAATTACGGTTTCGTTCTTGATAATAAGAAACAATAAATCAAAGTACTCTGAATAGGGTCGGTTATGTAGGCAAGCTTACGCCGTCTTATTCGTTGGAACATATGTGACAGTTCAGGCTAATCCGGCAAGAGAAGCCCCGTTTAGCCCGAAGGCTTATCGGCTATGCTAAGTCTTGTCGAATTACTGTATCGTACATCACACGTGGAGGGGAGTCGATTGAGCCGAAGCTCGGTTGAACTCGCCCAACCACAGTTAGACCATTTCCGAACCCATGTACTATGATTTTCCGATTTCTAAATTGTCACCCAAAGCATAATCTCGTTTCTGTTTAAGGTGGGTTCACTCAGAAGCCATCACCGAAAAAACTCAACGATTTATCTAAGTGGGATTCACTGAGAATCCATCACTAAAATCGTAACGATTTACAAAACCCGGGTCCTCGGTTTTTATAATTAGTTACTTAATTTTAATTAACTACCACATATTAATTAAAACAAGTATGTTAACTAATTAATCAAGTTATACAAGCCTAATTTAATTCGAAATTAAATATCTACGTGTATGCACTGGAGTGGAATCATGAAGATGCATGTCATGGCAATTTCCGGTTATATCATACAATTTTCGATCATACACGAAAAAAATAACGGAAAAAATAAACACCGAGATGGACCGTTGGTACCCCCGACTAACCTATTTTCTAAATAAAAGTAAAAACTTAATCAAATCTTCGAGTCTTGATCTTCGAAGCTTGAGCTCGAACCGCCGTTTCACGAACACCCGAGAGGAGAAAGGCTTTTAATTAAAATAAATCCAATTTATTTAATAAATAAAAACCTTTATTAAAATTCCTTTTTTTATTTTTTATTTTTTATGTCGGCTTCTTCTTCTTCTTCTTCTTCTTTTTTTTTTTTTTTTTTTTGATATCCTGCCTTGCGGCAGAATTAATATAAAAAACATAAAAAAAATTGAATTGAATCAGCCGCCCTTTTAAACCCTAGCCGATTTAAAGGAAAAAAAACCAGACAATTTGCGGCGGCAGTAAGCGCCGCTACAGGTGCTGCTGCCGCCCTTTTAAAAAAACAGTGGCTGTAGCGACAGAAAAAACCGTTGCAACAGGTGCTGTAGCTGCAGATTTTTAATTAAAATTAGCGTTTTAACCGTTTCTCCTCGTTCATACCTTGGGTTTCGTCTTGATCTTCATAATTTCTTCAAGATCTTCATCTTATCGAGCCCGGAATATATAAATACAACAAAAGTGCTACTTTTACATAAAATTCGATGGCATGAAAGTAAATACAAATCCTATGCTCAATTGATACTAATCAAAAAAGCTACAAAATAGATCTACGGGTAAACAATACCAACCCCAATCCATTTCTTTAATCAAGACATTCACAAGGCATTCAACATGATAAATTTCGATGCATATAAAAAATAGGCAATCGAAAAACAAAAAAACAATCTAAACATGCTTTTTCCACTCATAGATCTCAAATTTACATACTTTGATTGATAGATCAAAGGCTCTGATACCACTTGTAGGATGTATTATCACCGGATGGATCAAGATCCACCCGATTACGCAGCAGAAAGTATAAGATCTAGATCTAGTCAACCAAAATACATAAAATAATAGATCTAAACCTATGAGGGGTTTAGATTACCAACCTTTTTATGGTGCAATTACTCCAAGAACAAAGGTCAATCCAAGATCCAAGCTAGATGAGAAGCCACAGTCTTCCAACGTGTGTCTTCTAGCAACACCAGGTGGATGGTGTTTCAAGCCGCCGGACCTCCTCATATGCTACCTTAGAAAACCCGAAGTTTTCTAAAACTCAAACTCCAAGTATTTAGCCGAAAATCAAGGCTAGAATACTCACCAATATTTCGAAAATAATGTGTGTCATAAGGTTTGGGAGAACTCTCTTTATATATGAGAGCAATCTTTGTCCTTCAAAGATTTAATAATTAAGAGATAATTATTAGATTTATCATTTTTTTCAAATAAAAGATAAATAAAATAATTATCCCAAACAAATTAGGATAAATAACATTATTATCAATTAACAAATAAAAGATAAATCACATGTTAAATAAATATCCAAAAAAACTAATTCCTTAATAATTACATAACAACTAATTTCGGCCAATCCCTAGGTTGTATAGGGCCACACGAAATTTTTGACACATTGGGCCGAGTCCACGAAAAAAATTTCTTTTTCATGTATTTAATTATCTAGTCCAACTAAACAATTAATCCACACATCAATTAAATAGCCCAATCCAACTATTTAATTATAATTGAGGTGAAACGACGAGAAAACATATATGCTATATATTAGAGCGCACGTCGGGGACCATGGACCCATATTCGGTAGCTACAATAAATTAAATAAAATTATTAAATCGCTGATCAAGAATTATATTCAATCTATTAATTCGGGATTACACCACCATAAACCCAAACTCTCTTGAATATAGATATAAACTTACTCAACTATTAGTCATAACGTGTCCACTGATATAATCATTACATACGGATAAATCATCCATAGACTGTTCACTTCGATTCGGGATATCACCGTAAACCCTTCTCGAAACATATTATTCTTATTTACCATTAACCCCTAGTGATCAATTAGTTCATAACTAATATAATATGAACTGGGCCCATCGATCAGTTTCTAGGGTTAACAAATAAGGGAACTGTCTGTCTACTTCCCGAGGGAAGGAATGGATTCCATATCTGTGATAGCACAGACTACTCACTAATCCTAGAGTAGAGCCAACGAGAAGTGATGGACCACATACTAAGAAGTGATCCTTACTAACACATCAAACCTTACCCTAGTCTAAGCAGTTGTCTGTGATCACCTCAGGATTGAGATTAGTCCATATATGATCATCTTGTGATTCGATAAGACTTCTCGATCACGGAATTATATCGAGAACTCAAATCAAATCGGTCCAGCCCTCTATTATTATCACCATATATAAATGCCCCATTAGGTACCCTATTACCGACAGTCCGGATAAGACTGTCACACCTAAAGTGTTCTGAGCGCATTATTAGCAAATTAATCTAGAGACCCGTACTCAGATTAATAAATGCTACGGACTAAGATAATTTTAATTATATTTCACAAATTCTATCCTCGTGTGTATAGCCATAAACTGAGTTATGTGATTACATAATCAATATTTAGGGTTTTCTGTAGTGTATTAATATAGGCATTATAAGATGAAATAAATTATGTCATTCATTTAAATAAAACAATTACAAATTGTCTTTCGGGCATAAAACCTAACAGTATTAACCCACACGCAATAAGTTCTAGAAAGTGCCGGCTCAAGACCGAGAACCTCCCTAGGCAGCTATCGACAATGATTCGCAAGTTCCTAAATATTGATTCAGACTATGTCCTAATTAACGTTTCACCGTGCAAGTCCTTCATGTAAATTTACGAGGTACGAAAAGTAGATTGGCCAGATCTAACCTATCGTGAATTAAACTTGTCGATCAACGTAGCTGACGTTGAATCTCCAGATTTATTTAGGGTGAGGTAGGTGTCAGCCTCCTCATTTCGAGTGCCCCTCCCTCTCTTATGGAGTTGACGCCTTATATACTCTTCGGCATTGCCGATCAATTTTAGTTAATAATAGCTTTGCAATACAATTGATTTATGAAATATATATTTTTTTTTTTTTTTGAACAGCCAAAATTTATATTATCAGCAAGATGCTAAAAGAAATTACAAAGTGTTCTAGAAAATCACAAAATATCAAATTACAATAACTTTGTGCAACCAAAAGAGGCCACCAATTTCATTTTATCTACCAAAAGGGCCGGGTCAACTTCCGAAAAATCCGAAAACAACCACTGCTCTCCAACCTTGTAAGAAAGAGAAAAAAGAAGTAGATGCACCTGCAAATCTGCAATTCTTCCAAACAGATGATCAACCTTGTTTTGACATCCTTCAAACGCAAATTTCCGATTAATGTTTCAATACTTATGAGGTGCATTCATTGGGTTCGCCATCCATTCTTCCCAAGCTAGTTTCTTGAGACCATTAGCATTTGAAAGCCAAGAAAAGATAGTCTCGCACATCTCTAAATAAACACTCTGGATTTAAAACAAGAGAACAAAAAATGATTTTGTTTCTTGTATTCCAAATTACCCAAGAAGTGATGCCAACTATTGCCGACCAAAGCCGGGAAGCCAAACTCGATGGTGCTACCCCAACATTCATATTACATAAATCTTTAAACGAGAGGGCATTCAAACCTGAGATCTTGCACCAATTTAAGGTATGAGTCCAAATCAATAAAGACACATCGCAAGCGTATAAAAGATGATTAACCGTTTCCTCAAACTTGTGACAAAACGGACATAAATAGTCTTGAACCACAACATTATGTAGCATTGGTTTGTTGTTTACTTTATAGTAGAGTTTCATAAAATTTACTGAAGCCATGAGCTCATGAATGCAGCATTTCAAACGCGATCTTTCTATGTCGGTGATTGAAAATAAAAATAAAAAATTTATATGCCACAGGTATGTTATTTTGAAGAATTCCCATTTTACATCAAAATCGATATTCTTTTTTTATCATGACATGATGCATTTTTACGGATAACTATTGGATTGTTCCAGGTTGGATTTCCACGAACCACGGACTCAGTTAAAAATGCCAAATAAACTCCACGTACTCAGTTAAAAATGCCAAATAAACTCCACGTACTCGGTATGAAGTTTCTTATATTGGCATTTCTTGTTTTTACAATGATAATTTATTATATCTATTGTGTAGTTGCTTTCTTGTGTTTGGATGTAGTTGCTTTCTTGTGTTTGGATGTGGTTTCCTATAACTTTCTTTGTTTTGGGTTGAAGTTTATTTTGGAGTTTTTTTTTTTGTTTTTTTTAGATAAAGTGATTAAAGTAATGAGTAGAAAGTTAAGATGTTTTTTTTGAAATTTGTATAGATTATGAAATGATTGGTGAAATAAAGTAGAATAATGAATAAAATAATGGTTAAAAATGTAATAAAGTTGATAAAGTGAAATGATGAGAGATGATTTAATATTTTTTTATTTGTAGTTGACGATTTGATTGGTGGAAGAATTGTAAGAAATAATTAATGATGTGATGTAAAAAAAACTCCTAAAAAATCTCTTGGCAAAACAAACGGAGCCTAAGGTGTTCTTGGAGTTACAGACCATACTCCACTTTTAGCAAAGAAAAAAGACGACTCCCAAAGTGATATTAGAAGATGATTACAATTGCCCTCTTCCGACCAATTTATGTTGTGTATTTCCGTGACTCATTCTTCATATTTGAACATAGTTTAGTACTATCTCCGTCCCAAAATATAAGTCCATTTACAAAATCACTAAAACATTTATTACATCTTTCTCCTTCTACTCCTCATTTATTATATACTCAACCACTTTTTATTATTTTGCATTAATAGCAATTAAAAGTCATTTTAGTCTTTTTAATCAAATTCAATGACAAATAACAAATTTAATCAACTTTCTTAATATGTGTGAAAATGCCTAAAAGGACTTATATTTTAGGACGGATGTAGTAATCTCTAGTCATTCTTCATGGTGAGTTTTGGTACTTGGAAAATCAGTTATGTAGTCAACATCACACTCATACAATTAGAGTACGTGGATGGGGAGCAGTGGCGGATTCAAAAAAAATTATTCAGCGGGGTTCATAATTTTTTTTAAGAGTAATATTTTTTTCAGTGGCGTTCATAAAAGTTTTCTAAAATTAAATTTAGTGTAATTTATCATTTTAACGATGTACGTGTACCCCGTATTGGTACACGTAGATTCGCTCATGAGGTTTATGTTTCATTTTTATACAGTATTTATGTTTGGGGTTGTTCTGCACTCCCTAAATGGTGTGTCGCCTTTGTGATCTGTTGACAAACAAATTATTGGCTTTTTATTGTACAATGTGAAATACTATTGGGTATTCAATTGCTACAAATTTGTCTTTGCAGGGCATTTTTGGTCGCCAAAGCTTTTTTGGTTGGATTTCAATATTGTTATCGCCCACAAAATTTTCAGCACTTAATGTTGGAAATATAGAGGAATTGAATTAATAATGAATTAAAAATGATTTTATAATCATTTTATTCTGTAACTTTGTAAGCGTATTTCGGATATATTCTTGTATAGAATATATGTAATGTTTTATTAATTCTGAAAACTACGTGAGTCGTAGATGAATTCGAGATTTGGAATCATTCAATTCGGATAACGAGTGAATGAGAAATTAACGCTTAAAAAGTCGGTTTGTTGGAAAATTGATGATATATGTCATATTGGGCCTATTGGGCTTAAGTGTGTGTTATGAAAAGGAAAAATGGGAAGAAACTTTTCTCCCACATTGGTTGGAAGAAGGAAAAGAAGCAATATTTATATGATATTGTTTTAGTGTAGTTGGAATAAGAAACCAACATTATACACCGTTCTCTACGCGGACGCAGGGGGGGTGCAAATCCATTGATTTGAAGGTTCACAGTCAGAGTTCGGTTTTGCATTGCAACTGTTAATTTATTTTTCAGTCTGCTGAGAGTGAGACTGTTCATGTTCCTATCCAACTTTAAGTCGTGATTAAAGCTGAGGCTTTTAGCTTTCTAAGTTCCAACATAATGCCGATATTTATGACATTCAATTCGGTGAAATTTGTTCATTTCCATCGCTTTTCCATGTCCTCTGCTATATAAACGAGCTACATGAATGGGAAGAAACATACACAGACATAGAAATACAACACCATAATTGCATACATACATTCTTCTGCATACTGTTCTTGCATCAAGTGAAGAGTTTCAAGCACCTTTAGAGAGTTAAATCGTTGTTCGAGTTTGCGATCGCCGCTATTCTCGAAAGGTAATCGAGAATTCCCGGGAGACAATTCAGAAAGCGGGTACATACCGGGGCAAATTTGTCTTAAGGATGAGTTAAATCTCGCTCGGATCGTCAATATCCTTATTTTTTTTCTTTCTGTACTTCTTTGTTATTGATTATCAAGAACAATAAAATTGTTGTTGATTTTATTCGTTTTATTTATTTTAATTATACACGGGGTTTAACACTTAATGCCCCTGAAAATTTACTTAGTGCAATTCATACATACATAATTAATTAGAGAAATGTTTGTGACATAATAAAATATCAAAATAAATATTTACACCATTGATTTTTATGTAATCCATAGAAGTACAATATATTTGAGCATTTAAGATTAAGATCTGATACATTGTGCAAATCATGTATATGTATGTATGTATGAGTAGTGCATTTACTCCAAATGCATTATACTTTAGATTTGCCTAAATACTTCTTTTTTTTTTTTTTTTTTTTTTTTTTTTTTTTTTTTTTTTTTTTTTGAAGATACTTGTTATTTTTTTAATCTCTTAGATGTTGTGTACTTGTTAGTTTCTTTAATCTCTTAGATGTTGTGAATAAGAAGTTTATGTGTATACATGTCTTATAAGAATAATGGAAAATTTGTAAAATAAGGTATTTTTTGATTTAAAATAATTAAATAGGTTACCAAACAATTTAATTATTTTCATATTTCAGCTACTTATTGCATTTTTTTTTTTTTGGCTTAAAGCTTCAAGTATCCAGAATCAAGTGGTTCTACTTATCCGGAGTTCGACTCGGATCGTGTCTAGTTTGACTTTTACTCAGAGATAAGTCCCGGTATCCGGCGTTACTTATTGAATTTAGACTTTAGATTTAATAAATGGTCTCTTAAGTTGGGGCGTGTAATTCCACATTGCTCTTTAAACGAATTTTCGTTGCTTTGATGTTTATCGTAACTTGCAATCGTATCTCAAAATAAAGAGCAATGATAATAACACAACCAAATTGACACAACGAGTGACACAACCTAATATCTACCCCTGATTTTGATGAGTCTCAAGTGGTACGTAGTGATGTAGACTATTGAAAATCAAGGGTGAAAAATTATGTTGTGTCATCTGTTATGTCGATTCGGTCCTTATCATTACTCCGAAATAAAATGGTCATTTTTTTCACTGCGGTAGCACTCCATATTGTAGAAAAATGAAGCAAGTATTTTCGTTTTGTATTCTCTCATTAGATTGAAATTACATGTTGCTAAAGTATTTGTAATACAAAGATTTTTCTTTTGGAAAATACAAGATAACAAAAAATTGTATTCAATGAGTTTAATATAAAATCATGAAAAATGCAAAACTTGATATAATTATTACACTGACTACAAATATATAATGACACATATAGACATGTGTGTATATATACACACATGTGCATAAAACCCGGGCATATTGCACCGGAGAATATGAAATTTAAAGGACAAAATTGTCTAATGAAATGACAAACGTGTCAAAATAAGTAAAAGAAACTAAAATTACTAAGATAAAATATTAAAGTCTTATACCAATTATAGAATAGTCTTGAAGGAAGTATGGTTTAGTGCTCCATGAATAATAGAATCTTAGATAAAATGATGAAGCACATTCGTAAAAATATAAATCTTATATTGTAAAATTTGTTCTTTTTATAATAATATATTTGATTGGTGAAACAAGTATAACATGATAAAGAATTCATAAGTGTCTTCTTCTCTCATTCGGATCCTTTGGAAACTTTTTTTTGAAGGGTGATCCTGTGGAAACTTAATCTCAAATCGGTCTTGGTAAATTGTCCTTAACGGTGACTTCGTTTAACCTTTTGTAGTCAACACCAAACCTCATGTTTATGACCTTCTTCCAAATTATAAGCACATGGGAAACAAAAGGGCTAGAATTGTATGTTTTAAGGCCAATGAGACTTAACTCAAATAGTTAAGTGGAGGTCTTAGAACCTAGAGGTAATGGATTCGAGTTCCACCGTATGCGTGAGGTATTTGTCGTCCTCTAAAAATGGGGTAATTTTGTTTGAGGAAAAAAAAATCCTATGCCACAACATTTGGTCAATAATCATCCAATCTCACCCACAACTATATATCTCACCCACAAGGAAATTATTGACCGGGACCCATAAGAGTTCATTGTCTTTGATACTTAACCATGATCCACACTTTCATTTCCTTTGGTTTTTTAACATATTTTTACACAATTTCATATCATGGATTTTAAGACGTAAAAGTGTACTTTTTTGCAACATGAAGATTTCTACAGAAGCAATCCTTAAACATCACGACGACTATAGTTAATTAAAATTATCAAGACATTATAAAAAGCTTATACATGTATCACTTTCTGTAAATTAGTTCGAAACAAGAAAATGTTAAAATAACACTCCAAGAACGTTTATCATCATCTCTGCATAAATTTATTACAGGAATCTACTGATTTTCTATACACTGCTTCGGTGCTAGTAGAGAAGTTTGTAGATTTCTGCAAATATGCTCTTACACCCAATGTGTGCATAATATATTGTTTCCTACATAATTTCGCCCGGTTGCATAAAATTAAAGTATAAATGCTTGAATCTAACACTTTTAAACATGGAATGTGACGATGCTTGGAAATTGTCTGTTAATAACTCCGGGCCGTACTTTCCTAGTGACAACTAAGCAAGATCCAAAAACCAGAAACGATATGAAATGAGGGGGTTATTTCGGTGTTTTTAGACTGAGCCTGAGATCCCAAGTTGCCTACGTATCCTTTGTATGAATCAAGAATCAAGTCTCTTCATAGTTCTTGTGATTGTTTATATAGAGGGGCTTTGCCCTAGGCATGCATGTGCCTTGTCCCTTGATTAAGAAGTGTTAGATTCAAGCATTTGTCCGTGTTTATCAAGGGATAAACATGGAATAACGAGATTAAGAAAAGGATTTGTCCGTGTTTATCCCTTGATTTTAGGAGATAATCTCGTTATTTAAATGTAGGATCAGAGTCATTATGTCTGAGGATTCTTTCCATATTTATCTTGCGAATATACACACGTGGACTAAATAAAAGCGGTAGCTTTGGCTGACCAGCGTCGAGCCCCCAGGGTCGTTATGACCCAAACTACGTTGGCCCTGCTCCGTTGCGCCCTGACCGACCTGTGGTGGACTGAGAAGCGAGCCATGCCGATCTTCCACATGGGGTTCAGATATTTCCTTAGGCTTAAAGTGGAGTTTTGGGCCTTTGACGTTATTGCTTTATTAAATGCTTAGCAATTATGGTAATGACACGTGGCGAGGTGCGGTCCGAACTCCATCAGAATGTGCTCTCTCAAACATGCATAAAATCTAAGTCTAATTTCTAACTCACTGAATTCTAGGATATGGAAACCATGGATATACTTACAATTGCCTAAATTGATGGAATTAAAGGGAAGAATCTGTGATTGATTTACTTATGGAACATGATAGGCTATGTTGCACGGACACTCCGTACAATAGGTGTGTCGCGTGTCGGGTACGCACCGGACACAGACACGCATCGGACATGCCGGACACAGTGTCAGAAATGCCATCAGGCCGTTGAAATTTTCAAAAAATTCGGACACGCGTGACGGACACGCCATCGGACCGAATCGAAATTTTCAAAAATTTTGGACACGCATGTCCGGAAATATGGACACTTTTACTAGAATTTAGACACTTTTCTACCCAAAACGGTGTAGTTTCGCTTAAAATAAACATATTCTTGCCCATTAGGGACAGATGTAGTTCTCATTTGGACCAAATCACATCCCGTTGGAAGAAAAAGTTCTAGTGGTCCTCATTTGGTGCTTATAGTTTTTTTGTAAATCATATTTTAGTCCCTATATTTTTAATATTTACATTTGGACCCCTGCACCCGTGCCCTATTTTTTCAAAACTACCCGTGCAACCTAGTTGATAGGATTCTTGAAGAAGATGAAAGAAGTAGTTGGGAAAAAAATTATGAAGAAAAGGAAGTGAAGTTTTTTTTTAGGAAATAAAGAGCTTTATTAATAAAGATCCGCCAAACAAGCGGTCAAAACATCAGCCGGGGGTGTGGAACCCCAAGGTATCCGAGTGGAAACATATAAACCATGTCTAGCTAGAAGATGCGCTGAGATATTCCCCATTCGCCTAACAAACGAAAAAGAAACAGAAACAAAACTAGGCAATACTAAGCAGCCCCATGCTGTGAGATCTTCCCCTGGTCGACGAAGTCGCGAAATACACGGCAAACAATCGCTTTCCACCTCTAGCCTCTGAATTTAAGTGCTCTGCTTCTTCCAAGGCCAGGGAAATAGCCTTAAGCTCCATGTATTCTATTGGGTCGTCCGGATCAAGGTGATACGCAAAGGAGTGAAGCACTAGTCCATTTGAGTCTCGAAAAATCACTCCAACGCCTGCCCCTGTCTGTAACTGAGGCATTCACATTACTCTTAACTACGCCTATCGGGGGCCTCACCTACTTGTCCGGTAAATGGGGCACCGGAACTTGGGTCTGATAGCTTTCCATGGCCTTCACATACTCAGCCGAAGCTGCCAAAGATCGCGTGCATATCGCAGAGACATAAACTGCCTGGTTATCGAACACTGCTGAGCAACGCGCCTTCCAGATTCCCCTCATAGGCCACACAAACATTGCCGTGCCCTGAATACCCTAATCCTCAAGCAACATGGTAAAAAAACTCGCTAAAGAAGGCGGAGCGAAGGTGCTGTAAAGTCTCACCAAATGGCGACCCTCTCCAAACTTTAGCTGCCATTTCACACTCAAATAACACATGCCGCATCGGCTCCAAAGCCTCCCCACATGCCAGACAAACACAATCCCTCACATTCCGCCTCTACAAGCCCTGACAATAGCAAGGCAGTCGTGCAAGTATCGCCATTGAAAATGCTTAATACGCGGCTGAACCGGAAGCCGCCAACAGCTCCTCCAAATCTTGATATGTCCCATCAAAGTAGACGGCCCAGCTCCGGATGACTGCCGATAAAGTGATAAGGCTAGGAAATATCCCGAACGGACAGTGTAGATTCCTCAACAATCATAGTGCGAAATCAATCGATCCGGATGCCCTCCAGGAGCCACAGTGGTCTCCAATGTGGCGTATGCTTCCCAAGGGCTAAATAACTATCCCATACTCTAGAACCGGGTATAAAAAGACCAGAAACAGTGGAATATGTCGGAAGCCCATGTCCTGCGAAAGGTATGTGAAACGAAGGTTTTCTACTGACCCAGGCATCATGGAAGGCATATACCGACTCCCCATCCCCCACTCTCCATCTTATCCCATTGTACATGAGATCCCGACCCATGTACATGAGATCCCGACCGTCTAGAATAGTAATACTTCGTATGTAATACCTGGGCCGCCAGCAAGCCCGGATTGGCCAGGATTCTCCAGGACTGCTTTGCCAATAATGCCATATTAAAACACTCCAAGTCTCAAAATCCCAGGCCCACTCAAATTCTTCGGCAGGCAGCAAGCTTCCAAGTTCTTCCAATGTATCTTGCATTTATTATCCGTTGTTTCAAGATATATAGGGTTTGATGTGTTCGTTAAGGATTGCTAAGAGGTGCGGTCCGAATCACTTTCACGTTGGCACTATCGGGAATGAGTAGCTGGGAATGTGTCTCAAAGATACGGAATCCATTCCTTCCTGCGGGAAGTAGAAAGACAATCCCCTTATTTGTTAATCCTAGAAACTGATCGATCCGTGGAGTTCATATTGGTTATGAACTAATTGATCACTAGTGGATTAATGGTAATTAACGATAAGATGCGACGAAGAAGGTCTACGAAAACATTCCCGCTTCATTACGGATAGTCTGTGGAGGGTTAGTCTATATGTAATGATTATATCAATTGACACTTATTGACTCAACACTTTGAAAATAAGTTATATCTATAATCGATAGAGTTCAGTTTCGGATTTACGGTGGCGTAATTCTGGAATTAATAAGTTTATTAGAGTTCTGTTCGATGAATATTTTATTCAATTTATTGTAGCTACTAGTTATAGGTCCATGGTCCCCGGGTTGGCTCCTAACACGCGAGTGAATTCTCGTATTTTGGAACCTCGAGAATAAATTAAAAATCTCGTAGCCTTTCTTTAAGGTATTAATTAATCGTTCATCAGTTATTAGATCGTAAAATTCATGCTTCCGCAATAGATCTTGATCTAATCAAGATCTAGAAGAATCTGTGTGGGTTCTGATTCGACTCGATTCATTTGAATCGGATTTTCGGGTCGGATTCAGATTCCAACAACTCCAGCAGTAACATTAAAGTTTTTGCACTAAATACAATTTAGTTATCTTATCTTTGTCAAGTTCATGCATAAGTGAAATAAAAATTAAAAATACATGCATATGTGGTGGTTTTTTTGTTTTTTTTTTTCTTCAAAATTTTTAGGGAGCCTTTAAGGGCAACGGCGCACCGCACCAAATCAACATGAGGCACCACACCAAAGTTTAAAAATATACATAAATTATGGTGTTTTTAATGGCAATGGTAGATTTATTGTGGTGCCCTTAAAAGCCCTAATTTTTAAGCATGTAGGATGTGACAAAGAAAACACAATGATCAATATTGCCGAAAAGTTTTCTCAAAGTTTCAAAATGCTTAGAATGTGTCGAAAGAAAGAAATTTAAGTATGGGTGCCTTTAAAGGCACCACAATTTTTCTACCTGAAACACCACAGCTATATAAAAATTGTGTGATTGCTTAAGGCACCACACGTTAAATCTTTAAATGATAGATTTTACTGATGACACTACACTGTATAAAACCAAAATTAACTATATCCAGATCGGTTTCACTATTGACAACTCTTTTTTTTTTCATAAAATAAACCTTAAATCTAAAAATTACATTCACCCCACTCATCTTCTTCCCATTCCCTCACCGGAACAAATCTTTCACGTCAATATATCTGGCAGTAAAGCTATTACGGTAGCTCCAACATAGAACTCCACCTCGTCTCCTCCTCACTCTCTCTACCTCAAGTGAGACATGAAGAAAGACCTCATTTTTTCTTCATCCACGGCATCTTTGAATCTAGCGCTCCGGAGCCTAAGTGCCCGTTGACCATAGCCGATCACAAGCCTTATCCAGCCTTCACCCATCACTCCCGTTTCCCAGTCAACCACATCCACCAAGCTCACTTGTTTTCTAGCCAGAATCTAGTCAGACCCACACCTACATCTTCCTCCGCCATCCCTCTATTTTCAGGGAACCGTCAGTGCATCCATAATCACCTTATGCATCTTCTCTACCATTTTCCTCCATTCGCAGATCTGGACTCGCCTCAGAATTCTCCGGTCAAAGATCGACCCGGTTTGTTTCCTTTTGCATTTTGGCCGCCATTCCCCAATTGCAGTTAAAGCTCTCAAACAATGCATAAGGTGATTATGGATCGATGCAGTAGAAAAAGTGCTTTGAATTTTGACATTACATATTGCTCAAGCTCATTGTCTCCTTAATTTTGTTATCTAGTGCAATAATTCGTACCCAGAAAATTTTGATTCTGACGAGAAAGTAAGAAAACGGAAGGGAGGGGATAAAGATGGTGGAATGTGTGGCATTAAATTGTAAGATTTTGAAATATAAAGGATGATATTGTAATTATTTTTTAAGAGTGGAATATTTTGATAGGTGTGGTGTTTTAGGTAGAATTATATAAAACGTGGTGCGTTGAGGAAGCTTAAAATTCAATGTGGTGCCTTAAGTAAAATATCATTTGTAAGTGTGGTGCCTTTTAATTTGGGTGTCCAAATAGGATTGATGTGGTGCCTTTAAAGGCATCCTTTAAGTAAATGACAACGTGTATACACCTTATTTGAGGAAATGTAAATTTTAACAAATACTGAACTCGAAAAATAAAATACCAGCGGAAAAACATCTTTTACACACTTTAATATATTTCGAAACATTTCTAAACTTTTACGGTCCCACCTTGGACACATTTATTTCCTTATAAAACCTCTATCGAAGAGGTCTTATAAGTAGAGGTTATAAGAGAGAGCCCTCAACATTTACATTTGAGTGCAACAAACAAGCATCCAAGAAAAGCGACTAGCTAGGCAGAGTATCAGAGCCTTATCAATCTGTGATAGTTTCTCAACAATACCAAACAAACTTTGAGGATCTGTTTTGTATGCATTTCCCTTTATGCATGTTTTCACCAATAAATGTTTTCGAAATATTTGAGGGCAACAAACAATTAGCCAAGAAAAGCGACTAGCTAGGCAGGAGTATTGGAGGCTTGTCAATCTGTGATAGTTTCTCAACAATACCAAACAAACTTTAATCATCTGTTTTGTATGCATTTCCCTTTATACATGTTTTCACCAATGAATGTTTTCACGGTTTCACCAATGAATGCATATGTTTGTATGAATCGTCAAACATGTTCAAACACAATGTTTCATTCCATAAACGTGCCCTCCCAGGATTGAAACCCTCCCAAAATCGAAGAAATGTAACTACCCTGAAAAAAAAGCGACAGGAAGGGGTCGAACCTTCGACCTACTGCATCGAAGAAAAAATCGAAGAAATGTAACTAGCTGGGGTCGAACCTTCGACCTTATGCATCAAAGAAATGTAACTACCCTAAAAAAGACGCGCCAGGAAGGATGAGTCAAACCATCAACCTTCTACATCGAAGAAATGTAACTACCCTAAAAATAAACGCGCCGGGAAGGGGTCGAAGCTCCGACCTTCTGCATCGAAGAAATAATCCTATAAATAAACGCACCAGGAAGGGGTCGAACCTTCAACCTTCTGCATCGAAGAAATAATCGAAAAATGTAACTAGCCTAAAAAGTCAGGAAGGGGTCGAACGTTCACCCTTCTGCATCGAAGAAAAAATCAAAGAAATGTAACTAGCTGGGGTCGAACCTTCGACCTTCTGCATCGATGAAATGTAACTATCCTAAAAAAAAACGCGCCAGGAAGGGTGGGTTGAACGTTCGACCTTCTACATCGAAGAAAAAAATCGAAGAAATGTAACTACCCTAGAAATAAACGCGCCAGGAAGGGGTCGAACCTCCGACCTTCTGCATCAAAGAAATAATCATAAAAATAAACGCGCCAGGAATGGGTCGAACCTTCGACCTTCTGCATCGAAAAATGTAACTAGCCTAAAAAGTCAGGAAGGGGTCGAACCTTCAACCTTCTGCATCGAAGAAAAAATCGAAGAAATGTAACTAGCTGGGGTCGAACCTTCGACCTTCTGCACCGAAGAAAAAAAATCGAAGAAATGTAACTACCCTAAAAAAAACGCACCAGGAAGGGTGGGTTGAATGTTCGACCTTCTACATCAAAGAAAAAAATCGAAGAAATGTAACTACCCTAGAAATAAACGCGCCAGGAAGGGATCGAACCTCCGACCTTCTGCATCGAAGAAATAATCCTAAAAATAAACGCGCCAGGAAGAGGTCGATCCTTCGACCTTCTGCACCGAAGAAATAATCGAAAAATGTAACGAGCCTAAAAAGTCAGGAAGGGGTCGAACCTTCGACCTTCTGCATCGAAGAAAAAATCAAAAAATGTAACTAGCCTAAAAAACGAAAAAATGTAACTAGCCTAAAAAAACGAAAAAAACACCCGCAAATGTATCCAGCCTAAAAAAACGAAAAACTGTAACTAGCCTAAAAAAAACGAAAAAAACACCCACAAAAAACGCTGCATCGAAGAAATAATCCTAAAAATAAATGCGTCAGGAAGGGGTGAACCCTTCGACCTTCTGCATCGAAGAAATAATCGAAAATGTAACTAGCCAAAAAAAACGAAAAAAATGTAACTAGCCTAAAAAAACGAAAAAAACACCGGCAAATGTAACTACCCTAAAAAAACGAAAAAATGTAACTAGCCTACAAAAAACGAAAAAACACCCACAAAAAACGCTGCATCGAAGAAATAATCCTAAAAATAAACGCGTCAGGAAGGGGTCGAACCTTCGACAACTAGCCTAATAAAATGGCCACGCCAGGAAGGGTCGAACCTTCGACCTTCTGCTTAGGAAACAGACGCTCTAAACCTAACCCCTCAAAGAAGAAAAAAGTAGTTATTCTTGAAGAAGATGGCAAAAATGATAATGCTCCTGGTAAAACTCCTATGCCAGGTGATGTTTCATCCTCTGGTGCAGCATTTACACAGGTGGATAAAGGAATTAGTGTGTCCTCAAGCAATAAAGGAAAGGAAGGGGATAAGGCAATTACTCCTGTTGCAAATAATTTTGAAGTTTTGGATCCTGATAAATGTCCTACTTGGGCTAGTGATGTTGAAGCTGAGGATTTGGTGGACAAAGGGGACATTGCTGCTTCTGGTTCCAGGAAATCAAGGAAGAAAAAGAAGAACAAGAGGAATAGCACTGCTGGTGTATCTGGAATTGAGAAAAAGACATCTGATGTAGTCTCTAGAGGTAAATCACCTCTAGGTACACAAAAATGATTGGTTTTTGGAATGTTAGAGGGTTCAATAAGGATTCTAAAAAATCTACTGTTGTTAAATACCTTAGACAACATAAGATTACCTTATTTGGAATCCTTGAGACTATACTGTCTCAAAATAGTATGGATAAATTTTTGAATAACAAGATTCCTTCCTGGAATTCTGTAAATAACTTTGACCACCATGATAATAGGAGGATGTTAGTTATCTGGGATCCCTCTTTTGTTTCTGTGGAGGTTTTGGAAGTTGATGCTCAGTGGATCCATTGTAGTGTTAAGTTGATTGTCACTGGTGAGGTTTTTCTGGTACTTTTGTTTATGGGTTACATTCTGTTGGCCATAGAAGATGTATGTGGGACAGACTTAGGGAATTGAGTGTTTGCTCTTCCCTTCCTTGGATGATTTTGGGGGATTTCAACTCTGTGCTTTCTATTGATGATAGGCTGAATGGGAATATTCCCACAGATTATGAGATGCAGGATGGTGTGGATTGTTGTTTGGATGCTAATCTTTCAGATATGAACTCCTCTGGTGAATTCTTTACTTGGTCTTCATCTAGTGTTCTTTCCAGAATTGATAGAGTTTTGGTTAATGCCTATTGGTATGACTGGTGTGTGAATGCTTTGGCTTTTTTTGATCCTGCTGGTTTGCATTCTTATCACTCCCCTTGTAGAATTTCTTTAACTACTGATTCTGTGATTAGAATGAAACCTTTAAAAAATTTCAATATGTGGATGCATCATCAAAGTTATATGGATATTCTTACTCAGATCTGGAGTCAAGATGTCTATGGTACTGCTATGTACCAACTTTGTAAAAAGCTTAGGAGATTGAAGAAGCCTTTGAAGGAGCTGAATCAGATGCATTTTGCTCATATATCTGTTAAGTCAGAAAATGCTCAGAAGGTGCTTGGGGAGCTGCAATCTTTATACAACCTGGGGCCTACTGAGGCTTTATTATCTCAGATTGGAGATCAGAAGAGGATCTGCTCTACTTTGGAAAAGGCTGAATCCAGTTTTCTTTCTCAGAAAGCTAAGGCAATATGTGAAGTTAAGTGACAGGGGATCTAGGTTTTTCCACTCTTTGGTGAAGAGGAACAATGTCAGGAATCATATCTCATCCATAAAACTTGCTGACAGTTCTTTCACTACTTCTTATGATCAGATTGGAGATGCTTTTGTTAGTTTCTACTCTGATTTATTGGGTACTGAGGCTTTGGCAGTTCCTATTGATGTTGATGTTGTTAGTGCTGGCCCTACTATTTCTAGGGTTCAGATGGATAATCTGTTGGTGGATGTTACTGACTTGGAGGTAAAGAAAGCTCTCTTTTCTTTCTCTGACAATAAAGCACCTGGTCCTGATGGGTATTCTGCTGGTTTCTTCAAGAAATCTTGGAATATTGTTGGTGCTGATTTCACTAATGCTGTCTTGGAATTCTTCAATAATGATGCTATATTAAATCAGATTAATCATGCTATCATTGCTTTGATTCCTAAGTCTACTCATGCTGCTTCTGTTGGTGATTATAGGCCTATTTCTTGTTGTAATGTTACTTACAAAATTATATCTAAGATTTTGGCTACTAGACTCTCTTCTTGCTTGCCTGATCTTATTGATGAGTGTCAAACTGGTTTTGTTGATGGTAGGGCCATATCTGACAACATTTTCTTGTGTCAAGAGCTGATTAGAAAGTATGGTGTTGCCAGGGGTCCACCTAAATGTATGATAAAAGTGGATATAAAAAAGGCCTTTGATTCTGTGCATTGGTCCTTCTTGGAGGCAGTTATGAAAGGTTTTGGATTTCCTGACAGGTTTGTGAAGTGGATCATGTTATGTGTTTCTTCTACATCATTTTCCCTGTCCATTAATGGTGAGCTCAAAGGGTATTTCCCTGGTAAAAGGGGCCTGAGGCAAGGGGATCCTCTCTCCCCCTTCCTCTTTGTTCTTGGCATGGAATAATTTTCTAGAAGGCTTAGAATTCTGGGGGAAGATTTTGAGTTTAACTTCCATAATGGTTGCCATAATTTGAAGATTAATCATCTTGCTTTTGCAGATGACTTGATGCTTTTCACTAGGGGGGATCCTATTTCAGTTTCCTTAATGATGAACTGTTTAACTGATTTTGGTAAATGTTCTGGCCTTGTTGTTAATTTGTAAAAATCTGAAATTTTCTGTGCTGTTTTGGATGATTATAACAAGCAGGTGTTATTAGATATTTCTGGATTGAAAGAATGTCTGATGCCTGTTAGGTATCTTGGAGTTCCCTTGTGTGCTGTTAGGTTAAATGGTATGCTCACTACTAATAAGCTTCATTTTGATGACAAGCTTTGCTCCTTGTGTGGTTTGGTGAATGAGTCTGCCTCTCATCTATACTTTCAGTGTCCTATCTCCTGTATAATTTGGGGCAAGATTAGACTGTGGCTTGGTATTAATAGAAGACTGGAAAATTACTGCTGCACTTAGATGGCTGAAGCTGAACTTCAGGGGAACTTCTCATGCTAATGTGGCTAGATCTGCCTCTGTTTCTGTAGTTGTTTACTGGATTTGGTACATGAGAAACAGACAGAGGTTTGATGGTATTCCTATGAAGATTGATGATGTGCTGTTTTGCATTAAAACACATATGTTTTACATAATGCAGGCTGCATTCCCCTTGTACATTTTTACCCCTTAATGGCTAGGTTTTGTACATCTTTTGTGATTTCTGTTAGTGCTTGTTGGTGGTTGTTTGAGATTATTTTGTTTCTCTACACACCTTGGGATATGCTCTGGAGTTATGCTCTCATATGACCTTTTTTTTTGTGTGCAGTTTTTGGGTGTTGTCTTGTGTTTAGTGGTTGTTGTTCCTTGTAGCATATAACCTCAGGGGTCTTATGCTTCTAGGAATCAACAAATCTAACCTCATTTCAACATTTGTAGGTGGTAGGTAGTTCATCTCTGATTAGGATGTATTTTCTTGTATTTTGCATACCTTGGTTATAAAAATTTTTATCTTTAACTATAAAAATAAAAAATAAAAAAATAAAAAAAGGGAAACATACGCTCTATCCACTGAGCTACAGGCGCATGTTTTTTTCTTGAGAAACAGACGCTCTATCTACTAAGCTACATGCGTATGTTTTTCACCAATGAATCCACCCCATCATCAAACATGTTCAAACACACCGTTTCATTTTCTATCATTCTATAATATGCATCAACAGTGTAAAATGATTTAATTATAAAATAATCAGTGTTCCAATCAAAAAAACTATGTTGTTCCTAAAAATACATTTTCATTAGTTACCAAATGTTACATCATTGCATACGAAAGAAACATACAAAAGAAACACATCTTAAAAGAAAGCGATTTTGTGCCATGAAATTTATTTAATGTTTTTTTCTCTTGTAAAAACATTTATGGTTGAAAAAAAAAAACTTTTCTTCGCCTGCCCTCAAACCAACTCGTGTAAGTGTATTTATGATTTTTTTTTTAACGATATAGATCAGCTTAGAGTAAATATCAACTTTAAACTTGTAATTAAATTAAGACATATCTTTTTTAACATATGGACGCTAACCATGTGGAAGGAGGTCATCCACCGACAACATTGGAGTTCTTTTATTTTGAGTTATGAGATCCCCTCATGGTTGAAGCGTCGTTTGAAAATAAATATGTACAAGCATCACACCATTGAATTCTGGAGATTTCTATATCGCGAGATTGTCCTAAGCATCTGTTTTGGCGTAATCAAGAGTTTCATCATGATGAGCTCCACCCCCCCGGAGAGTGTTCATCTCGGAAGACATTAGGCACGCTCGAGAGCTTCGAATGGTGTGGCCTTGAGCCTTTCTTGTATTTGTTTTTTCTAGTGTTGCCCTCTGTAAAGTTTAGCTTTTATACAATTCGTTTGCTTGTATAAATTTTGTAAGTTTTTTTAATAAAATAGCCGGTTTCGACCAAAATTAAGGCATATCTTGCTCTTCTTTTAAACCTTCCCTAAACAATAAATTAATTCAAACAAGTTGCCGCATAATTCGAACAATACAAAGGAGAATGCAAAATATGTATTAACATTAGTATCAAAGTTGCTATGATAAGCCTATCACATGACAACCACAAGAATGTAAATAGGGACGGCAATGGGTACGGGTGGGTACGGGTTTGGTATATCCATATCCTACTCATCAAAAAATTTCTTTACCCATACCCTACCCATTACCAATTGATGAGAGTCAACTTTACTATGCTCTGGTGCATGTTTTAACCCCCATATGATACTTTTGGCTTGTATTGGGTAGTTTTAGACCATTTATAGGGCAAAATACATTGCACACTCACTTTGAGGCAATCCATCAAATTGATGGAAAACCTTATCATTTTACGGTGTTTTGGCCCTTTTCGAGCCCTATTTATCTTGCGGGATTATGCTTGGTATATTGTGCTCTGGAAATGCAGGAAATAGGTGACTCGTGAGCCCAAAATATGAGGCATGAGACTTAGAATAGCATAACCGAAGCCCGGGGATGGAACCAGTGACGGACCCAGAAAAAAATCTCAGTGGGGGCACCAGAACAAATTCAAAAGGCGAGTGGGGGCATCAATAGTGTTTTTACATTTTTTACCTATAAAAACTTGTCGATTTCCGGATCTCAGTGGGAGCCGGAAACCCCCCCTTTGTAATGCTGGGTCCGTCCCTGGATGGAACGGATCAAAGGTGGTTGGTGCTTTGGCCATCTGCTCACTTTATCTGCATTTTTCTCCCAGATATATGCATTTTCTGGACTTATGGTCTTCATGAAAGTTGTAGACAATTGAGTGGGCTTTCCAACGCACTTTGAATCACTCAAATCGGAGGTTTACACGCAAAGTTATGGTCAATTTACTGAAGACAATCTATTACCGAACCATCTGTCGAGCCGAGCTTCGAGCAGCTCGGCTCGTTATGCGTTTTTAACCACAAAAACGGGATATCCTGCTGAATTTCGGATTCTCCCCTTTTCCCAAAAACCCTTAGTCACCATTGTCTTCTTCCCCTCACCCTTAGATTAATTTCTACACCTAATTTACTTAGATTAAGCTCAAATTAGCTTAGATTCTTAGCTCAACTCTTGGATTTTGGTGTGTTTTGGATCTTCTTCTTCCCCAAAGTGACATGGGTGTTGTTGAAGCTTGGAGAACATCAAATCTCTACGTTTTTTTTGGTAATTGATTTCGTTTTCCTCTCATTTCGTGGGTTTAATTTCTTGTTTGATTCTTGCTTTTGTAGTTGTAATGAGTAGCTAATTACTACATAGCTAAATCATGTGATAATTGAAGAAATTACCCTCTAATTGATGAAATTGGGAATGAGTAGTGTTTAATTGTTGTTATATCGATGAATTCATGTCTTAAAACTTGTTCTTAATGCTTGAATTAGCTTGTACACCTAGT
Source organism: Gentiana macrophylla (assembly GCA_026214975.1). Taxonomy (NCBI): domain Eukaryota; kingdom Viridiplantae; phylum Streptophyta; class Magnoliopsida; order Gentianales; family Gentianaceae; genus Gentiana; species Gentiana macrophylla. Next base: position 25,374,673 of record CM047812.1, on the reverse strand, counting down.
TCATGACCTCACACACCACTTTTATAAATGTATGTTGCGAAGGGGTGTGGGAAAATGGGTTTTAAGATCGTTATCTACAATTGACTGAGTTGTTTAGATCGATTGGGTAACGAGGTTTGTCGGTGTAAATCGAGCGGCTCAGAGAGTGTTTATCTTGTTCCGGTCGATTAAATCCTTAAAGCGGATTGCTTGAACCGGGCAAAGGGTACTAGGTTGTTGCATGGCGTCTAATACTATCTTAGGAGTTTGCACCCATGAACAGTCGATATAAGCATTAGGATGGTTGGTTGGTAGTTTCCATTCCCAAATAGTCGAATAGAGGCGAAAGTATTCAATTGGATCGTGATTTGGCTATGCCTCTATCTCTCTTTACTCTAGTTTAAATTCGTTTTAGCATAATCAAAACTGAACAAACTTGATTAGCCTAAACTAAGTATGAGAATGACTTTGGTATTCGATTGATTCCTCGTGGGATACGACCTTGCTCTCCACTATATAGTGCTTCCGACCCGTACTCTGCGGTTAAGGTTGGTCGTTACTATTTTGGTCATCAAGTTTTAAAGCGCCGTTGCGGGGAATTAATCGATATCTCTTAAGTCATTGGAAGACTTAGGCTTAGGTTTTTTTTCTTTTCTTTGTTTTTTCTTGATGTTGGATTTTTGTTAAAAGTCACACCATCTATTGCGGTAGTGGTGGTGACTAGATACCTTGATTGTGTTCTTGTTTTTCCCTTGAATTGCAGTGTATGGATCCGTATGGCCATGAGGGCTCTTCTCCCTACTCATTTGGAGGCTTTAATTTCGGTGCTATGGGTTTTGGATTCCAACCATATTATCAGTTCAACCCATACAACCACTACAAAAAAACAGCAGTTTTGCGACGGAGATTTTGCGACGGACCTTATTTCCGTCACAAATTTACGTTTGCGACGGATGTTTTAATGTTTGCGACGGGACACTTGGCGGGACCGATTTTTCCACTTGGCGGGCAATTTTGCGACGGAATTTTTATTATTTTGCGACGGAATATTCAATAAAATTTTATAAAATTATTTTATTATTCTGAATGGAGATAAAATTTATGACGAAATTAAATTCCGTCGCAAAATGCCTTTTTGCGACGGCATTATTATTACTTTGCGACGGAATATTAAATACATTTTTATTAATTATTTTATTATTCTGAATTTATATGTTTGCGACGGAATTAGGTTTATTTTGCGACGGACATTAAATTCCGTCGCAAAACGGCGGATATCAGTCGCATAATCCCTTTTCTTCCTCATTTCTCTTCTTCTCTCCCTCTTCTCTCCCCCCCCCCTGCTGAACTGTTTCGGCGCCACCTCCTCTCCGTCTTCGTCAGTAGCGGAAGTTTGCATAACGAGCTCCTCCTCGTCCGATGCAATAGTAGCATTATTGTGTTTTATTTTTTTAATTTTTAATCAAGATATGAGCTCACTTTGTATAGATAATCGAGGAATGTAAGATCCTTTTTCGATTATTCGAGCTTAAAAATCTAATTATTGCGGGGAAAATGTTATGACAATGGGAAATTACGATTCATTTTTTCTTTCTTGTTCTATTGCATCTCTCTTGTAAACAAAAGATTTCATTTTTATTGTTTTTCGACATGGTAATTTGCATATGATGTTAAGAGCTTCAGATTCAAACATTTTTACTTGTGATCCCTTTGATCTGATTTGTTTAGTTTTGTTTGTGTATTAATTAGTAAATGGAGTATTGGTAAAAAAAAGTTTGTTTTATGCACTTAAGTTTAGTTCTTTCAGATTGTTCTATCAAGTAAATTGTGTTGGTGAGTGCATTTGAAAGCTTTTTATTTATAGAGATGATATATATAGCACCATTTGGTGGACTAAACACGAATACGATTATAAAGACTACAACTTTTATCTCTTCGAATTGCATACATTTGGGCTAAGTGGCTCGGTCTTATGTCTGATGTAGTATAGACCGTATGCTTCCATACATCAGGTGTCTGTTTCTGTTTTAGTTGCAAGAAATTTGGAAAATGCAACTTCAATGATTTTTTACTTTTGTTCTTGATTAAGGTATCTACTCTGTAGTCAAACCATGGCTTGATATTCCTAACATTGTTTGTGTTTTAACTTGTTCTTAATAGATGTATGGAAAAATGCACAATGCTGCCAAGTGTCTGGACATGTATTAACTTGTAAAATTCGGCACTTTAGCTAGTGCTTCTTGTTACTAGAAACTTGTAGTCATCCCATGTTAAAGAAGTTAAATGTATGATTTATTCTTTTAGAATATAACTTTGGTTTATCTAAATCATTACAAAGTTATTATAACTATATTTTGGATTTGTGGGACAACAATGTAGTCAATCATAAGACTACGGGATTTATGATCATCATTTTGGTATCACTTTATCTTAGCTTAGTTTCACCTTTGGAATCTCAAGTGCATCTACTTTATCTTAGCTTAGTTTCACCTTTAGATTCCTGCCACCTTTGTTTGATTGACATATGATACTCGGTGTGCGGCTATACTTACCTAACTTATTTTTTTGGCAGGTCCACTTACTTTGTTTGCACTTTTTACGGTTTCGAAGAAGGTGTTTTAGTTACTCGGCTTAGCAAACAAAGAAATTGCTTGAGGTCAGTGTAGTTAGAGTGCTACTGCAAATCTCAATAGTTAGGGATCTATTGCAAACCCCGTGAGTTACTGAGATCTGAGAAAATCTCGCTTTCCTTGCACATATTATTAATTAGTATAAACGCCTTTTTATTATAATTGCATTTAGATTAGTATAAACGCGTCATTTTACATGTCAAATAGATGTCGGGTAGAGGTAGAGGTAGAGGTAGACGCGGTAGGTAGTTCCTTGCACCTTGGATTGCCGGTTTTATAGTTATTTTTTTATATTTTTTTATATAGTGTATCATATGTAGTATATATTTATAGATATATATGTGTTGTAATTATAAGTTAGGAAAATGCTTACTTATGTGTATTAGTTAGATAAGTTAGGAAAATGCTTAAGTATGTGCAAAGCCGGATGTTGGTTGAATTGGTTGAATTGGTTTGTTGAATGCTTAAGTATGTGCAAAGCCGGATGTTGGTTGAAAATGCTTAGTTTAGAAACCGGATGTTGGTTGAATTGGTTTGTTGAATTTGGATTGAAATGATGATAAGTATGTGGTTGAATTGGTTTGTTGAAAAGGGTCTTTGTTCTACCCGTTTGGAAAATGGTACTGGGGGTACTTTGTTATACGGCAAAGCCTCCGAATTATTTTGACGTCGAATCTTTGACCATGAATTAAAAATTTAGGTTAAAGTGTTGTTAGTTTCATAGTAAGTTGAGTAAAACTGAGTTTGCAAAAGTGTTGAGACAACCTTCAAAGACTATTGTTAGTCTCATTTTTGTATGATATGATGTGTAGGATTGAAAATGAAGAGAATAGAATGTAGTTGGATGTACGAGAGGTTGGATGCTAACAAAAAATTTAACCCAATGATTTGTGAATGGTGTGGAGGAATTCATAAAACATGCAAAGCGATTAGATTCGTTTCGGGCAAATAATGGAATGATGAAGTGTCCATGTAGTAAGTGTAAGAACACTAAATTTTCGATCGAACATGACGTTAGATTACATTTAACTAAATATGGGTTTTGCGCAAACTACTATGATTGGGTGTGTCATGGTGAAGAGTTTCCCATTCCGATCAACGTTCAAAGAACAACGGAATGTGAACCCTTATCGTGACATGGTTAATGACGCATTACGTGATAGGATTGATCACGTAAGAGAAGAATTTCTTAACCAAGAGGAGAACAATGAGACACCAAACCCTGAAGTTGCGGCGTTTTTGAAATCTTTGAAAAGCAGAGGAACTTTGTATGTGATGGAAGTAGTGTCTCCGTCTCGCAAGCGGCTTCTAGGTTGCTCACTTTGAAATGTGATCACAACCTCTCTCACAAATGCGTTGACGGGGTTACGGTTTGATAGGAGATATTCTTCCGAAGAATAACTTAATGACCTCGAACTTCTATCAAACCAAAAAGTTGTTAAAGGCATTAGAGCTACCCCATGAGAAAATACACGTGTGTCCCGCGGGGTGTATGTTATTTTGGGAGGAGGGCGCGAATCTGGACAAGTGTCGGAAGTGTGACCATGATCGATATAAACCGCAAACGAACGCAAGAGGTCAACGTGTGCCTAACAAAGTGATGACTTATTTCCCGATTGGACCTAGACTCCAAAGGTTGTACGCCACGAAACACATAGGCAAGGAAATGAGGTGGCACGCGAAAACCCCAGGACAAGCGGTATAATGGCCCACCCAAGTGATTTGAAGCTTGGAAGCATTTTGACCAAATGCACCCTGAGTTTGCTAAGGAGCCTAGAAATGTGCGGTTAGGACTTTGCATGACGGTTTTGCACCTTTTGGTAATTTTGGGAAGAACTACTTTTGTTGGCGATCATGGTTACACCATACAATCTTCCGCCTGGTTGTGCATGAAAAGACGAGTTATATTCTTATCGGTGCTTGTACCGGGGCGAAAAATCCGAAGGAAACCTCGATGTTTATTTGCAACCATTGATTAAGGAGTTGAAGCAAATTGTGGGAAACAGGGTTGTTTACTTACGATGTATCCACAAAACAGAATTTTCATATGAGGGTTTTTACTAATGTGGACTATCAATGATTTTCCTGCGTATGGCATGTTATCCGGGTGGACTACGGCCGGTGTGAAAGCTTGTCCCTATTGTGGTGATGGAAACAAGTCGTTACGGCTCAAACATAGTGGTAAATGCACTTGGTTTGATTGTCATCGCGATTTCTCCCTAAAGACCATATTTTTCGCCTTGATAAAGGTTTTTGAAGTCCAAACAAGATGAACACGCGACTCCACCCGTAGATTGAATGGTGAGGAGGTATGGGAATTTGTACAACACCTACCAAGCATCATTGATGGCTCAGGTCGACTTGAAATGGCTTAAAAACTCCAAGAATGGTTGGTGGAAAAGAAGCATTTTTGGGATCTTCCGTATTGGAAAACATTGCTTTGCTTGACATTGCCTGGATGTGATGCATATTGAGAAAAACTTCTTTGAAAAACTGATTGACACGGTTATGGACGTTAAAGGCAAAAGCGCTTGTGGTCCAAAATCGCTAAAGATTTGAAAGAGCTTTGCGGCGCCCGATTGTACACTTGTTCTTGACAAGCGGAAAGAAAAGTGTTGTGTGAATGGGTCACCAAGTTGAAATTCCACGACGGTTATGCTTGAGACTGAGTAGGTGCATAGATCATGATCAATACATTCTACGTGGTTTGAAAAGCCATGATTGTCACGCGTTTTATGGAACGTTTGTTGCCGGTTGCCCTTCGAGAATTGATTCCGAAAAATGAGTGGAATGCATTGGTAGAGATAAGTCAATTCTTTCGAGACTTGTGTCTTTGCTACCCTAAAAATAGAAGACGTGATTCGTTTAGAGAATAACATTCTTTGAGATTATTTGCAAGTTAGAGAAGATTTTGCCTCCAGCGTTTTTTAACTCGATGGAGCATTTACCGGTACACTTGCCGTATGAGGTCAGAGTTGGTGGTCCCGTGCAATATCGATGGATGTATCCATTCGAAAGGTTTTTGAATCACTTAAAACAAAGATTGGTAACAAAGCTTTACGTAGAGGATCAATATGCAATGCGTATTTGTTGGAAGAGATTTCAAACTTACATTCTATGTATTACGATGATCATATTGAAACAAAAGCAAAGAATCTTGCTGTTGGTGAGACTTCGGCATCAGCAATCGTTTCAGATTTACCTGAGTTATTCCGTGATCATAATGGTACAACAACTGGGAAGTGCAAGACGAGGTTCTTGGATAATAAAGAATATGACTTTGTGCACAAGTACGTATTGTCTAACTGCGAAATCATGAAACCGTATGAACTGTAAGTACCTCATTACTACATATATACAATGCTTAATGAGTTTTTCGAACAAATATACATTAATCGACAAAATGATTCATTCTTAGATTGTTCGAGCAATTTATTCGTGTTCAATGACCTCAATTGACCTCGACAGATATTTGGAATAAACATGAAAATGAATTTACCAAATGGTTTGCACAACAAGCATCATTGTTGAATGATGATTTGCTAAAAGCTTTGGCAAGTGGTCCTTCTCGTCAAGTCAAAACTTGGAAACGTTATTCGATTAACGGCTACAACTTTCGGACATTCAACCGGGCAACTGATATTGGTAAATCTTCAGTCAACAACGGAGTTTGTGTCAATTCCACGGAAGGTGCCGACTATTATGGCACTTTAAATGAAATCATTGAGTTGGTGTATTATGGAGCTTATTTCGTCTACAAAGCCGTATTGTTCAAATGTGATTGGTTTGATAATTACGAGCGGGGCATGAATGTGCATAAAGATTATAAGATAGTTGAAGTTCATCGTGGTAGGAAATATGGCGCTTATGATCCATTTGTTACGGCTTATCAAGTCGAGCAAGTCTACTATGCTCCATATCCAAGTTTGAAAAAAGACAAAGATCAATGGTCGGTTGTTTTCAAAACAAAGGCAAGATCGACTATCGATGCTCCCGTCGAGGAAACCGTTTTCCAAGAACAAGTGATCAATGATGTTTCCCGATTATCTGATCCTCTTAACATTGTCCACCAAGATCTTGATGTCGATGTTGACTCCGATGTTGGGGATAATGACTTGGATGATGATGAGATGGCGGATTTCATTCAACAAGAAGATGGAGAGGAAGAAGAATCGGTTGATGATCTAGATCTTCGATGAAGAGGAGGAAGAACTCTTCCATTCTAGTAGTGATAGTGAATAATAATGTATTAAATATTTTATTTTGTCATCATTGCTGAATAATAATGTATTAAACATTGTAATTTATTATTAATTAGTATAAACGCCTTTTTATTATAATTGCATTTAGATTAGTATAAACGTCATTTTACTCGTGTCAAATAGATGTCGGGTAGAGGTAGAGGTAGACGCGGTAGGGTAGTTCCCCTCCCCGGAGCGCCTTCTTCCACACAGAACTCACGGTTTGGATGATGAGATACACCAGGATGACCGAGGAGGATTTGGGTGTCATTGTCAATGATGACCTTGGATTGCCGTTTTGGATCCCGATGGGAGATGGTAAGTTAATACATATCTTGCTTTAATTTGTTTGTATTTTTATTTATATTTTGATTAACCAAATATATTAACAACTTATTGTTTTCAATATGACGGGTTTACCGACAACTATGTCAAGAAAATGGCCAAGACCGCCATAATCGGTAAGCTTAACACTTTTGCCACCACGTGGCATAATGCCAACCAGAGCAAGCGGCGGGAAAGGTGGTGGCACGCATTTAGGGTACGTCGTTCATATAAATATAACTATATATAAATATAACTATAATTATAACTATACATATAACATATATATAACTATGTTGCAGGCTCAAGTCAGCTTCGAGTTACGCCACGAGCGCCTGGTTAGTGAAGCTTTTGAGCGGTATGCTATCAACAGGGTCCGTGATTATATGTATCGGGCTCAAACAAACCCCCGTGCTCGGTTTTGGATGACCCCGGATATTCTCCGTCAGTTCGAGGAGTGGATTGGGAGTCCCGTAAGCAATTATTCAATATTTAATTAATAATACTTGTGTTTTATATATATATATGTATGTACTAACTTGTTTATCTTATGTCGAATAGGCATTCAAGGAAACATCTGCGAAAAAGAAGATAAACCGAGCTTACGGATCCGGTGAGGAAGGAAGATCCTCAGGACACATGCTATGGGCGAGACGCGGCGTTATCGATTTCGCTCGGGCCATGGAGGACAATAGAGAAGTGCCCTATCGATCGGAGATCTGGTGACTAGTTCGAAGAAGAAGTCGGGCAACTTCGTCTCGAGGAAGTTTGAGAAAATCTTGATACGTTATGTATTCTAAATATTATATATACATTATATATATATCATGTAATTATTGTTACTAACAAATTTATATCATATTTTACAGGGCGTCTTCACCTCGAAGGCGGCGAAAGCCCAGAGACGCAGAAACTGACACCGCATTTAGCGAGTCGCGTCTTTATTACGGCAGCCCGGCGGTGGTTACGACAAGAAGGGGAGAGTTTTGGCATGGGGTCACCGCCTCCATGTACTACGACAGCTCACATCGCTCGACACTCATCCGCCGAGACATACTCTCGGGCATACTCACCCGTCTCACCCAGAGATGGCGAGAGAAAGACAGATTAATGCGGCACAGGCGAGGTTGGAGGAGCTAGAGAGAGACAGAAAAGCGTCGGGAAGACAGACTAGCGCAGATGGAGGAGTGGATTACCCAAATGTTAGTTGGCATCCTCCGGAGGATGCAACCCGGCACGAGGGCGACCACAGAGATGACCGATCGATCATGGACTGGAGGAAGTGACATGGGTTTAGGTAGTACACCGGTCCGACTGGGTGACATATTGCTTTATACATTTTTATTTATTTTGGCTTATCGTATCCCCTTTGACATATCGTTTTATCCCTTTGACATATCCCTTTGACATATACCCATTGACATATCGTTTTATTTATTTTGGTATCGTATCCCCTTTTATATTGTTGTTGTTGATAGCCGGTAGCAATTGTAATGCTACCGGGAAAATTATGGCTGCTTTGCGCGGTGGTTTGGCCGGTCACTGCAAAACAACCATAATTTTCTCGATTAATTTAACTTTGCGACGGAAATATTCCGTCGCAAAGTTGCATTTCTTGACGAAAAAAGTATTTGCGACGGATATTTAAGGCTCTAAAATAAAAAAAAATTATTTAATAAAAAAATATTTGCGACGGATTATACAATTTTTGCGACGGATTATATCATTTTTGCGACGGTTTATAAAATTGTTGCGACGGATTATACAATTTTTTGCGACGGAGTCTACATTGTTTTGCGACGGGAACTGTATTTTTTCAAAATAATTAAATACGTTATTATCCGTCGCAACATTCGTCGCAAACACTCGGTTTTGCGACTAAAAAATGCGACAAACAAAAACCGTCGCAAATCCGTCGCAAATTAGGATTTGCGACGGAATAAGTCTATTTTGCGACGATAACTTTCCGTCGCAAAAGCCCAGTTTTTTGTAGTGAACAATGAGTGGGAGAGTCCTTCAAGTTCTCAGTTTCAACACCCTGGTGCATATTTTCAATATGCTCAACCTCCACAAATACCTCTTCCTCCACAAAAGAGTTCAACCGACATCCTCTTGGAGCAAATAAATGAGACTTTGCAAGAGCAAGGCCGGACTTTGCAAGAGCAAGGCCGGACTCTACAAGAGCATGGTCGGGAGTTGAGGGATATTAAAATGAATGCTACTACTCTTCAATCGGCATTAAAGAACTTGGAGAACCGGGTAGAGCAATTGGTTGAGAAGAGGAAGGCTGAAAGGAGTGCTAAAAATGATGAAATTTCATTTGCTCCACCGTCGACTCTTGAGGTAAACACCCATCATGAGTGTTATGAAGAAGGTACGAATCATGCTACTAGTGAATCAATTATTCCTTCTTCTTTGAACCTTATTGAAAAAGTTGTGGTGGTGGATCATATTGAATATGTTGATGTTGTGGTTGAGCCAAAATGTTATTGCTTGGTGTTTGAATCTTTGCTACTTGGCATATGCTCTCATTCGGGGAAGTTGAAATCATTGTGTTGCATGATAAATTTCTTGAACCAATCATGGTGGTGGGGATTGAGCCCTTGTTTTTCTTGCTCTATTTTAAAGGTGTGCTCAATTCTTATGATGTGTGTAGGAGACGCAACGGTTTGCTCTCCTTTGGTATAACTATCCTTAGTATTGTTGGGGTAGAAAAAGTCGAACTAAGGACTTTAAACTTAGAATGTTTTAGGTAGATGTTTTTATTTTTGTTAAAAAATAAAAAGTGGATGAAAGTTTTTTTAATTGCCATGTTCTTGAGGCTTTCTAGCAAAAGATGTGCAATTTTTTCTTTCATTCCACTCATGCTTCGTTGCTTTTATTTTAGTTTCTTAATAAGTCAAGCCAATGACGTAAAACAAAGCCGCTCGGGAGGCAACCCACCGTTTCTGTTTTTTGCTTTAGTTTTGGTGCTAGGAGTGGTCTAGGGTGATACTTTGGGGATATTGGTACCGTTTTGAGTGGTTCTTCTTTGATCCGTTGTTGGCTCGTATTTTTATGCATGGATGTTGTTTTACTTGTTTGATTGTCTTTTCATCCCATGTGCCCCGAGTCGGTTCCTCTTTTTGGTTTCATATGATTGTGTATGGGACTTTGCGCTCTTTTATTATATCTCGATATCTCATTGCTTGCTTTTGGCACGTGGTGGCATTCCCCGTGCATTCGTTTTCTTGGTGTTTTTGTCCCATGGCTTTAGGTATTCGAGTGGAGCTTTAGTGTGATGAGTCATGTACATGGTTTGCGCCTCTCTACCGGGTTAAGCTAAGCCTTCTTTCCTTTATCATTCATACACTGAGGACAGTGTTGCATTTAAAGTGGGGGGTGGTAGGCTTAGCTTTGATATGTGCTTCATTGTTTTTCTGGCCAAAGTGTTGTATGCTTATCGTTTGGTCGCCTCTTTAGTAAAATTTGAGCATTTTTTAAAATTTTCCACAATTTTGATGTTGTATTCGTATGTTGAGCCTTCACATTGATAGAATAAATGGTTTAGTGGATGTTTGAATGCATGCTACTTGGCTTACTACCTTATCTTGAAAATGGGATTTTTCACGCACGTATAGCCTCGATTTCATGAGCCATGGTAACTAGTGACCGATTATGGTAGACTTAGGCACAATTCGGCTACCTATAACTCATATCATTAACTTGGAGACGAAATAGAAAGGCCGACCTTGGTAGAGTTTGGGACGACAGTTATGGCATTTCTTTGACCCGACTAGAGCCAAATAGCCATCCCGTGACATATTCCACAGTAACCCCTCTAAGCCTTGGTAGGATGGTTAGACCCCCATCCGACACTTAGCCGTTCGTATTTAGCCCGTAATTACCCGACCCTTGAGCCTTATTCGTGGTCTACATTCCCTTAAACACCCTACGAGTTGAGCTTGATCTTTTCATTTTATCACACTTGCTTAGGCAAATGTGGGGTGGTAGAGTGGTTTGTATTCTTGATAGGAGTCGGTGTGTTTTACGAGCTATTTCATGATATTGGAGGGTAGGAGCTCGATTCATTTTATGTATATGTGATGGCCTTTGACTCAAACCTAATAAAAATTCAAGTTCAAAATCAAAAAAAAAAACAAAAAAAACAAACAAAAAAAAACAAAAACAAAAAACAAACAAAGAAAGAAAGAAAAAAAAAATTATGAAAGGAAAATAAAAGGTTGAGTCAAAGAAAGCCAAGTGTTTTAGGACTCGTGTATTGATTTGTATATGATGTTGGTGTTTGAGATGAGTTTTTAGTGGAGAAACATGATTTCTTTTGCATTTTTGCCTCGTTACACTTGAGACATAGTGCGATATGGCATTTTATTTCTTGGATCATGTTTCTAGTTTCTTTTTGAGCTAGAGAAGGATGGAGCTAGCTATGTTCTGTATTGTTATACCCCATGATTGAGCTTGCTCGTTTTATATCTTTGTTGATTATCCCCCAGAAATTCCTTTCGGTAAGCCCCTTCCCGAGCCTAACGTTACAACCTTTCAAGTCCTACTCGACCTTGCTTAGCCTCGGTTTGGCCCTGATTAGTGGAGATGCTTATGAAGTATGAGCCTATGGTGTAGTTGTAATCACCAAGCGTCCATAATCCAAACCGGTAAACCGTGGTAAATGTAGGAGAAGCTATTCACACACACACACATCTCATTTGCTTGGTATGGTATGGTTAAGTTGCATGCATTTACTCATTTATTTTTCGGTTATCTTTGATATGTGATTGGCTTGACTCTGGCGTGTAACGTTGACTCTTTGGTTTCTTTTAAAGCGCTCATTTTGCTCGGCGGCGAGCAAACGCTAAGTGGGGGGTGGTTGATGAGAGTCAACTTTACTATGCTCCGGTGCATGTTTTAACCCCCATTTATGATACTTTTGGCTTGTATTGGGTAGTTTTAGACCATTTATAGGGCAAAATACATTGCACACTCACTTTGAGGCAATCCATCAAATTGATGGAAAACCTTATCATTTTACGGTGTTTTGGCCCTTTTCGAGCCCTATTTATCTTGCGGGATTATGCTTGGTATATTGTGCTATGGAAATGCAGAAAATAGGTGACTCGTGAGCCCAAAATATGAGGCATGAGACTTAGAATAGCATAACCGAAGCCCGGGGATGGAACGGATCAAAGGTGGTTGGTGCTTTGGCCATCTGCTCACTTTATCTCATTTTTTCTCCCGAGATATATGCATTTTCCGGACTTATGGTCTTCATGGAAGTTGTAGACAATTGAGTGGGCTTTCCAACGCACTTTGAATCACTCAAAATCGGAGGTTTACACGTAAAGTTATGGTCAATTTATCAAGACAATCTATTACCGAACCATCATCGAGCCGAGCTTGAGCAGGCTCGGCTCGTTATGCGTTTTTAACCACAAAACGGGATATCCTCGCTGAATTTCGATTCTCCCTTTTCCCAAAAACCCTTAGTCACCATTGTCTTCTTCCCTCACCCTTAGATTAATTTCTACACCTAATTTACTTAGATTAAGCTCAAATTAGCTTAGATTCTTAGCTCAACTCTTGGATTTTGGTGTGTTTTGGATCTTCTTCTTCCCCAAAGTGACATGGGTGTTGTTGAAGCTTGAGAACATCAAATCTCTACGTTTTTTTTGGTAATTGATTTCGTTTTCCTCTCATTTCATGGGTTTAATTTCTTGTTTGATTCTTGCTTTTGTAGTTGTAATGAGTAGCTAATTAATACATAGCTAAATCATGTGATAATTGAAGAAATTACCATCTAATTGATGAAATTGGGAATGGGTAGTGTTTAATTGTTGTTATATCGATGAATTCATGTCTTAAAACTTGTTCTTAATGCTTGAATTAGCTTGTACACCTAGTTCATGAACTCACACACCACTTTTATAAATGTATGTTGCGAAGGGGTGTGGGAAAATGGGTTTTAAGATCGTTATCTACAATTGACTGAGTTGTTTAGATCGATTGGGTAACGAGGTTTGTCGGTGTAAATCGAGCGGCTCTGAGAGTGTTTATCTTGTTCCGGCCGATTAAATCCTTAAAGCGCGATTTGTTGAACCGGGCAAAGGTACTAGGTTGTTGCATGGCGTCTAATACTATCTTAGGAGTTTGCACCCATGAACGAGTCGATATAAGCATTAGGATGGTTGGTTGGTAGTTTCCATTCCCAAATAGTCGATTAGAGGGGCGAAAGTATTCAATTGGATCGTGATTTGGCTATGGCTCTATCTCTCTTTACTCTAGTTTAAATATCGTTTTAGCATAATCAAAACCTGAACAAACTTGATTAGCCTAAACTAAGTATGAGAATGACTTTGGTATTCGATTGATTCCTCGTGGGATACGACCTTGCTCTCCACTATAGTGCTTCTGACCCGGTACTCTGCCGGTTAAGGTTGGTCATTACTATTTTGGTCATCACCCATGCGGGTAGAAAACTTTAAACCCATACCCTCCCCATACGGATATCAACGGGAATGTGGATATCCATGGATATCTAATTTTATTCTCAATTAAGTATCGCAACTCCATATAATAAAGAAAGCCAACTCGCAAAGTGAAACAAATTACATAGATCGATCAACGACTCCAAGTGATGATTTTTAGTGTAAAAATAATTGTCCAACTAAGTTGGTTACCATTGCATTGAATATACAACTCAAGCACATTAATATTCAAAAGTAGTCACACACACAAAAAAAAAAAAAAAAAAAAAAAAAAAAAAAAGAAGAAGAAGAAGAAGAAGAAGAAGAAGAAGTCAAAACATAAAATTTTAAAATCCAATACTAAAGCAAACACTTATTATTCAATGTATTATATATCCCTTCTAGCAAGAAACAAGAGAGAACACCCCAAAAAAAGAGACCACTCCATTTAACTATCAGCTTCATGTATATCACTATCTTCATCTTCAAAAATAGTCAACATACGATATTCATCGGGTATGTGAGAGACATAGAAATTGTCATGAATGTAACAACGCATAAATCTTAACAAGAAAAAGCATTAAAAAACATAGCTATCAAACCGAAAAATGCACTATAGTTGAAGAACTAATTAAAGAAATCATAAAGTAGAAAGAAGCAAAATCAACCACACAAAAAAACAAGATATAAGAACAATTATAAGTGTCTAATCTTTCTGTTGCTACGATGGAACACTAAGGTTGCCGGAAAATGCAATAAGAATTAGCCAATTCGGAAGAGAAGTCACAAAAGTAACTTCTGATCTTTGTAAAGTATTACCAATAATTAAGACATGAGTATTAATTGAATTAATATTTATTTAGTTTCTTTTTCTTAGTGACAATGTGACTTGTTTTTTCCATTTTAAAAAAACGTGACGTTTTTATTAATTTTCTTTACAGACTAATAATTTTTATACATAATACGTTATAAAAATATAATACATGGTCGGTCGGGTAGGTATTATGACGGGCAGAGAATACATATCCATACACTACCCTACTCTCGGCGTGTTTTGAAAAATCAAACCCGTACCTTACCCTACCCCTAAAAATACCCTACCCTAACGGGTAGGGTCGGATGGATATCCACCGGGTTGGATCGAAATTGCCATCCCTAAATGTGAATTAAATACCACCCAACAAAATAAATATTTTCTTCCAATTAAACAGACTCATGTCCACTCAAAACAATAACAATAACAATAACAAAAACAAAAAAAAAACAAAACAAAAACAAAAAAAAAAAAAAAAAAAAAACATTAAACTAAAAACAAAACCATGTATTGAGTAAGGTCTAGTAAAAAGAACAAAAACAGGCTTATACATATATAAGACATTCACAGGTAGAAACAACAACAACAACATTGGCAAACATGGAGGAGTGAGTACATCAGGATGACTAACCAACAGCCGGGACGCTTTAACGACGACCGTATCAATATTAGCTAATAGGGCTATAGTTCACTCTTGTATTGACTCCATCTGAACAACTCGTCTTCGCTGTCATATGCCTGCTCAGTAGCCTCATCTTCTGGCACCTCCTCCTCCTCCTTGTCCACATCATCTTGGTCATGATCAAAATGAGCAGATGCGGCTTCTTCTTCGTTTTTTCCTTCGGATTCATCTTCATATCCTTCTTCCATGTTGAGTGAGTCGTCATCATCGTTTTAAATCGACGTTTTCTTTTCCTCTGCTGCAATTTGCTAGCTTCAGGCCGTATCAAAATGAGAATGTCCTTTTTGGATCTGTTCATAAGAGCTTCACGAAGCCAAAAAAGGATGTTTGAGCTCTTCTTTAATTTCTTGTATTTGAGTTTCACTTGCCTTCGTGTCCTCCAGGGGAAGAGTTGTTGGATCATTGAGAAGTCTGTACCAAACTGCTGCACACCCTCGTAAAACAATTCGGTATCCTGTTCTGTCCATTTTGCACTACGAGTTTTATTCATGAAGGTCTGATAATTGAAGTAACCAGAATTTTCTTCAGCCATATGAATAAGCCGCATCTGCTCATTTTGATCATGAGTCATTCAGGATATCAAGCCATTCCAACTCAATCATTATATATGCATCCTCTCTGGTTAATAATGCTTGCAAATCCTCCTTTTTTTCTTTTTTCTTTTTTTCTTTTTTCAGGAATGGGAACATCTATATCAGGGCCTGAATCAGAATTGTTTGAACATGTTGAAACACCATGAGGGGTTAACTACTATAGAAATTTTATTTATTTATTTATTTTTCTTGAACAGCAACTTAAAGTTTTATTACAGCTAACAAGAAGCTAGCATGAACCATTCCAAGTTACACCAATTCAAACACATATGCCGCGCACATAAGTGAACCAAACTAATCAAAACATCACCAAACTAAAGTAAGACACCACCCAAACAAAACAACTAACAACTCGTGACTTGAAGAGGCTTAGATCTCTAGTCCTCCCGCTAACAAGACTTCCCCATCATTCTATTAGAGATCCACCGAAAGAAAAATCTTTGGATATCGTTATAGGTGTTCTCAAGAGACGGCAAGACCGAATTAAACACCACGTTATTCCTTTGGAGCCATAGAGTCCACAACACAGTTTTCCTTATTGCATCCCAAAGTTTGAGCATGTCTTTACCGTATGATTGATCGGGTTGGAAAGAGCAGAAAAGTATTCCAGCTACTTGGGCATGGACAACTGAGAAGGCACCATCCAATTACTTTGTTCCAGATTTGTTGCGCGAAAGGACATAGCAGAAAATTGTGCGGCGAGTCTTCAATCTCTAAGCCACAAATGGGGCATTTAACTACTATAGAATTAATCTGGTCATCAGGATAAGATTGCTTTTCAGCCTCATGAGATTGCTCATTTGTCACAACTTTCTGAGAACAAGGAACCATTTGTGTGCCCTTCTTAGGAGGACGAGGTTTCGCTTTCGGCTGAAACTAAGCCCCAACCCTAACGTGCTTTGGAGCATCATCAATTTCATCAAATAGGTCCAAATCCATCACTATTAGAGAAATTTGTTAGCAAAGAGCATGAAGTCTGAGGCGACGTGAACTGATTTACCTCAGCTAGCAAATAGGCAGAAGGGATAAGAAACGGCATGTCACGCTACCCCCTTGAGTCTGAAGAATGGCAATTGAAGGGGAGATGAATGCATTACTGATAACGTCGAAACTATCTCAAATAAGTTAGCGGTTGTTTAGGGTAGGATATCTGACTGTGAAAAGCATATGAGTGGCGGTGCACGGTGGTGTTGGGGAATTTGTGGTGGTGAAAGTGGTGGTGCAAACAATAAAGTGACTGAGTAAATAATTTGGCAGAATGTTGCCTTCTTTTTCATATATTCCGTCCCTTTTAGGTTACACAAGAGCCTATTTATAGGATATCAAACCGACCAAGTTCAAGGTATTTACAACTAAGGACAAAGTACTACTAATTCCGCAGTGGCCAATTGGCCGACGCCAAAGGAAGCAGCGGCTCGGATTCTTGGCTCATGCGGCCTCCTCAGTTGCAGGATCGTGATGTCGGCTTGCGTTCTCCAAGTGACTGGGATGAATGAGGGGTCTTCGGCGGACCCATCACTCTTACTTGTGTGGATAACCTCCTCTCAAGGCCTGCCCTCAGGGGGATCATCCTATGCTCTGGGGCCGGGCCATGGGCTGGCCTTCCGGCCTCGCTTGCCTATCGTCTATGGGACCTTCCGGGTCGTCCGGCGGGTTCTTGTGCCGCATCGCGGAGCCGGCCCATCAATTACCAATGAGCTTTATGTTTGGCCAGTAATAGTAAACAAACACGAGTCACAATAATAATGATGATAATAACAATGATAAAAAAAATATTTGAATGGCAGCAGAAAAAAATGTGCTGCAAAGGTTGGGATTTTTCCGTACAGGAATATTAATGAATACAATCACCCTACATGTTCATGGGTGATTGTAATATGACTATGTGAGCCTTGTATTCACACGGACTGATTCCACACTTTATCTCATTCTACAGTTCTTGGTTATTTTAATTACAAAATTTGAAAGCAAAAAAAAATAGTGTCAAATGTCTGATTAATGCGATTACTCTCATCTCGGTATAACTTACGAGTGTAAGGCATCCTGCTCCTGCATGTTCCCTACATTACTTGTAGCTGCATTGAGGGAGAACAGTACATATGAATCTACGAGTACTTACGGGATGTTGAGGGAGAAAAGTACAAAAAAAAAAAGTTTGGATTCTTTTATATTTGGTAAAGGTTTATCAAACTAGTACTTACTCAATTGCATTATTGCATTTGCATCGGCCCAATCCAGAAAAAAAAAAAAAACTGAAACTTAAATTTACCAAAAGAGTGAAAATGAGGCTGAACCGCTGAAGGATGTACTTGCGTCTTCAGCCATGGAGTATGATGCAGCAGTACGGCGGAGCAAGCAGGCAGTGGCGGCGGAGAATATTGAAGGAGAGGACCACAGAGGCGATGAATTTCAATGGCTGACAAAAAAAAAAATTTGTTTGGAAAGGGGCTGAACTATTACAGCCTTACAGGACCTAACATGATCAACGGTGTAGATTACCGTTGTGGTATTACCGTTGTGCCTCTATCATTACACTTACAGGAACGGGGGGTTTGGATTGATTTTGGTGGGAAATGTGCAATGATTTCTATCAAATGATATACATTAGAGCATTTTATTTTTACCCTATTTCACATAATAGATTTTATCAAAAATGTTATAATGCATATTCCTAACCATTGTATTATAAAATTTTCCATTGAAATTTAGATCGTTTTATTTTCTTTCTCGAAAAGAAAAAAAAAATGTTCTATTTCGTTATATTACGATATCTTTCATTTTATAAGGCTTGTAAAGGCTAAAAGTGGAGAATAAATTGTCAAAAATGACGAGTGGATTGGAAAATGGTTAAAATGGCAAAATACACTTGAACTGATAAAATTACTCTTGTCAAATTTAACGACTTCAATTCCACTATCAAACAAATAAATTAAAAATAATTCATTAAAACTTTTTAATATCAAATAATCCACTATCAAACAAATCCACTAAAACAAAAGTAATAACAAAAAACTAAGAAGGGCGTAATCGTTCAGTGGAATGATAATTTATGTTTTTTCTATTATATTCAATCTACTGGACTAAATGTCAATTAACACATGAATTTTGTCTTTTTTTTAACATTTGTTCATTATGTTGAGTGGGTTATATTACGATATCTAAAACATTGATTTTTTATAACAAAAACTATTTTAAATCAAATCCGCAACCGAGACGTGAATACATAAGGGAGTTTTTTTTATGGAACCACACTAAATCTACCATTGTCTTTAAAGACGCTCCAAAACATGTATGATGCCCTTAAATACTCCCTTACATAATTCGGAAGGGATACCAAACAACACAACCAATTCCTTACAAATCATGTCTAGCTAAAAGATGAGTCAGCATATTCCCACTACGCTTGACATACGAGAATTGAATAGAAATGAAAGTTAGCAAAAGAGATAGACAATCTCGAACAAGACATCTCATTGCCGGCAAATCATATAAAGGATGCAAAAGAGCCTGGACACAAGGCAAGCAATCACTCTCAACCATAATCGTAAGACAACCTAGACGAAAATCCTTTTTCAATACAAACAATATCGCCTTAGTCTCTAAAAGCTCCGGACTTATAGTCAAGTCAAAGTGAAAGGAGAAGGCAGCTACTTTCGATCCAATACCATCTCTGAAAATCATGCCAACACCGGAGCCCTCTCCCGTGACAGTCCGACAGATGAGTTCGTATTACACTTCCAACTTACATGAGGCAGAGGATTCCATGAAATAGGGTGATTAGGCCCCACCGCTTCCGGACGATACACACTCATGGCCTGTCCAAGCTAAACTACCCCAGCTAACAAGAAAGAGACAACATGTGAAACGTAGATAGAAGCCTTAACACACACCGCACAGCAACGTGTTTTCCAAAGGTTTCAAATCAATAATTAAAAATGCGACACCTCCTCTGTCGTACACTGCTCCAAAATCGTACCAAGAAATTTCTTGAAGCTCGAAACAATATGAGCCGATCCCCAAAGAGTGAGGCTTTCTTTATCGCCCTAGCATAGTTGCAGTCAAATAGCACATGTCGCATTGTCTCTCCTTCCCAACCACAAGCCAAGCAACAGCCGCTTCCAAGATCATGCTTAGCAAGATTCTCACCTACCTGCAAACACCTTGATGTGAATTAGGAGGACCGTTAAAGGTAACCTAGACATGATGAACACGATGAACGCGCGCGATGGAAACATACTTTTTGGGGTGCACCTTAGACTCTTAATCAACCTGTGATTAAACTCACAAGATACACGGGTGCCCATAATTCTGCGGCTCAACTGATCCGATGAATCTAGAAAATCAAATAACTCACGAATCCACGAGATTCACCCAAAACACCGTGAATGCGACACTTTTGATTTATCATTCAACTTCTACCATTTTATAAAATACAATGAAACATCTTTTTACATAGCCTCCGGTGATACCCCTGGGGCTTACTACAAAATAAGTAGGCCTTAAATTGGGCCAAAATATAAAACAAATACTAAAAAGCTCTAAAATAACAAAAAAAAAACTCTAATTGGGCTTAAGAAGGCCCACATAATTTCCTTAAAATAATAATAAATGACCAACACAACAATAAAAAGGGGTAAGGGGTCAAAATGATACATAATTGATTTAATTATGCAAATAGGACACATTTAACTTGTCTTTGTTTATAAGAACACGAATTTGATAGATGGTCATAATTATAAAAATGCAATTTGACAGACACCGTTTGGGGAGAAAATCATCCGAACATACTCACCAACTAAGATGAATCAAGACAACATTTACGAAGCCATTGGCGCGGCAAATACTCGATAAAGCGTTAGCATTAGTAATTTTCTTTATTTACCTACGCTTTGTTTCGATTTGTAAAATTGAGTAATCATCGGCGATAATTTACGTTTATAGTTGCAATTGCACTTGTTTATTCCCTTCCTTTGATTTTTGATAGGTTATTCTGATATTATCTATACATTTGAAATTGCACAATTTGAATTTCATCTTTTGTGTATAAAGGGGAAGAAGAAGACAATAGAGTATTTTGCGAAGTGATGAGTGTTGATAAAGCTCGAGAAAAACAAGGTTCTTCAAGAAGTAAGAAATCATTTCGGTCTAATCTTGGCATGAGTATCTTTGACTTAAAATTTCATCCATTTTGGCTTTCTTCTTCTTCATGAGTTCTTTGACCTGGATGATAGTCGGCCTTGAATAATTGCATTGTGATTTTATCTTCTTTTGTATTTTTCCCTTTTTGCAAGGCCCCTTTCAAAATACTATTGAGACTTTATGAGCTCTAAGGTTTATTCATCACCTCTTTCATGTTATTAGAGTTATATAGTAGACAAGTAATTCATTTTGACTTTCCTTTGAAGGAAAAATGAGCTTGGGGTGAGTTTCCTGGACAGTGAGATTTAGTGTAGTGATGATGTTGTGGGCAGAATTCAAGATTTAAAAGCTTGTTTCCATAAATGATTTTTTCCAATAGCTTAGTTTTAGTTGAATGCTTAATCGTAGAAGATGATTTTTCCAGCATTGGGAATTGTTGTGGGAAGATTTCCCTTTTTCTTCTATTGCAAATAGCTTGAAATGATTCTATATATGATATGACTTTTATGTCTGGAACTTGCAAGAAGTTAGATCTCCCTATTTAATGTTTGCAAAATAGGTAATGAAGGCCTTGCACGTATGCCACTAATCGCAGCGAGGCTCTAAACAGTGACACCATAATGAAGTGACACCGCAATGCAGAGACAACGTGATGCAGTGACACCGCAATGAAGTGACAGCGCGATGTAGTGACACCGCGATAAAGTGATACCGCGATGAATTGACATCGTGATGCAGTGACATCTTATTGTAGCGATTTATAAAGTGACATCTTATTGTAGCGATTTATAAAGTGACATCTTATTGTAGCGATATATGCAGTGACACATTCACGGTGACATCCAATGACACATAATTTCCTTCGGATTGAGCTGACATCCGTTACGATCGCCATTCAACGAAAAGAACCTCCATTTCAGAACTGTACATGAGATTTTCACCTCATACACCAACTTTTTATGAAGTGACACTTATGGACTGACACCCACTGACAGCAACATTTTATAAAGTGACACCTTATGAAGTGACACCCAAGGACACCAACATTTAATGAATTCACCCTATGCAGTGACACCCAGTGACAACAATATTTTATGCAGTGACACCCAATGACACAAATATTTTATGAAGTGACATCCTATGACAACAATATATTATGTAGTGACACCCTATGCAGTGACACTCAATGACAACACATTTTATGAAGTGATACCTTATGCAGTGACACCTAATGACACCAACATTTTATGAAGTGACATATTATGCAGTGCCACTCAATGACACCAAAATTTTATGAAGTGACACCTTATGCAGTACACCTATTTATATCAATATTTTATGCAGTGACACCGAATGACACCAGCATTTTATGAAGTGACACTTTATGAAGTAACATCCAATGACAACAACATTAAATGCATTGATACATTATGGAGTGACTTCCAATGACAACAAAATTTTATACAGTGACACCTTATGCAGTGATACCTAATGACACCAACATTTTATGATGTGACACCTTATGCAGTGACACCCAATGACACCAACATTTTATGAAGTGACACCCAATGACACCAACATTTTACGAAGTGACACCTAATGACAACATTTTATGCAATAAATGCAGTGACACCTAATGACACCAACATTTAATGTAGTGGCACCATGATGCAATAACACCGTGATGTAGTGACATGTGAAGATGAAGTGACATTTGACAATGAAGTGACATGTGTACTAAAATGTATATGAAGTGACATTGATGTCAATTCATTGATGTGTACCAAATTTTCTCCTCACCAAACATACGTTTTTTAACAATGAAACATCTTCATTCATTCATGATATATGGCCTCAAAATTCATCAATGCCCGGGTAAATGAATCAAAAAATTGTTTCTTTCTTCTCTTATATTTTGTGTAGAAAGAGTAACTCGTTCTATTCCCACATCATAAGTGATCTGTTGAAAAAGCTCAAGATGAAAAAAAAATAAGAATTGTTCAAACTGCTGGCACAAACATCAGCAGTTGCTTTGTTCATTGTTTTGTCTAAAGATAATCACATACACGCATAGACATTTTCATATATATGTGAAACGGAGAAAAGTGGTGAAGATCATGTTGTCCCGGCATGTTACTGTTCATTATGGCTTTGATATGCTGTTTTTCTTGTAGATGGATTTTGTTATGTACGTATTCTTTGAGATGTTGTTACTAGTTATAAACAAATGGTTTGATTAATGGTGAAAACAAACTATCTAAGAGCCTATCAAAGCAGTGAACTGATCAAATAAAGCAAAGCTTTATTTACAAAAATGGAATGCCCAATCTTTTAAAGAAGTAACATACCTTGCTTTCTGATGACATTTAAAGTAAAAAAATGCATTACAAAGGAACAAACAACTTAAAAATTTCTCGAAATAATGGACTCCAAGTAAGCTACTTCCCTAACCACATCCCATTATTTACATAAAAGCATCATGCCTCCACGTTGCTTAGTCGAAAAAACAACATCTTAAACTGATTACCAGAAAAAATTAATTACTCGAAATAATTTCTTAGGGAAAACTTTCAAAGCTCAGAGAACAAATTTCAAGTATTTAACAGTTAACATACTCTAGGGAAGGACAATCAGCAGCCACTACTCAAAGTTGATCAACACCACCCTTTAGATGTAAACTCACTAGACTTAGAGTATATTTACCTCAACAAACAAATAGATCCCCCACCCCCACCCCCACATACACAAGCGGGAGTAAAAGTTTAATTTTTCACATCAACGCAAAACTTAGTTCATCAGTGCTATAATCCATGAAAACACCTTTTTTTCTCATCAACGCAAAACCCAGTTCATCAGACACATTTGTCATGCCCGGGTCCGAGGCAAGCAAGAGCTGACCTTTTTTCTGGTGCTCGCCGAGTCGTCGGATAATTGCTCCTGTCAGAGAAATGAGAATGAGAGCCATATGGCTGAGTTGGGGGCTCGTCAATGGTCAGTGAAGGATTTAAATCTCTTATGGGCCTTGGGGGTAACCTATAGAGATGAGCTTCTCGTTGGCATGATACATCCTTTCAATATATTCTATGTGGGCGAGTATAGCAGCCGCATTAGGATTTGGTAACGTAACAACCTCCATGTTGGGAGATGGCTCGTGAGCCAGTCAGGGCTGAGATGTATTGGTGACCTCTTTTCCTGATCTTTGGCCGAGGCCGAGATCTATTGCCTTTGTAGGCGACACGGGGTTCTGCTCGCATAAGGGGTGTTGTGCTTGAGGGCGAACAAGATCCACCCCATCATTGTCCTGAGTAAAATTCTGACCGGTTTTCCTGACTATCGGAGGCAAACCGCTGAGTAGAGCTGGACCTGCTGACCACGTCTGAGCCATGAAAATGATTATGGAGGTCATAAAATTCACAAGTCTCAAAATCAAGATCTGGAAGATCTAGTGATGATCTGTCAATCCTGAGGTAAATCCAACTGATAACTTAGAGAAAAGCTGGTAGTCCTTATGAGAGGAATGATGAACAGGATGGAGATCTGGGAATGTAGATGAAGATTCCGATGAACTGGATGAAGATCACAACCAGGAAAAGCAAAACTGGGTGGTTTCAGGCCATTTGAATGGAGGTACAACCGCTGCTAAAATCTCATATCCGACGCAGAATTCGACCAGAAAAAAGATGAAAGCGTAATTTTCCCGGTCATGGAGCCAATTGATATTGTCGGTGTTATCACAAACATGTTTGATTTATTTCAATGGTGGATATCTAGATTAAAGTGAGTAATATATCATGTTTTAGTGTTGATTGTTGAAGTACAATATGAAGAAAATACACGGAAGTAAAGAACACACAATCTATGCGACATTGTCTGCTTTTGATTAATTGCAGATACCCTGAAAATGGTGCAAATGCCGCTATTTATAGGGACTAAGAGTTAGCGGTTACAAATAGAGGGAAAGACAATTGTTGCTTGTCCTTACGGGCAAGTGGGAGATTGTTGGAAGTAACGCCCGAAAGACAATTTATGTAATTGTTTTTATAATTAATAAATGACAGATTTATTCTCATCTTATTATTTGCTTCGTGCTTATAAGTAATACACTACTGAAAACCCCAAGTCGTAGCATATGTAGCCATATAACTTAGTGTGTGTCACACATGAGGATTAAGTTTATGGTGATACACTTGCACTATTAGTCCGTGGTGAAGTTAATCAAAGTATGGGGTTTATTGATTAAACCACCATTAATGTCCCCAGAACACTTTATGGTGTGACCGTCTTATCCGGACCGTCGACATTGGTTGTCTAAGTGTGGCATTTATATATGATGTAGTCATATAGGACTGGACCGATTTAATCTGTATTTCTCATATAATTCCGTGATTGAGAAATCTTATTAAATCACAAGATGATCATATATGGATTAACCTTAATCCTGAAGTGATTGCATACTCCTACTTGTTTCAGGACAGAGTTTGATGTGTTCATTAAGGATCGCTAAGAGGTGCGGTCTGAATTACTTTCACGTTGGCACTATTCTGGAATGAGTGGGAAGTGTGTGTCTCACAGATATGGAATCCATTCCTTCCTGCGGAAAGCAGAAAAACAATCCCCTTATTTATTAATCCTAGAAACTAATCGATCCGCGGAGTTCGTATTGGTTATGAACTAATTGATCACTAGTGGTTTAATGGTAAATAAGGATAAGATGTATTGAAGAAGGTTTACGGAAATAATCCTGCTTCATTACGGATAGTCTATGGAGGGTTAGTTTATATGTAATGATTATGTCAATGGACACTTATCGACTCGACTCGACATTTTGAGAATAAGTAATATCTATAATCGATAGAGTTCAGTTTCGGAATGGTGGCGTAATTCCGGATTTAATGAATTAAGTAGATATATTCCGTTCGATAAATATTTTATTTAATTTATTGTAGCTACTGGTTATAGGTCCATGGTCCCCGGGTTAGCTCCTAACACGTGAGTGTTTTCTCGTTTTGTGGAACCTCGAGAATAAATTAAATAGTTGGTCTATTTAATGAATATGCAATATTATTTATTTGGTAAATAATATGTAAATAGAAAAGACATTTTCTATTAAAAAATGATTAAAAGGTGGCGCCACACATGAGATAAATTAGGAAAAGAAATTTTTCTAGATTATGTCACATGTATAATTAATTAATTATCTATTTGTTGGATAATTAATAGAAAAATAAAAGATTTATTTTTTGGAAATTATCTCTTATCTTTTGGCAAATATCATTTCCTTGTGGGAAGAGGTAATTGTGGTGTGAAAAGGATAACTCTCTTGACTAGTTATTTTCCTATATAAAGAGAGTTCCTCCTAATACAATTTAGACTTACAATTGGCGCCACCACTAATTAAAAAGGAAGAAAAATTACTTTCTTGCCTTAGTCATTAAGAGAAGAAAAACCTAGGGTTTTTCTTGTGCATATTCGATGTGGTTCTACGGTGAGGATCGACGTCCACCAGTCGTCGCTAGGAGATACAATCCGGAAGGCTGCGGCTTCTCCATATGTCGATTTACTATTCCTCTTAAATAAGGTAAATCTTCAACCTTCTCATAGTTAGATTAATTATTTATGTAGATCAAATCGTGGTATTATCGCATGCGAATTTATTCGTAGCTTCCGCTGTGCAACATCGAGTGTCTCGATCGGTGCTGTGAATCAGATCTGACGATCCAATCATGGATCGGATCCGGATTCGGGTTTCTGTATATCCAGCAGTATGGACCCAATTCAAATCCGTGGTCTCTTTTTGGGCTTGGCGTATCAGGTAGTAATAAGGTTGGTGATCGTTGAGTATGAGATTGCAGTAGTTTTTGCCTTGGAACAAGTTGATTCTTCCTATTTCTATAGGTTTGGCGGACGCCAAAGTGGTATTGACTGGCGCCAACCTGAGCAGGAAATAAGCAGGATGAATCTGTTCATATTGGCGGACGCTAATGGCTGATAGGCAAGCGCCAATTATGTGGCAGACGCCGGTGAGCTTTGGCGGGCACCAACTAGGTACAACGCCAACAAGGTACAACATGTTAACATGACGGGTAAGTATTAGCGGATGCCAAAATGGGTTGTGGGCGCCAAAAGCAAGCAGTGTGACTCTGTTCACTCTTGGTGGATGCCAGAAGGAAGCATAATGGTATTTTAGTTTTTGGGCAAGGTTGTCGGGCGCCATTGGGTCCTTGGTGGGCGCCAAAGGTGTGTGTTCACCTTGTTTAGTTATTTTATTGTGTACAACATGTTAATGATTGGTATGCATGTCTTTGATGACATTATATGTTATTTTTCAATGTCTAGCTTTGACTTCTGGTAGCCTCGGATCAACACGACAATTGAGTCCCTCAACGGAGAGAAGATGGGAGCACCTGAAAGCGTTTGTTTAGGCCTTGCGGGACGTTGACTTAGTAGTCAATGATCTTTTTACAACGTACTAGGTAGTGTAACTAGAATGTCTAGGACTAAATGTCCATATGAAGCCTTTATGTGAATGAACCAAATGGTTAGACTTAAATCTGTAAATTACATATGTGTTGTGTCTAAAAGCTAAAACATCTTTATCATTGGTGACTGAACGAGGTGGTTAGACTTAAATCTGTTTCAATTTCTTAGCATGAAGACTATTACACCCCACTTGGCTTGGTGTCAAGGGACTCGTGTAACTCCCACACGGAGACCTACGCCTGTGACCTTAAGAGGTGCTTATCGTGTCGTGGTGCAGTCTTCACTATGAACTGTGCCATTCGATCTTGATGTAACAAACTTACTTGTGCAAGGATATACTACGGAGCTAGTAGTGGGTCAGTGAGCTCTACAGTTACAACTATGTGGTAGTGATTGTGGAAAGTATATGTATAAATATGTATTGTTATTAATTGTGTCCGTTTTTTCTACCCCTTACTAAGTACGTATGTACTTACCCCTTTCTTTATTGTTTCCCACCCCGAGAAGGTGGTGTATTGTAGGTTGTTTTCGAGGCCACTGAGGAGTGACCCGGAGATGATGCAGTTGAAGTTTATTGTTCTCTATTCTATTGTAATTTGAGTATAGAATCTCCTACCTTTGTAATGATAGTGTTGTTAGGATCTAGCGCTTAGCGTTCTACTGAAACCAATTTCTGGTAGTAAATGTGCTATTTTATTTCTTAACACAATACAATTTTTCTACGCCTTAGTCAAATCCTCTTACACTTGAGCAGGAATGATGTAGGTACACCCCAACAATCCCCCCAGCATCTGCAACCACACCCGTGGCATCTTTACGCATCATGCCCCAAGCTGCAACAACACGGTGGAATCATTACGCAGCATGCGGCTGCCGGGATTCAAACCGGTGACCGGGATTCGAACCGGTGACCACGCTCCGATACCAGTTGTTACGGTAAAGCGCTTACCGTTCTACTAAAACCAATTGGTGTTAGTAAATGTGCTACTTCATTTCTTAACACAAAACAGTTTTTCTGTGCCTTAGTCGACACAATACAGTTTTTCTGCGCCTCAATCAAATCCTCTTACGCTTGAGCAGGCAGGATGCTGGTACACCCTAACAATCCCCTTACCAGCATCTACAACCACACCCGCGGCATCTTTACGCGGCATGCCTCCAACATCTGCAACCACACCGGGGAATTATTACGCAACATGCCCCCAGCATCTGCAACCACACAGTGGAATCATTACGCAGCATGCTGTGGCCAGGATTCGATTCGGTGACCTTGCCCCGATACCAATTATTAGGATCAAGTGCTTAACGTTCTACTAAAACCACTTGGTGGTTGTAAATGTGCTACTTTATTTCTTAACACAATATTGTTTTTCTGCGCCTCAGTCGAATTCTCTTACGCTTGAGCAGGCAGGATGTTGGTACACCCCAACAGATAGAAATCAATGATTTGAGTTTGTGGTTATCAAGATGTAATGGGTTAATTGTATTTGACGGTTATAATAAAGTCTTTGATGATGTTTTAGATGCAGAATGTGTTCTTTTGATTGTTTGTTAGTCGTTTCAATTGCCAGAGTCTGTCGTTTTGTCTTCCGTCTTGTTTTCTGATGTTTATATCGTAAGCTTTACGTATATAATTAGATTAAATTTTAGTTATATACGTGTCGAAGGTCTTTTTCCACATAAAGACTCGGTATTGAGACAGGGTGTCACAGGTTATTTGTGGGTGCAAGTAGTGGGAGATGACCTTCTAATGTCTAACGCAAAAAGAATCGAGAAAGTAATACGGAATCGTCTTGTAATGCTTTGGTTCTTAAGGTATGTTTCCTAGCTTATATAAAGCTCTATGTTGTACGACGACACGGACACGACACGACACCGACAGACACACCGCATTTGGCACACCGACACCGGATCACGGAGATATCTGCTAATTCCAAAATTTAGGGCCACGACACGCCTTGCACACGACACGCGTTATAAGATAGGTATTATATAAACTCGTGAATATCTAGAATAGATATTCTACCTTATATACTGATCTAAAAGAAATTGTGATTGACCTTTAAAATTTATAAATTGTAAAAATGATTATTTATCAACAAAAACATATAAATTTGATCCAGTATTATTTATTTAATTATTATAAAAATGAAAATCGGGTATTTTAGCGTTTCCATTGAAAAAACTTAAATAAAGAAAAAAAATTAAAAAAATTCAGTTCAGGAGTGTCGGGGAGTGTCGGGGCGTGTCGATGCCGTGTCGGAGAGTGTCAACGGTGTGTCGCAAGCGTGTCGGATATTTAAATTTTTAATAATATTAATATTAACTTTCAAAAATTGTCTTTCATGATGGACCATTTACTGTTGTCTTTTTTGTTGCAATATTGCAAAATTGTCCTGACCATTTCACGTTGTCTATTATGATTTATGTTCCTCTCCCTTCCCCTCCCCTATTTTCAGCATATTTGCCTCATTTGTCTTATATTAGTCAATTTATAGAAAATTTTAAGCACGTTGTCATTCCCATTGTTTTGAAAGGTGTTTATTGATATTTTCAATTCATAAATTTTTCTTAAGTTTGGATATTTGACTTTGTCGGCACCAATGTGTTGATCGTACTTACCGGATGGGGCAAACGAAAAAGTCATTGTTCTTCGGCTAATAACCTGCGGAACAATTGAAGATACCAGGTTCTTTTCACCTTGTGTTCTTTTCAACTCGTGATTTACTTTATCTGTTAGAACAATTATTATTAATGCTTAGAGCAATAATATGGTGGTGTGATCCATCCCTTATCATTTCTGCAAAACGGTTCGTTATATAAACTAGAACTACCACTAAATATCTATTCTCTGGCTCAGTTAGCTAGATTGATGGAATGTAATGAAATGGAATGAATCTGATGGAATGAAATGTTATGGAATTGAATATCATTCCATTACTGCGTTTGGTATGTAATGAAACAGAATTATTTCTATTCCATTCCAACGTTTGTTAGCATCGGAATAGAATTGGTTTTTTCCTATTCCACTGCTTGGCACAGTAAATTTTTGATGGAATGAAATGCGAATTAATATTAGTTTTTAATTTCCTACCACGATAATTTTAGCCTGACACCACACCTAAAACAATCAAACAAAGATAAAATCGATTTCATGGTCGAGAATCAACTTCGCGACGGGCGATTGCCAATCGATCTTCACGAATGACCGGTACCAAAATCGATCCTCACCTCTAGAATCGAACATGAAAAATTGATTGAACAACGACTGCACAAGAAGGCGATTGAACAATCGACCAACAAACAAAAGAAAGTCGATTTCATAAATGAGAATCGACTTTCGCGACGACGATGCCAACTGATCTTGACAATTGACCGGCGGAAAATCGATCATCACCTCTAAAATCGACCGTGAAAAATCGATTGAACAACGATTGCACAAGAAGGCAATTGAACAATCGACAACAACAAAAAATCGATCGATCGAAAATTTGATTTTAGCTCTAGACTGTGTTTTGTTGTGCAATGAAACTAGAATGTAAAAAATTTACCTAAACGAAGACAACCACATAAAAGATTTTCATATATGTAATACAATAGTAAATTACTCGTAAAAATAAAAAGGAAGGTTAGCCAATGATAGGTTTTGTCGATGAAGAGATGAAATTAAAAAGGTTGCAGGAGAAGAGAAGACAAAGGTTGTCGATGAAGAGATGAAAATTTAAATAAAAAAGTTAAAATAGCTGAAGCAGAGGTTGCCGATGATGTGTTTTGTCGCAGGAGGAGAAGTACAATTTTGAGGTTTTCACGAAAAGCTATGGAATAGTTTCTTTATACCAGAGTTAATTGTTTTATTCCATTCCAGCCATTTCTTAGCTAATGTAATGGAATGAAAATCACTATTTTTCATTCCGTTGGAATAATAATAAATTCCATTCTTTGGCTTCCAAAACATGCAAAATAAACGGATTGGAATGAAAAAACATTTCATTTCATTCTATTACCGCAATCCAAACGAGCAATTATGGTTTAGCATTCTGGGGAACAACCATTAATAACCTCAGTAACGGTAACTTTTTTTCAAAAAATTTGTTATTTTCGGCAACTATAGCGATAATCTCGGTAACTTTTTTATCTGTTCTTTTTTGGGCAACTATAGCGATAAATCACTAACAAAGTATATGAATTGTTGAACATGTACTTTACCGGCCAACAAAAACAATAAATGTTTTGAACAAAATGAATTGCAAGCTTACGTTGGCGTTTGGAGGACTAGGAGACCAAGTTGTTGCCTAAGAACACGCAGTAACCGGATGTGGACCGACGAGTGTCAGGACACCCACCCCAATCCGCATCCGTGTAGGAGACCAAGTCCGTAAAAGATGAAGGATATAGGTGTAAGCCAAGGTGAAGTGTCCCCTGTATATACCGAATAATCTGCTTGAGGGCAATCATATGTTCTTGCCGGGGATCATGCATATGTAGACAAACCTGCTGAACCGCATAAGATATATCCGGACGTGTAAATGTGAGGTACTGTAATGCACCTACCAGGCTGCGATACAAGGTCGGATCAGCAAAGGGGGTACCGGCGTTAGCACTAACCTTGGACTTCGTGTCAACTAGTGTCCGGGATGGTTTACAGGAAGCCATACCCGCTCTTTCAGCAATTTCTGCGGCGTATTTAATCTGTGACAAAAATAAACCGCCTTGGTGATGTGTAACACGGATACCTAGAAAATAATTCAATGGGCCCAAGTCTTTCATTGCAAATTCCGAGCTGAGTCGAGCCATAATAGATTGTCTAAGAGTATCCGTGGAAGTAGTGAGAATGATGTCATCAACGAGTAATAGATAAGCCTGCTCAGAGCCCT
The DNA here is from genome assembly GCA_026214975.1 of Gentiana macrophylla. Taxonomy (NCBI): domain Eukaryota; kingdom Viridiplantae; phylum Streptophyta; class Magnoliopsida; order Gentianales; family Gentianaceae; genus Gentiana; species Gentiana macrophylla. The sequence goes on along the minus strand of CM047812.1, from coordinate 25,342,459 downwards.
ATTTATAGATAAACAGAGAAGTGTCCGATCGACTAGTAGTGAATCCGAGCCCTGCAACAAAATCAGCAAAACGCTTGTACCAAGCGCGTGGTGCCTGCTTAAGTCCATATAGTGACTTGCGTAAATGACAGACATAATCTGGATGGACAGGATCCCGGAAACCCAAAGGCTGATACATATATACTATTTCATTCAATTCGCCATGTAGGAAAGCATTCTTCATATCCAACTGATGAATGGGCCAATTCCGAGATAATAAAAAACTGAGAACAGTGCGAATCGTAGCCGGTTTGACCACCGGACTAAACGTCTCCCCACAATCAATGCCGACCTATTGTGTTTTCCCATCACCTACAAGACGAGCCTTATGTCGCTCAAAAGAACCGTCAGCCTGAGATTTATGAGTAAATATCCACATAGACCGAATGATATTAACGTCAGGAGGACGGGGTACCAAATCCCACGTCTTATTTTTAATAAGTGCATTAAATTCATCGGTCATAGCCATTTTCCAATCGGGTCACGAAAGGCAGAAACGGGGTTACGGGGTAGGGGGATTGAGTTACCGTGGTAATGTGGGCCTGATCAGAAAATATTTTGGATTTGGCCGAAAATACCCGTTTGACTGCGTGTGGTGGGCTGACGTGGAGGAGTGGGTGGTCGGTCGTTTCTATGGATCGGGACAAGGATGGTCGAATTGGGCCGTGGCTTTGGGGCTGATTGTTTGGCTGTAGAGGAGACGATGGGCTTTGTGGCTGAGGGGGCAGCTGCACAGCGGGCCGAGAGGATGATGAGGGAGGCGTAGGAGTTGTGGTGGGCTGGACAGGTGCAGTTTGGGCCGGCTGGGTTTGATTATGAAAATAATGCAAAATACTCGGGTCCAAACCATTATCCAAAAAATCATACGCCGTAGAAGGGTTGGTGTTTAATTCCGAAAATGGAAAACGAGACTCATCAAAACGAACATGACGTGAAATGATAATTTTACCACTGGATATATCATAACACTTATAACCACGATGATTTGGGGGAAAACCAAGAAATACACACGGAGTAGAGCGAGGTTGGAGTTTGTGTATTGTCGTAGAAGGAAACAACGGATAGCACAGACAACCAAAGACTCGAAGGTGTGAGTATGAGGGATCTTTGTGGTAAAGGATTTTGAGAGGTGACTCGTGTTTCAATAAGTGACTCGGAAGAATATTAATTAAATATGTGGCCATTTGTAAGGCGTGTGGCCAAAAAGACGGGGGTAAAGAGGCATGTAACAAAAGAGTCCGCATGATATTATTTATGGACCATATTTTACGTTCGGCCTTACCATTTTGAGAGGATGTGTGAGGGCACGAAAAACGAAAGGAAATACCATGTGATTGACACAATTCCCAAAAACGATTATTATCAAACTCACGACCATTATCACATTGAACACATTTAATAGAACGTTCGAACTGAGTATGAACATAGGCGTGAAAAATAGTGAAAATGCGAAGAACATCAGACTTATGCATAAGAGGAAAAGTCCATAGAAAGTTTGAATAATCATCTAAAAATAAAACATAGTATTTGTGGCCAGATGAACTTAAAACATGAGACGTCCATAAATCACTATGGATAATATCAAAGGGAAACAAAGTTACTGAATTTGAAGAAACAAATGGCATTTTAATAGTCTTTCCGAGTACGCAAGATTGACAACTAACAGAAGACCGAGGACGATTAGTACACTCGATCATTTTATTTTTACTAAGAGAATGTAAAATGGATGGGCCTGGATGGCCTAAACGATCATGCCAAAGGGATGACGCTAGCATAGCCATGTACGGACCATATTTATTTGAACTGGTGGACAGGATAGGATAAATGTCACCACTACTCTTACTCCTCATGAGGCAGTTCCCCGTCTGTATATCAAAGACAGAAAAACCAAATTGGTCAAACAACACAGAGTCATTGTTATCTTTGGTAAACTTTCGAACGGAGACAAGATTTTTAACAATTTGTGGGGCATGTAGAATATGATTTAACACTAAATGGGGGTTGGGATGGGGTAAGGTGGTATGACCATGACCCCGAATCGGAATTGTTTGACCACTACCGACAAAAATTCCATTATTAATACTCGAATTAAAATAGGACGAGAGATTACCTTGGGTCACCGTCATACGCGACGTAGCTCCGGTGTCCATATACCAATTATTATTCAGGGGATGGAGAGACATCGTGTACATCACAGCTTCGATATCCGTAGGAGCCCACTGTTGCGCCGAAAAAGCCTGCTGCTGCGGCTGTCCGTATAACGGCCCAGAAGGGTGTGGTCCACTAGGCCTCGGTCCTAATACCCCAGGCTGTGGAGGCCCATAATTTCACCCCCATGATTGAGGCCAAGGCTGAGTTGTTGGGTATGGACATGGAGGGCCGGCCCAACCATGTTGTAATCCCTGTATAGCATACCACCAAGGAGGGGATTGCCATTGCTGACCACTCGGTGAATTGCTCTCCCGCTGACCACCTCGGCCCTCCCATTACCACCATTATTCTGGCCGCCGCCACCACTTCCACCACCACTATTTCCGCCACTGCTCGCCCACGACCATTGCCCCCACCGGATTGCTTAGAGCGACTCCGGTTTCTGCACTTCGATTGCGGGATTGCTTGTCCCGATTACCTGTGATCCACCCGGTGACCGGAGGACGCGATCGAGGCGGCGAGGCCTATTCCCGCGAGTCCAAATATGACCGGTCGGTGAGAGTGGTTTCTTCGAGGCCAATTTTGACCGAGCAAACGCAAAAGAGGAGAGATTTCTTCTGTTGCATCACAGTCACAAAATTCGTGTATGGTTCGGTCAAACCTTGGAGCATTTTCAAGACGAGACCATGATCCGTAATCGCAGCCCCGACATTCTTCAACTGATCCGCCAAACTTTTCAGGTGATTGCAGTAGGCGTTGGTGGAGGAAAAACCAGCTAGGGTGGCATTAGTAAATTCCTTATTAAGATACATCACTCTCGAGTTTTTGTTGTCCTGGAACAATTCTGCTACCCGAGTCCAAGCATCAGCAGCGGTATCATCATCAACCAATATCGAATTAAGAATATCGGTGTTTACGGTCGCATAAATCCATTGAGGACCGCCGCATGCAGCCTCTTCCAAAGTGTGAGATTGTCGGACTTGAACTTGTCAGTGACCGTTTTCTCATCTGCATCTGTTGGAGGAATAATGTGGTCAAGAACATCATGGACTCGTGCTTGAACCTTGAATAAGGCAGCCCATGAATGGTATTGACTGGTGTGGAGATCAAGTGTGATGGGGATGAGGGACTTTACACTCGTGATCGAGAGGGCAGGATGGAATTTTTGGGAGTCGGCCATGGTGATAAATTAGGCCGGAGAAGATGAGGAGAATAAAACTCGGCGGTGCCAAACAAGAAGGGATAACGAAAGAGAAGCGAAGCGATTAGGGATGAAACCTAATCGATACCATGAAAGAGTTTGAGAATATTTTCCGTACCTTTCATTAATTAATCAGTACAATATATAATACAAAAGTGTAACTGACTAGCTATAATCAAGGAGAGATTTACGCCTATTTACTAGCCTACAATATCTATATTTGACTAATAGTATAATACAAATAATTACAGTATAATATATTTGTCTAACAGAAACATATGCACTTTCTTGGCCCAATAACAAAGCAAACCATCATGACTTAGAGAACTAGGTTCAATGTTTTGACTAAACATATGGTGCACCAGTGGGATAGAGTGACGAATTGAGTCCGAGTTATACGTCTTTTATTTTCAGATACGAAAATACCATGTGAGTCGACATTTTATACGACAAAATGTGGACCTAACGAAATACATTAGGTATCAATTATGTGGCTAAAGACATTTTGACAACTTTGAGACTTAATGTTGAAGTTTGGGGTGCAAGTAAGGAGTCATATGCAATTAGACTCTTGGTATAAATTGTAATCATACCATTCTAGTAAGTAATGTGGACCTGATGATGCCTAATTTGTATTTGCTCTATTTTGATTTTACTATGAATGAAATAAGATCTAAATGACATAGAAAGGTGCCATAATAATTCGTGCTCTGCTATAACTTCCGAGTCTCACAGTGCTAGCTTCTCTTCAAGTTATCAGGAAAACCGGAAAACAATTATTTATTAAAGTATTTATTAGCATTTGCTTATATGTTATGCACCGGTCAGAAACCCGTACAATGCACGGGTACAGATATAGATAAAATTATAAAAATCGAAAAATAATGATTGATGAACACCAGCAAACGAACATCCATAATAATTATAATAATGCCAGAAATCCAATTGTAGTTCACTTATTGATGCGCAAAAACTACCTGTAGAGGTGAATCACTATTGCACACAAACATTTTATTTCTTTCAGGGTAACTTGTTATAGTTAAATCATTTCTATTTCAAGGGTAAATTATTATAGTTAAATCAAGTAATGAACCTACTAATCACCATAAAGTCAATAGAATATAGAAATAAATAAACATGTTCGAGGGAAAATCGATTCAAAGGTACAACAAACACACTAATCCAAAAAACTACAAATTGAACCAACCCAAAGTGCCACTTCTTTGTTCATGTTGTTCCATTAACCTAAAAGAACTTAAAGACAATATTATTTCATACAAATTGTTGTCCTGCTTGATTCATGTTGACGATGGGAGGCGTTACTGTCCCAGCACAACTATCGCTATGAAATATGATTAAAAGTTAAAACCAATTTATTCTCCGTCTCTTCTCAGCTTTGGTTGGGAAACACTGGCAAAAGAAAAAGATCATAGATTAGAAAAAGAGAGCGAATATATATATATATATATATATATGAAAGTTGAGTCTGCATGCATGTACATTGAATGAATGAGCTGAAGAATAAACAAAGGTGATGGTAATTCTATGATTCAAATGGAGTTGCAAACCCATTACATGTTTTCAGGAATTTTTAAATCAAAATTAAAAGAATTCGAAGAAGCAAAGTCATGACTCATACCTATGAAATTTGCAATAACATATGTACTGATCAAGTTTGCTGGGATTTCCAGAATATTTGAGAGATTTGGCTGAATGAAGTGATGAGGATCTTCATCAATAAAAAAAAGTAAAACTATATATTTTTTTTATGAGGATGTGGTTTAGAAAGCTGTAGAGATACAATTTTTGAAGTTCAAAAAGATGGGAAATCGTTACAAAAAGGGGATCGTCGATGCGGTATGGATTTGAAAGATTTATTGATTTCTTCAGTAAGATAAAAGTTTTAAATTTCAATGTTTACGAAACTTATGGAACATTAGGACTATGAGAATAGAACATCATACAATGAAAGAGAAACACCGGCCCTCAGCTTGAAGGTACTCACAAAATAATCAACTTTAAACAAATATTCTGCAAAATCAAAATGCCTCGTATAATAATAATCCACCATAAAAAAATAAACAATCCCCTAACATAGACTATACGTAACATAGATCAGGTCAAAATTGAAATGCATCGATGATTGCTATTTATTCCCAGAAAACCCGATGCGGGAGAAACCGAATGCTAGAGAAAAACGTGGGTCTCCGTACATTGGAAAAAGGCTTTAAATCAACAAAACAAAAAGTCAGGAGGTACAACTCCAGGAATGGCTCTTAATGCTCTGTACCACTTTTATAATGCTGTTAAGGTGATGATTATAAAGCACAAAAACCATATCAAGACTTATTCACATGTCCTTATGTCAAACATAGCAAAAAGACTTGATAAAACCTTAAATTATCTAAATAGAACCTTACCAATTGTGCTACTCCTTGTGATGACATGATGATTGCTAAAACACCTGGATTGCACTATGAAGTTGCCGCTACAAGTGCCAAGAATAATCCTATTGGCTTAGAGGCGGTTCTCTCCCCAAGACTGCAAACCTTTCACATTCTCTCTACTTAATGGATTAATGATGAATTAAAATTCCGTAATTAATTTATTTTCAATAAATAACTAGTATTATTGATTATCAGATAAGGTTTTGGTTTATGTAACATCCCACATTGAAACATTTGAGAGAATGATTATTAACATATAAGTCTGAGACATGATGTACTTGGTATCTCGGTCTAACCATTTTAAGCCAAACGAGAACGATGAACCTAAGTAGTTATTGGATCCATGTTTCCTCAAGTAGCGCCGCCAGACCCAAGTTCTGGGGTGTTACAGTTTCGGTATAAAATCGGGTCGGGGTATTACACTAAGTTGAGATACAACGAGTAACATAGATCAGGTCAAAATTGAAATGCATCGATGATTGCTATTTATTCCCGGACAATTAGAGATTGTTAGCTAAATAATATCGTGCTACTAACTGGTCATGTCATGTAGAAAGAAAAGCAGAGAAAACACTTATTTCATAAATTTGTATCTGATGGATAATCATCTAATGGTTAAAAGAGAAAAATTTGCTGGGTGTTTGAATTAATTTTTCTAAAACATTAGTCCGCCTTGAATTTATCATTTCAATCTATAGCAGATTGCAGAATGCAATATCAATCAAAGGAGACCTTTCATCCATATCATTTCCCGATAGAAACCTTTCAGATACAAAAACACCCGATAATCTTAAGTTCAATAAACAAAGTCATACAAAAGTAAGTGAAAGCCCTACCTTATCGATCAAGCGGTGTGATAGAATAGGTGATAAAGCCATTGCTGTGAGAGTGAGCTATCAAGGGCCATATCAATCTTGAATTTGGGGATCAAACATGAATGATATACAGGTTGAATTTACTAGAATTTGTAGAATTTTCCAAGATTAGAGGGGTGGTTTCATCCGATTCCAAGTGTGTTTGAGGAAGCTGAAATTGATTTTGAATTTGGGTAGATTTGAGTGGTTAAAGTTTCTTTTTGGTTAAATCAGTTTATTTACGTGTCTATTTTAGGGGGTATATCCTTATCATCCCATCTTTCATTCTTATCCCATCCCATCTTTATGTATATTTCGAGTACAACCTAATCCCACTCTTTTATCAGGATACCAATGAATGAAATTATTTACTTATTTTATGTTTTTGATTCTGTGTTAAATTTGATATGGAAAAGTTTTTGCATATTCATTTGATATGATTAATTCTTTATCAGAATCACACGGTAACGGTGAGTTAACAAATCATTGTAATGATGAATAGTCACATTATTTAATAGTTACGTAGGCAAATAGAATACATCTCTTTCCATTGGTACTAGTATAATTTAATTTCACATGACACCAACTGTCGACTTAATCAAATGAATATACAAAAACAACTTTGTCTTATCAAATTCAACCCAGAAATAATTTCATTCATTGATTATGTTCATTCATTGATTATGATAAAGACTTAATCAAATGAATATGCAAAAGCTTTTCCATATCAAATTTAACACACAAAATCAAAAAATTTAAATAACTAAATAATCTCATTCATTGATATCCTGATAAAAGAGTGGGATCAGGTTGTATTCAAGAAGTTCCAGAAACATACATAAAGATGGGATGGGATAAGAATGAAGATGGGATGTAAATAATCTGATTTAACAAAAAAAACTTTAACCACTCAAACCTACACAAATTCAAAATCAATAGACACTAATAATTTTCCAAAACACCCTAATGTAACTACGTGTTTGGATGTTCATCATTTCCGATTCTGATCTCCCTCTTCCCAATTGCTGCAACAATTTGCTTCCATTCCATAATCATGCCCGATGAACCAAGAAAATTTATCAAACCCGAGACAACATTAAAACACATTAATATTACATATAGTTACAAAACAAATAATATGGAATGAACGAGAAATTTTCTCAAGCAAAAACAGATTACAAAGTAAATTTAAAAATTAATAACAAAAAAAAATTGAATGAATGAGAGGGGAATGGATATAAACAATTAGAACGGTGTTTGGTATTTGTAATGATGGGTCATGGGTCGACTAATCCGAGGTTTAACCTTCATAATTTGATAAGCTAGAGTTTTATTACCTAAGTACCTTTATTTTGAATTGACGTGATATCAGTTTCGGATTATTATTATTATTATTATTATTATTATTATTATTATGACTAAAGTTACGGAAATAATATTGATAACATTTATTGGAGCAAGGTTGGCTAATATCCAGGAATTCTCTAGAATTTGTTGTAGTTAATGCTAATGATTGTGTGCTATCTAAATAAGATATGTAATGAATGTAAAATATACATAGAATATTTATACAATAACGATAATATTCCTTAATACGGTCATTTTGAATTTCGGGAGTAATATTAGAGAGTACTTGAAATAGGAGTTACTACAGGATTTTAAAAATATATTAGTTTTTTATTTGGGAAATGAAGCGGGTCAATTGACCTAATTGGGTCAATCAATTTTATTTCCCTTCTTTAATATGTATATACTATAGATACTTGCCTATGCGGATGATATTACATACTAAGCATTAAATGACGCCAAGGACAGCACCTAGGTGAATAAGAAAACATTGTAAATTTACACGAGCAATGTAAACTATTTATACAACCATAAAGAGTTTTAAAAACCTTCAAATGAGGTTGGCCACAATTTATGCTTGGATAATACATTCACATATACCAAATGATTTGGCGGTGGCGGAAACGAAGGGTAGAGCATTGAAAAACTATTCTTCAATTAAGCAATGCTAAACTCTCAGCCATGGAGTTTTGTGTAGGTTAACTCTCGTAATACCCGAAGATTAGAGATTGTCCATCCCATTTAAGAATGCACCCCAAAAGGCAAGTTAGATATACTAACTTTGCACTTTAGCAAGTCGGGCAGAAAAAGGGTAGAAAAAATCTTTTTTTTTTTTTTCCTGCAGTAGCAATCATTGTTGGTGCGTAATTTTATTTTATTTTAATCTAGCTCCAATCAATGAAAACATCTTACTTGATCCACAAAATTAGCCTTTTGAATCCTTGTTCATTTTAAATAATAATAATAATCATGTTTTAATATCTTCGATCAGAAACTACGAGATTTAGTATCTTCTTATTTACTCCATCATACGAAACGAAGGAACATGTATTTGACATTGGCGGTCCTAATTCGCAGACATAGACTACTTGTCAGGTAGGTTTATCTTATCCATTCTTTATAAATATCTTCCTATACTAATAAGAAGAAAAAAGTGATAATAATTGTCCACTTGTGTTTTTTGATTGGCTCTCTTTTTCTTGCTCACGGCCAAAACCTACCAATCTTTTTTTTTTTTAAAAACTTTTTATAGTTCATCATACCAAATTTAAAAAAAGTGTTTTTTTTTTTTTTTTTTTTTTTTTTTTTTTTTTTTTTAGGGGTTGAGTTAAATTGTTGTTTTATGACTCAATTGTATTTTTAATCTACACATTAGCTTTAATTTATTCTTAATCTTATTATGTGTGTTGTGCTTAAGATGTATCCGATTCCAATTTAATTACATATTATTTTGCTTTCCATCGAGATCTCTTTTTTTTTTTGGTCTTATCCTAATACGATACGACCACGTGATATTTCAATATACTATAGTTTGTTTGTGTATGTGTTCTTTTCCTTTTTTTTTGTATATATATTTTTACATTGTGTGTCTATGCCGGTTTTTTTAAGCATCGTTTTTGGGGTCTTTACGTATTGATTATTTTTTCCGTCTTCGTTTTTTACTTCATATATTGTGTGTGTCGGTTTTTTTCTTTGGTCAATGGTTTAGTAGTGTCGAAAGGTGTCGATTTTGTGTCGTGGAGTGTTGATAGTGTGTTGGATTTTAATTAAAATTTTAATTAATATTCATTTGATCAACCGACACCCGTTGGATATGGCGTCGGGGTGTATCGAAGCGTGTCGTGTCGTGTTTTGGGTAGAACACGTGTTGTTGCAGATAATGTCGAAGATAGCTTCATTTTTTCGGTTAAATTAAATTGATTTAAGTAGAAATTGAAAAAAAAAATTATTCGGTAGTGTCGAAAAGTATCCATACGATGTCGGGAGATGTGGAAGATGTGTCGGATATTCATTTCATACGCACTTAGGGTGGTGGGTAGGGTAAGGTAGGGTGGGATGAGATAAAATAGGGTGTAATAGGCTTAGCTAGGATAGTGATTTAATATGTAGGTTGGGAGGTAGGTTAAGGTTTGTAGGTAGGTAGATAGGTAGGGTGCGGTCGGGTGTGCTAATGTAGGTGAGGCGAGGTATGAGATGTAATGCGGTGATGTATAGTAGGGTAGGATGGTATGGTTGGATGATGTGGCGTAAGTTAAGTAAAGTTTGGTAGGTTGAATAAAGTACGTAATATAGGGTATTGTGGTAAGATAATGTGGTGTAGGGCATGGTGAGGTAGGATTGGATAGGTGAGTGTTAAAAAATGTTGGGATAGGAGGTTGGGGTGGTGGGAAGGGTAGGGTATAGTAAGATGGGTGGTGGGCACGGTAGGGTAGGGAGTTGTAGGGTAGAGTAGGATGGGGTGGTGTGTAGGGTAAGGTAGGGTGGGATGAGATAAAATAGGGTGTAATAGGCTTAGCTAGGATAGTGAATTAATATGTAGGTTGGCAGGTAGGTTAAGGTTTGTAGGTATGCAGAGAGGTAGGGTGCGGTAGGGTGTGCTAATGTAGGTGAGGCGAGGTATGAGATGTAATGCGGTGATGTATGGTAGGGTAGGATGGTATGGTTGGATGATGTGGCGTAAGTTAAGTAAAGTTTGGTAGGTTGAATAAAGTACGTAATATAGGGTAGTGTGATAAGATAATATGTGGTAAGATAATGTGGTGTAGGGCATGGTGAGGTAGGATTGGATAGGTGAGTGTTAAAAAATGTTGGGATATGGTGCGGTTGGGTGATTGATAATGTGTGTAGTAGATAAGAAAGAGTGTGTTGACTAGGGTAGAGTTGTGTGGTAGGTTGTGGTATCCGAAAGGAGATCGACGTAAAATGTTTTATTTTTCATTGTTGCGCTTAAAAATTGCGTTCTGAACGGTTCGTTACATGCTACATTTCTTCGTATTTAATATCGTCAAATAAGTTAAAACTTATAGTATGGGCACTCCGTGCGTTGCACGGAGTCCCGTTTTCACTAGTATATAAATATGAATATAGAGTTGTATCTTTATGTCATAAACCAGAAAAACAAGAACATATTTAAAAATAAAAAATAAATAATAAAAGAGAACAATAACAAGCCGAAATCTGAAATCATATTAGCAAAACTTAGTGACTAATATTTTAAATGGTTGGTTTCTTGCAGCAACAACTTATAAACATTTACTGAAAAGGTAAAAATCTCTCTCAACCCATCATAAGAATTTGACTTAACCAGCCTTTAAGGTAATGTTGAATTGAATTTTTGTTTTGATAATAGTTATATAGTACGGTTTCTTATTATGTTTGAAACAGGTGGCTAGAGATATCTGTAATCATCTCCGGCTCTTGACCAAAACTAAAAATAAGTGAAGAAGATGATGAAAATAAAGATAAATAAAGTTTTTTGCTGTGTAATATTGTTGCTGAGAAGGCAAAATTTGATATTAAAACGCCTGATGATGAATCGGGCAAACTAACTTTTATAATAAATTTACTGGTTAGCATATTTGAATATACATCGTGGGCTAATTTTTTCAAGGACTTATCATGCTTGACATACTTGAGGTATTTCTTAGTTACTTGATGGCTAACAAGTAGTTTCAATACTTTCACCAACTTATATTTTATATTTCGATTCAAAGCCTAAATTCTTTTCTTATTATATTTCTTATTTTGTTTTTGTGTTTCCACCACTTCAAAGCTTTCATATCGTTGGCGGATCTACATATACAACAAGAGAGCAATCGTCTCTTAATCCGAAAAAAAATATACTAAAATTTATACGATAAATATAGTTTGTCCTCTAAAATTTTTATTTTTTTTTGCCTTGAAAATTTTTATTATCCTGCGTCCGCTCATGTTGTTGGGATAATGATCATTCCTTTGTTTCACACAAATACCTCTATGCCATAGAATGTAAGTTTTTGCAATGGATGACACCACTAATAAGTCTCTTACGGTAAAATTGATAATTCCTTTGTTTCACAGAAATACCTCTATGCCATAGAATGTAAGTTTTTGCAATGGATGACACCACTAAAAAATCTCTTAGGCCTGTCTCATGATTTTATTTCTGTTTTATTTTTTCATTTTCAATTTAAAAACACTTATACTGATTTTTTGTAAACAAGTGTAGGAGTAACAAAAACTTCTATTTTTTATAACTACTAAAGTGGTTTCGGAATCACGCTAACGAGAGCTGACAATGTTATTATACTTGACCCGTCATGGAATCCAAGGTGCATTTGTAGTTTGCTTCTTTTAATTTTCATAGCCCAAGTATTCAATACTTTGGTCTATGAATACTTGGCCTATGAAAATTGAAAGAAACAAACTATAAATGCACATTGGATTTCATGACCGGTCAACTATAATATATTGTCAGCTCCGGTTAATGTGATTCCTAAACCACCAACTTTAGTAGTTAAGAGAAAAATAGAATCTCTTGAAACTCTTATTGTTTACAAAACAATTATTGTAAACAATTAAATTAGTATAAGTGTTTTTAAATTGAAAATGAAAAAAAAAACAGAATTAAAAATCGGTAGACAGGCCTAATACACTTAGGGCACTCCCAGCAGAAGCCCTATACGATGCCATATCCCTAAAATGAAGATAAAAAATAGAGTTTTGCCTCAAATATTTCCTACAAAGAGATGCTCTATCCCTATTTATTTTTAGGGATATGAACAAAGGATCATCCGTCTTTTGTGGGGATGCACTATTCACTACCCTAAACATATTTAATTGTTAAAAATTATAGGGATAGGGATAGGGATGCTGCTGGAGTGAAAAAATAAATATTTAATGTGTATAAATAGGGTTGTGAGGTAGAATATGTATTATATAATATTATTTGAAATGTTATAGGAATAAGGATAGGGATCTTGGTTGTAGAGGTTTTGAATTGAGATGTTGTAAAATAGAGATATGTATTATTTTATATTATTTTAGGGATAAAATTTGGGGACTCTGCTGGGAGTGCCCTTAGACTTATTAGTTGATCTCCATCCGCAACAACTTATAATCTATGGCATTGAGCCTGTGAAACAAATGAAATGATTATTATACGGGAAAACACACAGACATATAATAAGAAAAGAATTTAGGCTTTGAATCGAAATAGAAATGTAAGTTGGTGAAAGTATACTTGTTAGCCTATCAACTAACTATGAAATACCTCTAGTATGTCAACCATGATAAGTCCTTGAAAAAATCAACACACGACATTTGTTCTTGATTAATCCACCCTGAAATCAGCACACAATTGTGTTTGTTCTTGCACAAGTATAGATTAAATTGTATTATATTCAAATATCTGGCACGATTCTCATATGCCGTTTTGATATCAAATCTTGCCTTCTCAACTTACGCAGCAATTCTTATCTTTCTTTTCATCATCTTCTTAACTTACTTTTGGTCAAGAACGGGAGATGATTAGTGATTACAAATATCTTTAGCCACCTGCTCAAAACATAATAATAAACCGTACCATATAACTAATACCAAAACCAAAAAATATCAATTAAACGTTTATAGACAGGTAAGTCAAGTTGGATAAGTCAAAGTTCTTATGATGGGTTGACACATACGTTTTTAGTAAATGTTTATAGAGCTGTTGCTGCAAAAAAACCAACCATTTAAAATATTATACACAGAAGGAAGTTTTGCCAATATGATTTCAGATTTCGGTTTGTTATTGTTCCATTTCATTATTTATTATTAAATATACTCTTTTTCTTTTTTTTTTCTTTTCGTCTTCTTCTGGTTTATGACATAAGATACAGCTCTATATTCATAATTATAAAGAATGGATAAAAAAATCTACCTAAGTAGTCTATGTATTCTCCGATGGTTGCGAACGGCGCAATAAATAAGGAGATACTAAAACCCGTAGTTTCTGATCAAAGATATTAAAACAGGATTATTATTATTATTATTATTATTATTATTATTATTATTATTATTATTATTATTATTATTTAAAATGAACAAGGATTAAAGCCTAAAGGTGTTTCATTGATTGGAGCTAGATTAAAATAAAATAAAATAACGCACGAACAGAGATTGCTACTGCAGGAAAAAAAAGTGATTTTTTTCGACAGTTTTTCCATTTGACTTGCTTAAGTGCGTAGTATGTCTAACTTGCCTTTTGGGGTGCATTCTCAAATGGGACGGACAATCTCTAATCTTCGGCCAATACATGAACCCATGTATTTAGAAATGAAACAGAAATAAAAACCTACACAAAAGTCAATGAGAGTTTAAGAACCTACACAAAATTCCATGGCTGAGACTATTGCTTAATTGAAGAATGAATTTTGAATGCTCTACCCTTCGTTTTCGCAATTGTCAAATCATTAACATCATTTGGTTTATGTGAATGTATCATCCAAGCATAATTATGGTGACCAATCTCATTTGAATGTTTCTACAACTATTAGCATATTTATGGTTGTATAAAGAGTTTACATTGTTTCATATGTTGTTGTGTAACTTTACAATGTTTTCTTATTAACCTAGGCATGGCGTCATTTAATGTTTAGCCAACTATGTAATATCATCCGTATAGGTAAGTATGCATAACATATAAGCAAATGCTAACAAAAGAATTACTTTAATAAATAATTGTTTTCCTGATAATTTGAAGAGAAGCACTGTGAGACTTAGAAGTTATAGCAGAGCTGGAGAATTATTATGGCACCTTTCTCTGTCATTTAGATCTTATTTCATTCGTAGTAAAATCAAAATAGAGCAAATACAAACTAGAAAGGTATGATAACAATTTATACCAAGAGTCTAACTGCATAGGACTCCTTACCTACACCTCAAAGTCAAAATGTCCTTAGCCACATATTTGAGACCTAATGTATATCGTTTGGTCCACAATTTGTCATATAAAATATCGACTCACATGGTATTTTCGTATCTGAAAATAAAAGACGTATAACTCAGACACAATTCATCACTCTATCCCACTGGTGCACCATATGTTTAGTCAAAACATAGAACAGAGGTTATTAATGGTTGTTCCCCAGAATGCTAAACCATAAGAAGAGAATGGATATTAATTAGTGGTAGTTCTAGCTAGTTTATATAACGAACCATTTTGCAGAAATGATAAGGGATGGATCACACCACCATATCATTGCTCTAAGCATTAATAATAATTGTTCTAACAGATTAAATCACGAGTTGAAGAAAACACAAGGTGAAAAGAACCTGGTATCTTCAATTGTTCCACAGGTTATTAGCCGATGAACAATGACTTTCTTCGTTCGCCCCATCCGGTAAGTACGAATCAACACTCTGATCATCGGTGCCGACAAAGTCAAATATCCAAATTTAAGCAATTGATAATGAATTGAAAATTTCAAAGCTCCCTGGAGCATGAGCTATGAATATACACTAAGCAACACTCAGATGCCACAGTTGACCAGGAAATTAAACTTTGGTCTGCAAATGGAGCCGGAAAGAAATTCCATAATAAAAAAGCAAGCTCAGCAATTTAAAACAACAATACCAGCAGCATTAGGATTGTAAACTATAGCAGGTGAAGATTATATAAATACAAAAGAAGAATAATTATAAATACATTTCAAAAAACAGCTTGGAAAACAGACTATATGGAGCGAGCATTGAAAAGTGAAGGTTCTCATGAATACATCAATGAAGTAAATACCTTACCAGTGAAATTCCGAGCTTTAAATCAGGTACTCGAACAATGTATCAAGCAAATCCCTCACAGCGTGCTCACTAGGGTGGTCCGATTCGCCTTCATCTAATCAAATCCGCGACAATCCCAATCAGATCCGCCTACAAGCAGAATTTTTTTATTACAAACGTCTTGCACGGCTACACAAAGAGAAGATACTAAGTTGTATAATTCGAATGCAGAGACCGAAAGAACAATTGTCGGACTGATAGACACTATAAACGTAAAGATTGAACTGAAGAGAGTGAATGATATGCCCTTAGAAAAGAATGGGATGGATTATTGAAGTGGATAGGTTGGGGTAATCCGAGGGACGAATTCAATACTCAGAAGGGTAGAGGCGAAGATGGAAAGAAGTGGATTAATGTCGCCGAACAACAATAACCATATTCGGTTATTTTAAGAAAGAAACTTGCCGGTTGCCCGCAACGATAGTGGAATCCACATAAAAAATCTTCAAAGCCAGACCATATGCTAGAAACAAAAATAAAACCAGAGTAACACAACTGAATTACAACATGTAGACTATCACGATTCAAATACAATATATGCATCGTAAAATCCGTTGCAAATGAATTAACACGAGAATGAATCATAAGATTTTCCAATGCATAAGAGGTGTGTTGATTACCTCATCTTCAAGACACAACACGTGATAAGATAAACATAAAAAAAAAGGTAGCAGATAAACAAGAAGAAGCAGATAAACACAACAGCAGAGCAAATACGATGTAAAGCATTGAATCCCAACACTGTAACGCAAGAGAGTAGGTATTAAAGCAATGTCAAGGGAAACTTTTACATGTATAATATAGAGACCGAACCCTTAACTTCGTTATCGTCATGTTACAAGGAAGACATTGATCTCAAGTCAATATCACGTAAGGCCAAATATAGAGTGTTCTAATAATCCTGTGTGACACGATGCGGAGCCAAAGCCACTAAAACACGTACACTTGATTTTACAACAATCCACATGCGCCCATTACCATTTTTGCATAGAAAATCAGTCATCACTATAGAATCAAATTTCATGTTTTATTCACCATTTCAAACACTAAATCTACTCCAAATCTATACCAATATAATACGAAAATTATTCTACAACATGCTTGCAACATTATACCAGATCTAAACATCAATATAACATGAAATTCAAGCAAAAGAGACATGAAATTACTCTAAAAACATGCTTAAAATAAAGAGCGACATCTAAACACCAAAATAGCACATTTAGTTTTGGTTGAACACCCCTCCAAAAATACTTCAAGAACACTCCAAGAAGATCTAGATCCACAAAAAAAGTCCTAAAATCTAAGCAACTCAATTCGAATCTACCATCAAAACAAAGTTCTACGATTAGTACAACCTTTAAAACATTGAAAGCTAAGAAAACTCAAAAACACATCTAGATTTAGAAAACGGGTTTCCGAAACACTTATCCGATCGGAGTGAAATTTGTTTCAAAATTAAGCTCTCATCAAATGAAGCATTTTGGTGTAATTGGTTTGTGATTTCGACGGCCGGATTGCTCGGAAACGATAATTTTCCCTTTCTTCTCTTTTCTCTCGTTTTTCTTTCTTTCTCACCTTTTACTCTCAGCAGCCGAGCCCTCTCTTTGAAATGAAAAGTATTGAGGGTTTTGGGGTTGTATTGGTATATAAGGAGGGTGGTGAATTTATCTTTTTGCCCTTACTAAAAATTACATTTTTAAAATAGTGTAAATATCCTTGAACATTTATCGTGATTCTATTTATTTAACAAAAACATGACCCATTAAAAATATCGGATCACATAAAATTGTAAAATGATTTTTATACCCTTTATGTGATACTGGGTATCACAATTTCCCATAACTTGATGTTATGAATAAGAACCGTAAGTAAAAAACTGCAATTATATACATATATGCAGGGGTGTTCCTGTCCAAATTTAGACTCGGGGTCAAATATTGTTTTACGCCCTTTATAAAAAAAAGGTAACCATAAATTTTTTTTTTTTTTTTTTTTTGCCTCCAACAAGGATTGAACCCTAGTCACTTTCAAAGTTACATCATCGCGAAAGTCGGCCATAGTGATCCGGGAGTCCCGTGTGGAAGGGCTCTCGCTCAACGGATCAAAGGTACGCCGGGGATAACAGGCTGAATTCCAATTTGTTGACTATTAATTATCAAATCTTGCTCCACAATCTGGTTTGATCTTGTAGGCCAAAAAATTCCGTACCATGACGTATCTGGAATAGTAGTAATTATTCGTTTTGTAATGAAAAGTATAGGGTTTTGTCACCTCTCCAACTATCTTTCCATTAGGAAGTATTTTAGTGGCCCAAGCACTTATTTGTTGAGGAGAAATTGATCCAATTCGGAGTTGGGTTCTTTACAAGAGAGGATTACTTCGACAAAAGAAGGATCCATAACTTCTATTCAAGCAGTTTATGTACTGCAGGCGATTTAACCGATCCCGCCTGCTACGACATTTGCACATTTAGATGCTACTACCGTACTATCACGAGGATTAGTCGCCAAGGGTATCTATCCATGATCGATCCTTTAGATTACCATTAAGGTAATACTTTATTATCATTTAAAAATACAATATATATATATATATATATATATATATATATATATATATATATATATATATACTATTAGTCAAATTTTAAGGACCCTTAAATTCATAGATTTTGGAGCCTGCTGGCCCTTGGCTCTCCAAGGGGCACCCCTGCATATAATTTTATGTGAAATGTATAATTTTTAAGGGGTTCATGGTACGTTTTTCTAAAATATACTAGTGAAAATGTTAATACAGCAAGCAAGGTTGGTTGCCCATTATAACAATAAATTAGATAATCGAAAAAAGCAATTAAAACATGTATGGAATTTAAAGTTTACAAACTCGTATATCAATTATATACATTACCCGAGCAGGGACTTTAGCTCGACATATTAATTATAATCCGAGGCCTATTAGTTTGTGTATAAACAAAACTAATAAATCTAATATGCAAACTCCATTATTAGGCCAACAATAAGACAAAAATGGCTACTACAAACACTTAGAATATAACCCACAAATATTATACTTACTTGCCCGAATTTATGGTATTGAAAATTCATTAAAACCTCACATATATTATTATACTTGCCAGAATTTATGGTATTGAAAATTCATCAAAACCTCTACCGTCACCGCCGCCACACCCTCCAAACACCCCTAAACCTGTTTTTCATTTTCAGCAGAATCACGTTGACATTTTTAGAACAGTTTTGTATATAATATCTTTCAACATTCTTGGATTCACTCCAATTAATTAAGTTAATCTATTTGTTGATGTTCATATCGTTTTCATCAAGTTTTGTGGCAGAAAATGTGATTCATTGTCAAATTTACACGTACTCCACAAGAAAATCCCATGTGAAGATGAGAATTTCCTAAATTTCATGATCTCAAAATTGTTTGAATATCGATCCATGTAACCTTACCAATGCATAAAATTTAGATAATGCATCTGTAGCACAGACAAAAAATAGGTGGAAATACAAGGCATAAAAAATGGTATCAACACATGAGGTATTTTCTCACTAAGTTATATTCTTTTACAAGTAAAAATACATTTCAAGAGACCTATGAAAGTAATTTATTTAGAAAGTAAGATCAAATTAATATCTGCTTCATCATCTCATTCTTACACTCACAGGTTTGCTATCATTGTTTTCCTAACTTAACATGAACAATACAGATTATAAGAAAATACAGCAGCATAAGCATCTTACCCCATAACTGAAAGGAACCGGCAAAACGGACGTCAATCTTTGTACACAATGAAAAGTACCATATAATAGAGTTAGAAACAAAACATAGAAATGACTTTGTATGCACACATACATGGTTGGAGGTAGACCCCTTGAAAGCACAAACTAAGCAAATGAAACGTTATTGTTAACGACAACAACAACGTATTCCATGGAGATTAAGAGACAACCTTTAGGAATAGAGACGGGTGGAAAAGGGACGGGTCATGTCCATTGGTGGGTGACGATGCTGGATACCGTCTGAGATATAAGCCGGACCTAAATTGCTCTTGGAACGATTTGTCAAGAACCTATCACCAAGGGGATGACGATTTGGTGTGTTTTATACTGAGCCTGAGAGTTAGTTTCTCTCAATTTGCCTAAATATCCAACGTGTGTAATTGGAATTAAGTCTTTCGTAGTTCCTTAGGGTTGTTTATATAGGGAGGCGTCTCGCCCTCTTTTCTTGTTGGACAAGTATATGACTCTTAAACCCTAAGGATTAATTCGGGTAGCTCCCTTTAATAAGGGATAATTAAGATGGTATCTAAATAATAAGATCAATGTCCTATAATCGCGGGATTCTTCTTATCGCTATCCTAATAAATAGGCGAATGTGTGAATTTACAACCTATGGAAAGACCCAGATATCCTGCGCAGGGCTCCTCAGGTCGTCTCGACCCAGGTTGCACGACCTGGTCCTTCCATGTAACGCCCCGTTTCCGGACACCGAGTCCTTATCCGGAAAGAGCGCTCGGCACATATATTATCAAATAAAAACTCAATAATACATGCAAGCCTTACGCCATCCATCAAAAATCAAACGACGCGGAAGATAAAACAACTCAACAACTCGGGAAACCAAACGATCGAAACATACGGTAATCAATCTTTGTGAAGAAAAACTAAATCCAATAAAAGATCTAAACATCCGAATTCAATCCAAAAGA
The DNA here is from genome assembly GCA_026214975.1 of Gentiana macrophylla. NCBI lineage: Eukaryota > Viridiplantae > Streptophyta > Magnoliopsida > Gentianales > Gentianaceae > Gentiana > Gentiana macrophylla. Next base: position 25,321,891 of record CM047812.1, on the reverse strand, counting down.
TCTCAAAGGTAACTAAACCAAAGAAAGAACAACATTGTTCAAAGTGGAAACAATGTTTATGAAAAGAAAACACCTAAACGATCTAAGCCTTCAAACTCCAACTCAAACGTCCTCGTCATCAAAGAACTCATCGGTAACCCACTGCTCATCTTCTTTGGGGAAACGAAAAGACAAAGATAACGTAACGGGTAAGTACAAAAGTACTCGATAACGCATAGAAGATCGTATAACTATGCCTCATAAAGAAATAAAAGCAATACCGTCTTTTATTAATTCATTTTACATTATTAGCCCTAACTATCTATCACATTATGTTCATTGCATAACATGAGGTTCCAAGGGTATCTATCTTAGCTCAAGTTTGTTACATCATGAATAACAAGGGCACTACGCCTAGTAATAGGATGTACTAGGACAATCTGCAACCTACTTAGAGACTCGCTTAAAGTAGCCCGGGAATATCTCGAGTCCCGATAGTGTGATGACCGGCAGAGTGCACCAGACGCTTTATCTGGCCAATCGATTGACCGGCGTGGGTACAGTCTACTTTGTCTGGTCAGAGGACACATCGCGATATTGTACTATGCCTTACCAAGCATTGCATGATGTTTAAGATTTTAATCTAGCACATCGTTTGATTAGATGTTTAACTAGACACCTAAGTGTTTTCGTAAGCTCCTCACACTTCCTACCCTCGTATTTAGACCTCTGACACGGACAAGCCCTAGCAATTACACGGACATCGATAAACCCTAGCTTATCGAAGCACAAGGCAAATCCGAAGCTTCCAGGTGGTCCCACACTTCATCTTTTAGGGAATCCATGTGGTGCCGGAACTAAACGCACTGTGAGCTAGTTCGAGCTTTGTCACGTAAGGTTATGCATTAGAAACGGTACAATAAAGCTCGAACTCAAGCCGACATGACAAAAAAACAATGAAAAACTAGAACCACCAGGCCCAAACGCTCGTCCTCTCTATGCAGATGCCCGTCTGAACATGGGCGCTTTCGTCCATACAGAGGCCGAACGCCCGTCCAAAACCAAACGCCCGCCCACCTTCAAACCATCACATCCTCGTATCAAAATTTCACCCTGACGCTCGTCCAAGCGGAATGGGCGCTCGTCCACTTTGCAGGAACCGGACGCCCGTCCGAATCCTGGACGCCCGCCCACCTGGGAATTTCCTGAATTTACGCAAACTGTTTGCTGCGTTTTCCAACCATATGCATCCCAAAGTTCACCAAAACAACTTAAATACAAATAGAAAAACATACACATTGCCCTACAACGTTATGAGAACTAAATCATACGATAGAAGACCACGTTACCTCGATTCTTGCGAGCTACTACGATCCAAGCAACCACAACTTTGAAAAAGATAAACCTTTAACCTCGAACCTAAAACGATCAACACCAAATTGATCACTACGATGCGATATAACGCAAAACACAGGCTTAACGATGCTAAGCGGAAAACGAACCCTAACAAGAACGGTGATGAGAACTTACGTTAACGGTTCTAAGGATGGTTGATATCCAAACGATCCTCTTGTCGCGGTGATTCTTTTTCCCTTGAGATGTCTGTCCAAAAGATCAACGGATTAAGCCTCGGGATTGAAAGTTCTTCCTCTTTTTTTCTAAACTTACTTTCTTCAAAAGATGCGCCCTCTCTCTTTTTTTCAAAAAGCGATTAGGTTAATTTAGGATTTATTTCCTTTTAATAAATCCCAATTTTTCCTAAATACCATATAATTCCTTAATTATCCCTTTTCTTTTATAAACCTTGAAAAAAAAAACATAATATTCCAATTTATCAAAAGACCGAAATGCCCTTTTATCGAAAATCGGGATATTACATTCCTCCCCCCTTAAGAGGAGTTTCGCCCTCGAAACTAGAACGTACCTGGCAGATGAGAAAACTCTGGGAACTCGTCTATCATGTCCGCTTCCACTTCCCAAGTGGCTTCCGTCGGTGCATGGTTGCTCCATTGCACTAACACTAACGGAATCATTCGCCTCTTGATCATCCTTTCCTTTCTATCCAGAATCTTGATCGGCTTTTCCACGTATGATAGGTTGTCTTGTAACACTTCCGGATCAATCTCAGATTCCACATCCACTTTTGATAAACACTTTTTAAGCATTGATACGTGGAAGACATTGTGGACTCTTAGACATCGATTCTGGCAACCGTAGTCTATAAGCCAACTTCCCAACTCTTTCGATGATATCAAAAGGTCCTACGTATCTTGGACTTAGCTTTCCTTTCGACCAAACCTCTTGACACCCTTCATTGGAGACGCCGAAGGTAAACTCATCCCCCCCAACTTCGAACTCTAGCGGTCTCCTTCTAACATCGGCCCAACTCTTTTGGCGATCTTGTGCGACTTTTCAGATTCTTCCGTATCAACTCGATCTTCTCCTTGGCTTGTTGAACCATCTCCGGCCGGTGATGTGTTTCTCTCCCACTTCATCCCAATAAAGTGGAGTCCTACACTTCCTACCATACAAGGCCTCAAAAGGTGGCATTCCCAAACTTGCGTGGTAACTGTTATTGTAAGCAAACTCCGCCAAGTTGAGGTAATCTATCCATGAACCTCCGGCATCCAAAACACAAGCTCTAAGCATATCCTCAAGAGTCTCGAATCGTTCTCTCGGATTTGCCCATCCGTCTGAGGGATGAAACGCAGCATACTCAAATCGCCTTCGTTCCAAAAGCTTTACTGCAGACCTTTCCAAAAGCGGCGATGAATCTACTATCCCTGTCGGATACAATAGATAAAGGCACACCATGAAGCTTCACTATATTGTCGATGTACATAGTAGCGAACTTCTTTATAGGCATGTCTACCTTACACGGCAAGAAATGGGCTGATTTGGTAAGTCTATCCACAATCACCCAAATCATGTCATGACCGCCTTCGCCGTCTTAGGCAAACCGGTGATGAAATCCATCGTGATATTCTCCCATTTCCATTCCGGTAACTCCAAAGGTTTCAAAGAAACCTCCCGGCCTTTTATGTTCTCGCTTTCACCTCTCGACATGTATCGCATCTCGCCACGAACTCTGCGATCCCTAACTTCATACCAGGCCACCAAAGATCTTTCCTTGAGATCTCTATACATCTTAGTGGCTCCGGGGTGAACCGCAAAAAGCAATCTTGTGAGCCTCATCCATAACCTTCTCTCTTAGACCATCCACATCCGGTACACACAAACGGTCTCCATACCAAAGATAACCACTCTTGTCCAACTGATAACCCACTATAGGTTTTTCTCGGGCCACACACTTCAAATTAACCATCAATGGGTCCTTATCTTGTTTAAACCGTATCTCATCTAGCAGATCTGACCTCGCCATCAATGGCGCCATAAACTGGTCTTCATCCTTCTGCTCAACCACTTTAATCTGCATTCTATCCAACTGATCCACAACTTCTTGTAAGGTGGTGATAGCATTAACCTCTCCGGCTAAGTGCATCGACTCACGACATTCGCCTTACCCGGGTGGTATTGAATGTCCAAGTCGTAGTCTTTCACAAACTCTAACCATCTTCTTTGTCTCATGTTCGATTCTCCGAGTAAAGAAGAACTTAAGGCTCTTATGATCCGTGAAGATCCTTGTCTTGACACCATACAAATAGTGTCTCCAAAGCTTCAGAGCAAACACCACTGCTGCCAACTCCAAGTCGTGTGTAGGGTAATTCTTCTCATGCACCTTTAGCTGCCTAGATGCATAAGCAATCACCTTTCCTGACTGCATCAAAACACAACCCAAACCTTGACCCGATGCATCTGTATAAACATCATAATTATCAAAAACCTCCGGTAACGCCAACACAGAGCCGTGGTCAACTTTTCTTTCAAAGTCCGAAGGCTTCCTCACATTCATCAGTCCACTCATACTTGACGTTCTTCTGAGTAAGTCTCGTAAGAGGTGTAGCTATCTTCGAGAAATCCTTTACAAACTTCCGGTAATACCCTGCCAGACCCAAGAAACTTCTTATCTCTGTTACTGATGTCGGTCTAGGCCACTTAGAGACAGCTTCTATCTTTGCTGGATCCACTTTAATACCCTCTCCAGAAACTATATGTCCAAGAAAACTGACTTGATCCAACAAAACTCACACTTGGAAAACTTGGCATACAGCTTGTTCTCTTTTAAGGTTTGTAGTACTACCCTTAGATGTTCTTCATGCTCTTTCTCGTCTTTAGAGTATACCAAAATATCGTCTATGAACACTATCACAAACTTGTCGAGATAAGGCATGAAAACTCTTTGCATTAGGTCCATGAACTTTGATGGAGCATTAGTGAGTCCAAACGGCATGACCAAAAACTCATAATGTCCATACCTGCATCAAGGTCGTCTTAGGTATATCTCGACACCTTGATTTTCAACTGATGGTAACCGGACCTAAGATCAATCTTAGAGAACACCTTCTTACCTTGCAACCGGGCCGAACAGATCGTCAATCCTTGGTAAAGGATACTTATTCTTGATTGTCGATTTATTCAACTCTCTGTGTCGATGCACAAGCGCATACTCCCATCTTTCTTCTTTACAAACAAAACCGGTGCTCCCCACGGTGATGTACTTGGTGGATGACGTTTTTCTCTAACATATCCTTAAGTCGAATCTTCAACTCTTTCAACTCACCGGTGCCATCCTGTATGGCGCTTTAGCTCTTGGTGAAGCTCCCTGCGATCAACTCGATCTCAAACTCTATGGCCCTATCGTGCATGTGTCCCGGCAAATCTTCCGGGAAAACTTCGGAAAGTCCTTAACTACACGAGTCTCTCCTAACTCGGGTTTGAGCTTTTCCTTATCTAGCGCGTACACCACACAAACCTTGGCAACCCCGCCTCAAGGATTTTAAAGCTTTAATCTTTGAGATGATCGGATCTTTGTTTCTTGCTAGGCTTGTATACGATACCCTGAAACGTCTAGCTGATTTTCCTGGAACTTTAAAGATTACTCTCTTGCCTTTGCAATCCAAATAGACATGGTTCTTAGACAACCACCCATACCTAGGATAACATCAAAGTCTGAGAAATCCAACACCGTCGAGGGCATCTTTGGCACTTGTAAGTCCCAACTCTAATGTCGATCGAGGTGTGACTTGAGCACATCTGGTGACTCGGCCCAAAGGGGTGGATATACCCAAGGGTCTCTCCAACTCCTTAAGCGGTAGGTTTAACTTCTTGACTATGTTTGAAGAAACAAAAGTTCCTGAAGCTCCGGTATCAAACAGAAATGAAATCGCTAGATTATCTATGATTATGGTACCTAAAAGTGAATCAATTTACGTATAAATATGTAATATCATATGCGCTATATCATATTAAATATTTATAAGAAACACAAACACCGAAAAAGTACTGTCACCCACAAGGTCATCTAGCTCCTCTGGTTCTGCATCTGCTGCAAAGATACGAACCGGTCTACTACCCGTAGGACGACTACCCTACTGGTTACTTCTCCCTCCTGCCTGATTGCCTTGTGATAGCTTCTTAGGACACGCCCTCGAGTAGTGTCCCGCTTCCCATGATGGAAACAATTCAAAGCCGCCACCATGCAATCTCAGATGTGCCTTGTTACATTTAGCACAAACCGGTGGCGTCCCCACTTGTCGAACTCTTCATTGCTAAACTCCTGCCTTCTTTACATTCTCTTTGTGGCGCCTCTACTACCTCCTTGAAAATTTGAGAATGGCCTCTTGTCCCCAACTACAATCTGCCGGCCTGTTGGCAAACCTTCCATTGTCAATGCTCTATCCATGACGCTTGCCATACTCGTCGGTCTATCTCCAAGCATACCTTTTGCCACATCATGTGACAACCCTTCCATAAACTTGTCTATCTTCTTTTCTTCACTCTTCATAATCTCGGGTAGAACACGCCACCGTGAAACTTCTGCGAGTCTTGTGTCACTTTGTAGTATTTCTTCCTGCTTTTAAACTCAAAAACTCGTTGGCCTTTGCATTTTGTGCCGTTCTAGGAAGTATTCTGATAGAACAAATTCTTGAATACCGCCCAATCTGTGATTCTAGGATTAGCTTGCTCATAAGACTCCATCCAACTCTCTCATTACACCGCCAACAAGGATATCGCCAGCCCGAGCCCATTCATTCTGGGGCCTCGTGTTTCTCGCATGCCTTTTCAAAACGACGGCCACAAGTCTGCTGGCTGCTGCGGCTCAACATTACCGAAAAACTCGGTACCTCGTGCTTTCTTCATCTTCTCATACCGGTCCTATTGGTCTATCGTAACCCCAAATCTGTCTTGTGGCTATCTTCTTTGTGCAGTTGCGCATTCGATAACTCTGCTCTGCGGGGCCGGGTGTAGCCAGTGCTCTGAAAGAACTCGATCTAGGTGGTGGTGGAGGTCAAACTGCCGGCCGAGGAGTGAAACTCAACGGTGTAGACGCGAAACATGGATACTGTGGATAATCAAGAACTGACGGCGGCGGTGGGTTAGAAAGTCCCAACCCGGTCCAAGTGGTGGTCCTTGGGGCCGATGTAAAAGCGGCACGCGGGTGCTAAACCTTGAAGGACCCGCTTGTTCCACTCGACCTCTAACAAATTACTTGGTCCTTGATTTCCACCATGACTCAAGGTTGTTCACTTGAGTGACCGGAGGAACTGAGTAGTAGCCAGTCCACTCCTCCTCCTTCTCGGAACCACAACCTCAAGTAAAATCCGTCTCTGCGTTACTTGTCCAGGTATTATCCGCCTCGGCGTTATACGAACTAGCTCCTCCTCTAGTAAGCACCATCCTCAGTAGCCAAGAAAGAGAGGGGTTACTAAAGCTCTAACCTTATCTTAAAGAAAAATCAAGTCCTACACAAAGCAGGAAAACCTTTCTCTCTCGATACCAAGCTAGTAACGCCCGTTTCCGGACACCGAGTCCTTATCCGAAAAGAGCGCTCGGCATATATTATCAAATAAAAACTCAATAATATACATGCAAGCCTTACGTCATCCATCAAAAATCAAACGACGTGGAAGATAAAACAACTCAACAACTCGGGAAACCAAACGATCGAAACATACGGTAATCAATGCTGTGAAGAAAAACTAAATCCAATAAAAGATCTAAACATCCAGAATTCAATCCAAAAGATCTCAAAGGTAACTAAACCAAAAGAAAGAACAACATTGTTCAAAGTCGAAACAATGTTTATGAAAAGAAAACACCTAAACGATCTAAGCCTTCAAACTCCAACTCAAACGTCCTCGTCATCAAAGAACTCATCGTAACCACCTGCTCATCTTCTTTGGGGAAAGGGAAAGACAAAGATAACGTGAACGGGTAAGTACAAAAGTACTCGATGAACGTGTAGAAGATCGTATAACTATGCCCTCATAAAGAAATAAAAGCAATACCGTCTTTTATTAATTCATTTTCTGTTATTAGCCCTAACTATCTATCACATTATGTTCATTGCATAACATGAGGTTCCAAGGGTATCTATCTTAGCTCAAGTTTGTTACATCATGAATAACAAGGGCACTACGCCTAGTAATAGGATGTACTAGGACAACTGGGTGCAACCTACTTAGAGACTCGCTCTAGTAGCCCCGGGAATATCTGAGTCCCGATAGTGTGATGACCGGCAGAGTGCACCAGACGCTTTATCTGGCCAATCGATTGACCGGCATAGGTACAGTCTACTTTGTCTGGTCAGAGGACACATCGCGATATTGTACTATGCCTTACCAAGCATTGCATGATGTTTAAGATTTTAATCTAGCACATACGTTTGATTAGATGTTTAACTAGACACCTAAGTGTTTTCAGGCAAGCTCCCTCACACTTCCTACCCTCGTACTTAGACCTCTAGACACGGACAAGCCCTAGCAATTACACAGACATCGATAAACCCTAGCTTATCGAAGCACAAGGTAAATCCGAAGCTTCCAGTGGTCCCACACTTCATCTTTTAGGGAATCCATGTGGTGCCGGAACTAAACGCACCAGAAGCTAGTTCAGAGCTTTGTCACGTAAGGTTATGCATTAGAACAGTACAATAAAGCCTGAACTCAAGCTGACATGACAAAAAACAATGAAAAACTAGAACCACCAGGCCCAAACGCTGTCCACTCCTATCTGACGCCCGTCTGAACATGGACGCTTCGTCCATGTAAGGTTTGACGCCCGTCCAAAACCAAACGCCCGTCCACCTTCAAACCATCACATCCTCAGATCAAAATTTCACCTGACGCTGTCGTCCAAGGGAAACAGGCGCCCGTCCGAATCCCTAGACGCCCGTCCACCTGGGAATTTCCCATAATTTCTGCAACCTGTTTGCTGCGTTTTCCAACCATATGCATCCCAAAGTTCGACCAAAACAACTTAAATACAAAGATAAAAACATACACATTGCCCTACAACGTTATGAGAACTAAATCATACGATAGAAGACCACGTTACCTCGATTCTTGCGAGCTACTACGATCCAAGCAACCACAACTTTGAAAAAGATAAACCTTTAACCTCGAACCTAAAACGATCAACACCAAATTGATCACTACGATGTAGATAACGCAGAAACGCAGGCTTAACGATGCTAAACAGGAAAACGAACCCTAACAAGAACGGTGATGAGAACTTACGTTAACGGTTCTAAGGATGGTTGATATCCAAACGATCCTCTTGTCGCGGTGATTCTTTTTCCCTTGAGATGTCTGGCCCAAAAGATCAACGGATTAAGCACTGGGATTGAAAGTTCTTCCTCTCTTTTTTCTAAACTTGCGCCGCCTTCTTCAAAAGATCGCCTCCTCTCTCTTTTTTTCAAAAAGCGATTAGGTTAATTTAGGATTTATTTCCTTTTAATAAATCCCAATTTTTCCTAAATACCATATAATTCCTTAATTATCCCTTTTCTTTTATAAACCTTGAAAAAAAAAGAACATAATATTCCGATTTATCAAAAGACCGAAATGCCCTTTTATCGAAAATCGGGATATTACATTCCATCACGACCGAGCCGACCTGCGGTGGTCTAGTCGGGAAGGACCAGGACAGACCTCCCACCTGGGGCAAGGTTTGATTAACGTGGGGCCCCTAGCCCTAAATACTTTTCTATTATTTATTACGGCGCCACTCTCTCGAGTGACACGTGGCGAGGTCAACTCTAGCCATCATCATAAGCCCCCCCCCCTCCGACCGGCACTTCTGTTAGGGTAGGGCAGACCTGACTTAGGTGGAACGCAGCTCTGCTACTTCTCAGAGTGAGGGTTGGCCTTGCCACGTGGCTACGCCGCTGTCATTAGTTAGCTATGACAATCACGCAAAACGAAGCATTTGTACACGCCTTAATGATAGGGCGGTTTTCCCCATACCACTTTTTTGGGGCTTATAACCCCCTAGTCTTGTCACGTCTCTTTAGACGTTACAATCTTCCATTAAAACCAGGATTCGAAGTCGGACGATTGCCATTCCAGTCTTCATCATCTTCAAAAGCAAGTAAGCTTCCTGAGACTTTTCCATTTTAATTTTCTTATTGTTAATGAGTGAGCCAGTGATTCTCACTGATAGTTCAATTGAAGCCTTGTTTGAGTCTAAATCAGAACCAGAAAATGAAACCTCCCCCTTTAGGGTTAGCTCTGAGAACCCCGTTCTTCTGCCGGCCGAAAGCTCTGCTCCCACACCCTTAATCAATCGTAGGGGATTTGGACACCTGGTTCTAGCCCCCCAGTATGATCCATCTTATTCCGTTCGTTCACGCCCCTCTGGAACCTCTAAGTTTGTTCTCACCTTAAAAGCACACATGGCTTTAAAATCCCAAGGTGTCTGTCATGGAATTGACTCCAATCTGACCAAGATGGATTTAACCTCTATCTGTAAGAAATACAAGCTGACCAACCCCTTATTTGACCCCAAGATCCCTGCTCCTGGTGTTTATGCCTACCAAGCCCCAAAGGGTTACTGTGCTGTCTACAAGGATCAACTCCTCTATGGTCTGAGGTTTCCAATATGCCTTGCAATATTGGCTGTCCTCAAGCACTATGGCCTGGGGTTAGCCCAAATTGTACCCAATGGCATAAGGGCCATAGTGGGGTTTGCCATGTGGTGTCGATGTGCCTGCATTCCATTTATAGTTAAGCATTTCCGGCTCTTTCACCAGTGCAAATAGGTGCCTGACCAAGCCGGATACTACTGTTTTCCGCACCGAGGTGAATTCATGAACGACGTTCGGTTCATAGAGAAAGGGGAGTCTTTTTACAAGAACTGGAAACGTAGGTTTTTCTTTATCTGTCCCGAGGTGGAAGCGAATCTAGGCAAATTGAACAGCGCTGACCTGGGTAGCAATCTTAGGCCTACCGATGTCGATAAGAAATTTCTGGACGAATTTATATTGGCGTAAATAAGTACTTCTCAGAGTTAATCGATTCTGCCAAGCTGCCGACTGCTGGTCCTGACCCTTACAAAGAATTGGATAAAGAGGAATATGAAATCTGTAGGGCCTTTACGTTTAGTGTGTCTTTCGTGTTTTGGGTTATTAAACATGTGCACTAACTCATCTGTCTTGTTTCTTGCAGTGTCTAATTTTGCTGAGTTATTGCCCGATGTTGATGAGAACGAGGCGGTTCCCACTGGTGCCCGACCTGAACAAGACTCCGAAAGGACCGTGAGTACTGCCCTGACGGCTACTCGGTCTGTCGGGAAAGTGTTGGATCCCGAGGCGGCTAGGATTTTGTCCGAGCTTCCTGAGGATACCCCTGCTTCCTCCTCTTGTGCCATTCCAATAAACGTAGAGGATGAGGAGGAGGAAGAGGAGACAGAGGAGTTCCGGCTTCAAAAGAGGAAGCAAGTAGTAATCATTGACACCCCTCGAAGGGGTAAATCTAAGAAAAAGAAGATTGTTCATCGTCCTGCCGAGGAGGTTGAAGATGTTGATCCTGAGGATGAGCCCCCCGTGGGCCAGGGGGCGTTTATCCGAGCTATCTCGATCAAGATCCGCTAATACTTTTAAAGTAAATACTAATACTCACTCAAATAAATACTCAAATTATATTATTCTACACACTGCATAACTTGTTTGAAGATTTGTGGCGATTGTGTAACTTCCGCCGATCAGTCCGAGCCGCCATCACTGATCGATCCGAGGTGTCGCCGCCACCACCACCACTGCTATTCAAGGTTTAATCACTGGATCATTGTATTTGTTTACGGGTATATAATCGAAAATGAACATCATATATTTCTCAGTGTACCTTTAGTCCATTTTTCTTCAAAAGTGGTAAAAACTTTTTCCTAGTGCAAATTTGAGTATTTTCTCTCTAGCAAAGGCACAATTCAAATTCATGCATATTCCGATTCTGATCGGGCCACTGACTCTGATGATCGCCGATCTATAAGTGATTATTGTATTTATCTAGGCCCAAAATGCTATCAGTCGGTCATGCAAGCAACAACCTACAGTGGCTAAAAGTAGCACCAAAGAAAAATATAAATCGGTGTAACATCCCGACTTTTCAGAAAAGGGCAAAAGAGTCTTCTAACAAAAATTCAGATTTTTGTTTAATTTAATTAAATGATTTAAAGTATGTATATGTATGTATTAGATATATATATTTAAAAAAGGGGGGTTGATTAGTATTAAAAGGATTTTTGAGGGGCTTTCAAGACAATAACTCCTTGGGGTTACACTTTACAATATAAACCTCCCACTTAATTGAGGGAGTTATCAGAATTGATTTTTAGCAAAGAACGTTCAACTCCTCTGAAGAAAAATAGAAAAGAAAAGCAAAGAAGACTTCTTCCAATTTCTCTCTGGTTCTTGGTCGATTTTCGGAATCGTTTGAAGATTCAGAATCAGTGGGAAGAGAGGACCGTTTTGATAGCAAAAGTTCAGAGTTTCGTAAAGGTATGGTTTTGGTTCTAAATCTAGAATAATGAAGATTGGATCTTGTTTTGGTGTTCTAGTTGATCAATTCGTAGCTTAGATTGTTTAGGAACCTTTGATCACAATTAATTTAGGTTTAATTGTTGATCAATTAGGTTTGAGTTGGAGTTGGCAATTGAGGGCTGCAGTCTTTCTTGAAGGTTTGGCTTTGGTGCTGCTTGCTAATAAGGTAAGGGGCTCTTCCTAATGCGTAATTAGGTTTATGATGTTTGAGGTTGAGTGTTTGTGGTGTTTTAAATGCTAGATATCATGTCTACTTGTTGTTAGATGAATATGTGATGTTTAGTTGTGTAAAAGTAGTACTTTTCTCATTGCTTTGATGAGTATATGGTTGAAGAACATGTTTGGTTTGGGTTGGAAATCGTAAAGTGCAAAAATTGCAAGTTTTAGGTTTTTCTGATGCACAAGAGTATGCTTGTTCAAGGCAAGCGCACTCTCTACCGGCCGAATGAAAATGTATCGTTTATCGAGAGCACAAGCGCACGCTTGCTCAATGCAAGCGTACACCTGCTCAAGGCAAGAGTACACCTGCTCAAGGCAAGCGTACACCTGTGCTTGCTGAATGAAAAACAGAATGCTATAGTTACACAAGCGCACGCTTGACCAGGGCAAGCGCACTCTTGACCCGCTTTCTCGAAAATATGTGTTTTAATACTATACTTGGTTTAGAACGCTTCTAATGGATCTAATAACGTTAAATGAACTTGAACAAGCCCCCGATTAAGCTTCTGATGCGTTTAGTTCCGGCACCGAATGTACTCTTCAAGGGAGTTGAAGTTCGGGACCGTCGGAAGAGTATGATTGGCTTGTGCTTTGATGAATTAGAATTCATCAATGTCTGTGTATGTGTTAGGCCTTGTCCGTGTCTAGTGGTCCAGGAAAGAGAGTAGTAGAGGTGAGGGAGCTTACTTGAAAATACTTAGGTGGCTAGTTAACTACTAATAATAAACGTACGTGTGTAGTTAAAAGACTAATCATCGTAACATTCTTGGTAAGGCACCTAGCTATATCGCGATGTGTGGGCGGTCAGATAAAGTGAATAACTCTGCTGGCCTATAAACGGCTAAATGGCAGTGGGACTTCGCCGAACGTGTACACTATCGGGTCTTAACCCGTGGCTATCGGTGTGATCCACTGATAGGTTGCAAACGATACCTCGTGGTGGGTAGCACCATGCGTTGTGCCCTTGAGTGCCGATGTGACAAAGATAAGTTAAGTTAGAAACGTTTAGTCACGACATGTTGATGAGCATGAAGTGAACCCTAGAATTGAGTCGGTCTCATAAAGATAATTTAATAATAATTAATGAACCTTTCGTTGTAAGACTTAATTATTCATTACCTTCTTCCTCTTCCTAAGTACTTTGTACTTACCTCAATTGCATATGTTGTTTTGTGTGCTTTTGGGGTAAGAAGACGAACAGGTTAGCCTTGAGATCGTTGAGGAGTTCGATGATGATTTGATGGCGTTGGTGCTATGATGATGCTTACTTTTACTTTTCTATTAAGGTTGTACTAGAATGTGTTGTAGATTTCTTTAATAATTTGTTGTACCTTCAATTAAGACTTTTGTGTAGTCAAGTTTGTACTTTCGAACATCGACGTTGTAACCTTTGGAGAATCGTTGTTGTAATCTATACAATTCAAATATAGTCGGTTGGTATTCTATTCTAGTAGCATTTATGAGTTTTTTTACCCGAGCCTTTTGGGCTTCCGTTGCTTTAATTTTGATACGACGGCGTAGAGGCTAGCGTATAATATTGGATTTATTTAATGTTATACGCGCCGAACGCTCTCTCTTCCGGATAAAGGCTCGTATCCGGAGGCGGGCGTTATAATCGGTTTCCAACACTGCTGCTGAAGTTCAATGGAAATGTTAATATTCATCACTTAACGAACTCAATATCCATTCGTTTGCGTGTCCATTAAAAATTTAAAACAATATAAACTTGGTAATAAACACTAGTTTTAAAAGTTTCTCTTATTCATAAATCTAGTGCAAAGAAACATCAATACCATAGTATAGTACCACATGGTATAACTTTATTTAATTGAAGATACATATATGTTATGCTACTCAACAATACAACAGTACGTAACGAACCTCGTACCTCGTACCAGACATAATATTCGTACATGCTACTTAATTATTAGTGACCCAAACAACATGATCATCAGGAAGGAAATGACAGATAGGAACACTTCCAGGCTCAACTTTAAGCACTTGAAAAGCCAAGTGTTTAGGGTTCCAAGCTGATGTATCCTGATGACAAACTGCTGCTGCTTTTACTTTTGTACCATCTTCACCCACCAAATTCACTGCATATGCTTTAGTTTTTTCTGTTTTATGGCAGTAGTATACGGCGTATACGTATTCTTGCTTGTGACAAACAACTACTCCTTTCTTGTTGTTTTGTCCACCTCCTAACTTTGAAACCCCTGTGATTTTGTATTCTTGTTCACGAGTTTCTTTCGGGGAATTCGTTGATATTGCCTTCACATTCTTTCCTAATTTGGAAGCAGTGAAATCCACCATTGATTCTAAGGATGTAGCACAGAACTTGTCTTCCCCTTTAATGCTAGTTTCTTCACATTCTTTGATTGTTTTCTTCATTGTTTCGGCTTCGTTTGAGTCTGGCTTTACCGAAAGTTCGCTGAGAATTTCAGACATTCTGTTTGACCAGCAACGATCAAATCAGCGACATCACGAGGCACCTAATTTGGCTCCGTTATTCGAGTTCTTGAAGAAATGCAATCTCATCTTTTCATTTGGTGTGAGGTTTTTCTCAAGAAGAAAAGAGCTATATTAGGGTTATCATGGAGTTGTTCATCAGTGGCTGCATAGTTGTATAGAAATGGTTGATGTCCTGGTGATACGTTGACGTTGACCGGCTTCCCGTGGTTGGTCCCGCTAATCGATGTGCTACCACCGCCGTGCCTAACGCGCTCACGCGCGGTGCCGCCACCACCGATGATGCTTCCTATATCAACTCCTACTCCGCCTAAACCGCTTCCTACGCCGACGCCCTCGCCTCCGCCTTTTACACCGACCGATGTCTCTTTATTGTCACTAAAAGTCTCTGCATGCAATATAAGTGTTAATTAACTTGGGAATTATCTAAAATGAAATTTCACAATCATTACATATCTGATAATCTTTGATAATTAGTAGAATACATCAATTATTAGGTATCATCATGATCAAAAGCTTGGAACGAATTTTGAGTGTCAATGTTCATATAGTTATTGAAGGATTTTTGTTTTACTAATTTTGGACTTCTAGAAAATTTTGACACCATAAAGTAATACTCCATCCGTTTTTTATCTGTCGCAGAAAGAAGATCCACACATATTAAGAAAGTGATTAAATTGTCTAAAAAAAGATAAAATGATTAAGTTGTCCATTGATTTTTTTTTTTAATATATACATACACCCAATAAATGTTGATTATTTCTTGTTAAATGGAGTAGCATATTAGGAATGTGTATATGCATGAGTAGCAGTGAAACAAATTGACTTTTGGGTTTTTAGCATTGAGAATGTACTACCTCCGGTCCAAAATATAAGTCATCCTACACTTTTCTACTTGTCCCATAATATAAGTCATTCTACATTACTAATGCAACATTTATTGCTCTTTCTCTATCTTACCTTGATTTATTATGAATTCAATAACTTTTCATTACTTAACAACTATTGCATTAATGATAGTCAAGGGTATTTTAGACATTAACCTTCAAATTAATGACATTCAACCAATTCCTTAATCTGTGTGAAAACTCCTAGGATGACTTATATTTTAGACCGGAGGTAGTAATTTTTTATTGGAGATGTAAATATATTGTTTATATTATAATTAAAATTGAAGGGTAAATGTGGAAATAAAAAGTAAATTCTGCATTTGTAATGTAAAATGACAGATAAATAAAAAAAACAGATTGTGAAAAGTGGCAGTTAAAAAAAACCGGAAGGAGTAGTAGGTAACTACATATAAATAAATTAATCCACACGAGAAAAAAAATTGTGGGTTCGCCCTATCTACTCCTAACAAATTTGAAGAATATATGTGTTAATTAAATAAAAATTAAACACAAGCACAAAATTTTGGAGCAAATATAAACTCGACGAAATCCAATTTTGACAAAAATCAACTATTTTTAATTAAAATTGTGTTTGTTGGTCAATGACAATCATAATTTTTTATAGGGGAGTTGGAGATAAAAAAAAAAAAAATGTTTTTTTTGTTTGTTTTTGTTGTTGTTGACACCATTCCGACATCTAGATCCGCTTTCATATTGATTATATGATTAATTACTTGAAACTCGTATGATATGCTGACTGACTGGTGTCGATCGCGAGTGTACATTGTTGAAGATGTAATTAATTACCTGTTGGTAGAGAATCCATGATAGATTGGGGCATAGGAGTGTTTGGAAGAGCATTCTTCCAATATATTTCAGATGTTAGAGCTGCATGGCTTGCTACAAACGCAACCTTAAACAAACAAACAAACAAATTAACAACAAAAGCTTAATTAATTTCTTAATTAATTAATAAAATTACTAGCATTAATACTATTAAGTAGTGGCTAAAAATAAAAAAACTATAAATAAAGTAATAAAGAGAATAATGAAAACTAACAGAGAGACATATGAAGACATGCTGAGGCTTTAGCTCCATTGTAATCAAAACCGGAAGCCACAAAAACAGGAAGAACAAAATGTTGAAGTGTTTAAAGAAATATATATATTTTTATACTTTTATATCAGAGTCGTGAACTTGAATATTTGTAGAAATCTGTATTCAAAAAGCTACTATTTATAGGATATTAGTTTAGATGATCATAGGAGTGACATATTATATTTTTGGTAACTTCCAACTGTTAATGTAAAGCATTTATTGCAGCTAAATTTATATAAAAATTGGGGGGTTGGGACAGATGTCGACTTCAGAGGGAAGCAAGCAATTCTTGGCGTTATGTTATGTTGTATTTTCAGTTCTTACGTATAATAATAATAATAATAATAATAATATATATATATATATATATGAATGAGGTGGATTATAGCAATAAAGATTGATGTTCAAAAGTTAGTATTAGGTTCTTGAAGGAAGTTGGGAGAAAACATTTTAATGTTCTTGCGGAATCCCTGGAGTTACGTCATACCTGTAGAAATGAATAACCCCCTTTTATGACTCATTTTTAATTCGGTGTGTTTAGGGTATATTAAATTTTATAGATTTTTGTCCAGAAAGACAAAATTATCAAAAAAATCGGGATAGAAGGAAACTGTAATTTAATAAGGATAAAAGTAATAATTATGAAGTAACAAATATTAAGTAACAAATGTGGAATAGAGTAAATATAAAGTAAAAACAATTGTGAAACATAAAGTAATATTAACACGTGAAGTAACAATTTTAAAGTAACAATTATGATTTTTATCCTTTATAATCAAGAAAATGTTATTTTTGTCCTTCCAAACCCTTTTTTTTTTTTTTTTTTTGTTTTTTTTTTGTTGTCATTGTGGCTCCTTCCCCTTAAATTTTATACATGTATCCTATTTGGTGATGGCAAATGATTAACTTCCCGAATTTTGGTACACCATATCCCCTCAAGAAGCAATTCGTGGTCTAGAACTTTTATCGTTTTTCATTATTATTATTATTATTATTATTATTATTATTATTATTTTTTGTTTAATTCTAAGTGTATGGCTTACGATGGTTCGAGGGACAACATCGAGGACACCTTCGGTGCCTCCGTCGCCCTCCATTTGGTGATAGACTTTCCTAAATATCCTCCCTTAAAGGCTCTTGTCATCGCCATGCAATATGACCCAATCGAACCAACATGTTACATCCGAGCCGTCCAACACGCCAATGGTATGAAGCAATGAAAACTTAAGTTTAATGGTATATGAAACCTTTCTGTAAATTCGTTTTGCATCTTAATTGCAATCTGAAACATGCTCATATCTGTGCTGGTTTTAAATCTTTACATTCGAAAATTTGAAATTAGCATCAGAAAATTTTGATGAAACGAAACCGAAATTGTTAACAAACATAATGTTTATATCTTTACATGTTTATGTTATCAAGTGGCATGTACCAAGGAATTCGCCCTTACTATTGAGGTAGTCTTCCTTCTCCGTTCCTAATATCTTTTCTGACTATTTTTTAATCTCCTGATTGTAGTTTGCCTTTTTCGGTCTCTCATGATGTGTGTGGTCCTAGGTATTGCTTGATCCCTCTCTACTGGTTAGTTCATTCCTCATTTTCATAATTAGAAATATGTACGAATGCTCTCAACTGTCGTCTCTTTTTCATGTATGTGGTATCTGTTTTTTCAACATAGTGGTACACTTTGATCGTTTGCGGATAAAATTATTCTCTTCTGGGAGTTTTTTCATGCCATTGGTTGGTGCTTAGTCATGCTGTTTATTGCAAATCATAGTCATTGGTGTCTTGTTCACAATATATGGTAAATAATTCTCTGTCGGGGCATGGAAAAAGTGATCACTACTACTAAGAATCAATTATAAGGACATTCACTTGTTTAAAGTCTTGCGAAAAACATTTTTGTTTCTGGCATGTTATGCATTGTTGGACAGAGGGGGTTAGGAAAATAAATTTCCCAAAGAAAACTTACAAACTTGATTGTCCTTTGCTATTGGAAACTATGAATGCTATTATTTTCTTTTAATAATATTTTTGTGACCTTCTGAACTCTGCAAATGGATTTGAGGCATGTCAAATGAGGTTTGTTTATTATTTATTTACTCTTCAATGTATAGTCAACAGAGGCATATATTAGGATATGATATATAGGCAATGCTTTACTCTTTGTTATTATATGGGTTATTTTTTGGACAGAACTCAAGTTTTAGATGATTTGGGCTATGTCACTGAAAGAGTAATAGAAATTATCATACAAATCATGTATTGTAATAGATATTATGGGGGAGAGGCGCGAGATGAAAAAAATTAAAAAATGGAGTCCGGAAGACAAAAAGTAACATTTTCATGATTATAAAGAATAAAAATCACAATTATTCTTCACGTGTTAATGTTCTTTGTGTTTCACAATTATTCTTACATATTTACTCTATTCCACATTTATTCTTCATATTTATTCTTACATAATCATTCTTTTTGTCACGATTAAATTACGCTTCTTTCTTATCCCGATTTTTTGGTAATTTTGTCATTCCGGACAAAAAATCTATAGATATTATTCACAAAACAAACATGAATGATCACATCCTTGTTTGTTATGTAGCTGTCTGTGGTTGTAATTTATAAATCGTTTGATGCTTTTATTAAATGCTTAATAACATGCTTTTTGTGAAAATTTGCTCCATCTTGTAGGCTTTCTCAGATGATTTTGAAGAAATTGTTGATTTCTCAATCTCCTAACACTAGCCTCTGGACCGGAGAACATGAACACTTCTTTAGTATTAGATTTGATTTAGCAAATTTTTTTATAGCGGAACTCATTACTTAGATGATCGAGTATTTAAAAGTGCTATCAAGATATTGTTGATACTTATTCCAATAAAATCTATCATTGCTTTAATGTTTGTGCATCTATGTTCATGATTTTCAAATATATGTATATCAATAATGGTAACTAATGTTTTAATGCAAAATCATTTTATTGCTACAACAAATTTATAATGGAGGAATTAATAATTACTAATGACAATAATTTATCATCATTCAAATTAACTTTAATGTGTCTCAAAAAAAACTTTAATGACGGTATAATTAATAATGCCACGTAAATATTGGCGGTAAAAGAATTATATTGATGGGAAGATTGATAAAATAATGACGGGTTATATTGTTAGTATTACTATTTTTGATGAGGGGAATGAAGCAACAATGATGAAAATTATCTTCTTTAATATAGACTTTTATTGAGAGTATAACATCGTCACTAGTTATATATCAACAAACATGATCGTGACACTTTACGGTCACTATTTACTTTAGCTAGGAGGCGAGAGTGGTACGGGCCATGGCGGGGAAATTTCCGTCATTAAACGTCTTCAATGACAGAAATTGACTTTTAATGACCAATTTTTCCATCATTATAAACCAATTTTCTTGTAGTGGAACTCATTCAGAGGAAGAGGTGGAAATTCAATAGGTGGAAGAGGTAGAGGAGGAAGAAATGGTGGAAATGGTGGAAGGAACTCAGGAAATTCTAAAGTTCGAGTGTCAACTTTGTGGAAAGAATGGGCACATCTTGTAGCTATCTGCTTGGCATAGGTTTGAGACAAACTTTCAACCACCCGAGTTCAACACCTGGATGAAGATCAAGCCAAGCCTCGGCTATGTGGCCACTCTAGCTTCGATTGTTGATCATGCAGGTACTTGGGCGGTGGAGCAACCAACCATGTGACCTCGATTTGGGTAATCTAAACCAAAAGTCTCGCTTCTTGTGGTAGTGATACACTAAGCAGAGGGAATGGTGAACATTTACACATTAAACTGCTGGTCACACTGATCTTTCACACACATATTGGTCCTCTTTTACGAACACGAGTCTTACATGTACCACAAATCACTAGAAATCTTCTTAGTCTTTCCAAATTGGAGTCGATAATGATGTGTTTGCTGAATTTTACGAAAATTATTGTTTTGTCAAGGACAAGGTAACAAAGAAACCAATGCTCAAGGGATAACTCAAGGATGAGCTTTATCGAGATAGTGCCTCAGACGGTGAGTCGAAAGAGACCTCCACTTCAATCCAAGTCCTACAATTCTCTTTGTTTGTCAAGTGTCCTCTAAGTCCAAAGTAAGATCAAGTCCTTAGATGTTCTTGACCCCAATAAGGACACCAATGTTTGGCATATGAGGCTAGGCCATCCTTCTAGTAGAATTATGAGTCACATTCTGAATGATTGTAAAAATGTAATTAATGGAAAACTTATGTTTTGTGATGCTTGCCAATTTGGCAAATCTCATGCCTTGCCTCATTTGAATTCTGTATCACATGTTGTTTCTTTACTTGATCTGGTCCATCTTGATGTTTGGGGTCCCGCCCAGATTAAATCCACGAGGTTATACTTATTACATCCATTTTATAGATGATCACACTCGATTCACATGGATCTTTCCCTTGAAAGCCAAGTCTCAAAACCTTCTCTCTGTGTTTACACAGTTTAAAACTCTTGTTGAAAAATAATTTAACACCACTATAAAATGCATTCAATCGATTGGGAGGTGAATATAGAACCCTTGAGCCATTTTTAAAACAACATGGTATAGTTTTGAGACACCCTGTCCACGTGATCATGCTCAAAATGGAAGAGTGAGAGGAAACATAGGCATATTCACGAGTTAGGGCTCACTATGTTGGCACGGGCATCTATGCCTCTCAGTTTCTGGTGGCACAGTTTCCAGGCATCAGTGTCCATTATCAACTGTCTCCTACTCTGTGTTAGGTCTCAAGGCTCCCTATGAATGTCTTTTTGCCAAGAAACCTGATTATTCTATCTTCAAAGTGTTTGGCTGTGCAGCATACCCCTATCTGAGACCATTTCAGACCATTAAGTTTCAGTACCACACATCTCAGTGTGTTAACTTAGGTCTAAGTCCTCACCATAAAGGGTATAAGTGTCTTCATAGATCTGCGGGGATCTATATTTCCAACGATGTGAAATTCAATTAGTGTCAATTTCCTTTTGGAAGGTTTTACTCAAGGACCCTCCTGACAAATCTTGTGTACTCGATCTTCTTCTTAATCCCTTCCTTTTGGTCCGACTTCATTCGAGGAAGGGCACAACAACAACAGTATGTCTATGACTGAGCAAGAACCAGACTTGAGTTGTCATAATGAGCAAGACACAGGTGTTGAAGACACAAATGATGACACCTACCACATCAAACCACTTTGCATCTAGTCACAACACTGGGTCCCTTGAACACTCACGTATCTAGTCATACATCTAGATCACTATCACCATCACCACCATCATCATTATCCTTCAAATCACCATATGTTGCTTGCAGATCACCAACACCACATGTCACCATCAGAACTGAGTCACCACATAGCACAGAAATCACAACAGATGATAACACCATCACTGACACATCCATCCCTAAGACCACTATTGTTCAAAATCAGACCACTGTCAGAACTCATCACATGCAAACTAGGTCAAAGAGTGGCATATTTAAAGAATCAATCTTGCAAAATCACACTTGGGAGTTGGTTGATCTTCCACACGGAGATAAACCACTTGGATGTAAGTGGATTTTCAAGAAGAAAATGGAAGCTTATGGGTCTATTGATAAATTCAAGGCCATATTGGTAGCCAAAGGATACAGACAAAAGGAAGGCCAAGATTATTTTGATACATACTCATGA
Source organism: Gentiana macrophylla (assembly GCA_026214975.1). Lineage (NCBI taxonomy): Eukaryota > Viridiplantae > Streptophyta > Magnoliopsida > Gentianales > Gentianaceae > Gentiana > Gentiana macrophylla. The sequence goes on along the minus strand of CM047812.1, from coordinate 25,299,593 downwards.
GTCACGAAATTATGTCTATACATATTCGATTGCCATTCAAATTGTTGTTTAACCTGGAAATCCATCAAATGGATGTTAAAACGACTTTCTTAAATGGTGAGTTAGAAGAAGAAATTTACATGGAACAACTTGAATGGTTTGTGGTTGCGAGGTCAAGAAAGAAAAGTGTGTAAACTTGTGAAATCATTTGATGGGCTTAAGCAAGCACCTAAACAGTGGCACTTGATTTGATCAAACAATGATGGCAAATGGTTTTAGAATCAATGAATGTGATATGTGTGTCTACATAAAGACAACGCCTAAAGCTGCGTGATAGTATGTTTGTATGTGAATGACATGCTAATCATGGGTAGTGATCATGAGATCATCGTGAACACTAAGAGAATGTTAACTAAAAGCTTGAAATGAAGGATATGGGAGTTCTTGATGTTATACTTGGGATTAAAATTTTAAAAGCGTCCTGATGGATTGATGTTGTCACAGGCTCACTATGTAGAAGTCTGTTCTTAAAAGATTTAAGGCTTTTGGCAAGAGTTACATTAAAACTCCACTTGACTTAAGTAAACACTTAGTGAAAAATAGAGGTGAAACTGTAAGACAATTGGAATACTCACAAGTGATTGGTAGTCTGATGTACATTACAAATTGTACAAGACCAGACTTGGCTTATGCAGTGAATAAATTGAGTAGGTTCACGTGTAATCCAAGTGAGGATCATTGGATAGCCCTTGATAGGATGTTAAGGTATTTGAAGTATACAATGAACCTTGGAATACAGTACACAAGATATCTAGCAGTATTGGAAGGATATTGTGATGCAAATTGGATATCTGACTGTAAGGATTCAAAATCCACCAGTGGATATGCATTCACTATTGGTGGTGGTGCAGTGTCCTGGAAATCAACAAAACAAACATGCATAGCTCGATCCACTATGGAATCGAGTTTATTGCATTAGACAAAGCTTGGAGAAAAGCGAGAATGGCGTCGAATTTCTTAGAGGACATTCCTTGTTGGCCAAAGCCAATTCCTCCAATTGGCATACATTGTGATAGTATGTCGGCTATAGGGCGTGCACAAAGTTGTATGTGTAATGGTAAGTCTCAACACATACGTCGTGACATAATACCATCAAACAATTGATCTTTAATGGCGTGATTTCCATTGATTATATACAATCAAAGAGAATCTTGTAGATCCGCTTAACTAAAGGTTTACACAGAGATCATATGTCAATCTTGACAAGCGGAATGGGACTTAAGCCTATTAAGCATGTTCCCTTATAATGGCAACCCAACCATAGTGATTGGAGAATCCAAGATCATGGTTCAAAGGACAACTAAGTTTCGAGGACAATAAGCACTTACCATTACAGCCGAGAACAAAAGTGTTGTCGATGAAGGTTTAGGTTAAGCATAAAGCTTTTAATGATTCCTATATCTTAGTTAAGCCAAGTGGGGTATTGTAGAGTACTCTTTATAAGAGGACACCTATGTAGGTAGAAGTGGGGCCGCTTCTGTGAGAATTTGTGGGCTGAATTCTCTAACACACTTTTTGAAACCAAGGTGTTCCAGGGCCAAAATTGACACAACCATGAGAACTTGAGAAGGCCAGGGGTTTATTGTGTAGGTATCATTGTCTAGGAATGCACCAAAGCTGAGCGATTCAAGACCTAGTTCACTTTGCTTAGCCGAGTATGTCGATGGTATTCTACTAGGGAAGGTTCAAGACAGCAAACCACCTCGCCCGATGCAATAGAACTATATTTTGTTATCTCTACGTAGTGCGGATAGCATATGCATTAATTTTCATTCATGTGGGAATTGTTGGAACTTTAATGGTTAATTAGCTCAAACCGGGTCTAAATGTATGTGGCGAACAGTCCACTTTAGGCTCGAATTTGAATGACTTGTGGAATGAATTTCCGCTAGATAAAACTATTTTTGGAAACTACTACAATAGTAGTTAATGTTAGACTTTTGAATCACTTGATTCGATATCGGGTGAATGAGAAATTAATGTCTAAGGTAGAGTAATTTATGTGGGTGTTATAATGGAAGTGTGTTCCATTTGTCCCACATAGGTATTGAAACTAAAGTTGCTCACTATATAAGTGGGAGAGTTTCATGAAGGGCAAGCCCCGAGGGCAAGAGAATTTTGTGAAGGAGGGAGGACTTGGATGCTTGTTTGTTCACACGCATGCGCCGCCGTCCGGCTCGGCTCGGGCTTTGGGCTTGGCTTGGCTCAATATTAATTTTTTAGACCAGCTCAACGAAAATAATTCTGAATAAATGCTATAGAAAATACGAATCTATTCGAATTAATCTGGTATCAGTTTTAACATACCTGTTCGGCCATCAACAGAAAAACTGCCTCCAAAACTTTAAATTTTAACGATAGCACCCTTCTCTCTGGCACTGAATTTTGATCAGATGTTTCTATTCATTGCCTCCTATACTCTGCCTATATAAAGTACATCCCTGAATGAAAATAGAACAGAATTTTTCATACCATTACTCTGCACAAATAAACATCCAAATGCAAGTTTTCATTGAAGGACTTGGGACCAGTGTCACATTTTCTCGGAATGCAAGTCACTAGGGACTCCAATGGACTACATCTAAATCAATCATACTATCTTTGCATAACCGCTCAAAAGCTGAGTTGGATCATTTGAATCCTGTCCTACACCAATGGTGCCAGGAACACAACTTCTACCTCAGCAAGGTGAGCCAGCGGATAATCTTACTCTTTATAGAAGCATTATAGGAGCTTTGCAATATCTTACCTTGACAAGGCGGATATATCCTTTGTTGTAAACACCTTGAGTCAGTTTATGCAAGATCCCTATACAACAAACTGGCAGGCACTGAAAAGATTACCGAGATACATTCATGGTACTCTTGACATGAGATTGATCTTTAAACCATTAGGTACTCTAGATAAAAAAGGTTTTTTAGATGCAAACTGGGCTGTATGTCCAATTGACAGAAAGTCAACTGGAGGTTACTATGTGTACCTAGGGGATTCTCTTATATCCTGGAGTTCAAGAAGCAAGCAGTGGTATCAAGGTCTAGGCGTGAATATGAATATAGATCACTAGCCAATCTTGCAATTTGAGTAAAATGGATCAAACATCTGTTTGAATGAAATACGATTCGAATTTGCCAAGCATTCCTATACTATGGTGTGACAACAACTTTGGCATGTTCATTAGCACAAAATCATGTTTATCATGCTAGGACAAATCACATAGAAGTTGATGTGCACTTTATCACAAATATGGTGATGAACAAAGAGCTCAGAATCTGCTATGAACCTACAACTGATCAAGTAGGTATTGTTTCACAAAAGCACCTGCTACTACATCATTTGGATCCTTTGAGACACAAACTTAATGTGACACACCCACACATACGTTTGAGAGGGTGCAAAAAGAATAAAGTTTAGTAATGCCATGCATAGGATGTAGATTGGTTGTTCTAGATTGTATGGATAATATCTAGCATGAAGATGTGTGAGTTGTTGTAACAACCAAAGGTGATATAAGGGTGTATTGCTAAAATGTTTTGATTAATGAGAATCATTATCTTTCAGTCATCTTTCTAAACTATAGGAGAATGGTAGCGGTGTGGAGCTTTCAGCATTGCGCAATCCCATGCATATATACTGAAAAATTAGGTGTACCGAGGACAAGCGGGTGTAAGTGAATCGGGCTACTCTACTCGAAGCTTGAATCGAGTTACTCAATTAGCGCCTTTTTCCCGAGGTTTTTCGTATATTAAATCATGCCAAACTCCCCCTTCATAATATATTAATCGAAGAACTTGCGAGTAATCGAGATTTATTATTTTCACATTTATCAAATTTATTACTGAGTAACATTTTATGCTAATAATTAATTATGAGTTGAGTCGAGTTGTTTCATGTATTAAACAAGTCGAGTTTGATCTCGATATATATTGAATAAATTAAAAGAAATATAGATAAAAAAGTACTCAAACTTACTAGCCAGTCGAAGTTATATCGAATATTGAGCAGTCGAGTTAGCTTTTTAGTCTAGTCCTAGAAAGTATTGACTCACTCAACTTAATAAATTACTCCATCACATCCGTGTAGTAATAGACACGTGCGATGTATGTACAACATCTTTATATGCTCTTTGTCATGGTGCACACATGAATTCATAAGGGGTGGTTTTGGTTGTTACTTTTCATATAAATATACATATCTCCACACAAAAAAATCAAATATAAAAAATTTCATTAAATTAAATTACATCTAAGTGCTAATGCTTTAAATACATAATAATTAATAAGAAAAGTTGAAGTTCGTTTCTGGGGGGTTTAAATTTTATGATTAGATTTAGATGATTTAATTAAGGTATAAATAAATAATAATGTATACATGTTTTGAACATGCACATGTTTTGTGGTTTTAATTTTATAATTAGATTTATATGGTATCACGGTCAGGAAAAACAATAAGATTTAATTTATACTATACTAGTACTAAAGTATATGGTCATTAATGGTAGATTTATGGCTCTTTTGGGGTGTGTGGATAATATTATCCCAGCTAGTTGCTCAATAAAGGACATCCACACGGTTAAAGATTATCTTCACAAACAATTTCAAATCAATGATATTAGGGAACTGAAATATTTCTTGGGTTTCGAAGTTGCTAGGAGTCACATAGGTGTATTCATTTGAATTCTCAGAAGAAATATACTCTCAATCTATTAGAAAAGTTTGATCTTCTAGGAGCCAAACATTGGTATCTACGACTACACCTATGGAGAAAATCATCTTTGAAACTTGGTGATTCCATGTGTTATTGACAGGCGAGGCGGATCCATGTGCCCGAAGTCACAGTGACGCCCCTGGATTTTTTTTTTTTTTTTTTTTTGAGTATTAAAACTATGTAGTTTTGTTGTTAAAAAGTGTTGTTTGCCGATAAAAATTGATGTTTTAGACTCCGGTGGCCCATTGATGATTTTTTGGATAAAGATGTAGTTTTAGACTCGGTGACACCACCTGAATAAATTCTGGATCCATGTACTTGGTGACAAGATTCTATACATGAAATTTGTCCGAATCTTGATCTACCTTACTTTCCATGAGGCTTGACATTGTGTTTGATGTTCAACAACTTATCCATTTCCTAGAAGCACCCACTACATTGCATCTTGTTAGAAATTAGATCTGTCAGATTTGTTTCTTTCACATATGATCCTTTTCAAGTATGACCTGCTACATACTTCTCTACTCACGCTGCCCTTCACGTTTGGGTTGATCACGTCTGGTCCCACTACATTGCATTTTTTTAGTGTTACTATATTTTTGTTGGTGTAACTACATTATTTTATTGGTTGTTATTACATATTTTTCTAGTGTTACTACAATTTTTTAAATACATTTAATTCATTGGTTGTTACAACATTTTTATGTGTTACTACTTTTTGTTGTTGTTGTAACTGCATCTTCTTTATCATTATCTGTTTTACTAAATTTTTTAATGCAAATGTTTCTTTATTGAATATTGTATAACCGTTTTGGAATATTCATTCCCCATAAATCAGTCCACATTGATAGCCGAAATTTTATGTTTTTATTAATGCACGTTTCTCATCTACTAAGGATATTTTTGTCCATTAATTGTAAATTGTCCCTTTTAATTACAATAAAAAAATTATCCGCATCCTAATTATTTAAATTCTTGTCCTTCTAGCCCCTTCCCTAAAAAAACCATAAAAACTAAACAAGCGTAAGAAAACTATAAAGAATAAAAAAAAAACTATGAAACTACGTTCGCTTGATTTTAATATAGAGTAAATGCTCTAAATTAGATAACATATATAAAGAGACATTAAGAGAGCTGAATTTTTATTATCAAGCGTTCAAAAAATAACATAATTTATATATAAAAAAAATAACACAATATATCTCACGTTAATTTTTAATATAACAACATTTATAATCAACTTATACAGAAAACCAAATTAAGAAAAAAACTATAAGAAACTATAAAATACTATGAAAAAACTATATAAAAAAAACCCAATAAAAATCCATAAAAAACTGTATGAAAACCTATAAAAAAAAACTATAAAGACTAAAAATAACTATAGAACTACGTTGGTTTTGATTTTTATATGTGCAAATGCCTCAATAAGCGATTACATAAAAAAAAGATACGTCATGTAGCATTAGGATTTAAGATTACAAGCGTTAATAACATAATTTACATATAAAAAATAACATAATATATCTCACGTGATTTTTAATATAACAGCATTTATAATCAACTTATCTTAAAACCGAATAAAAAACTATAAAATACTATGAAAAACTATAACACTAAAAATACCCATAAAAAACTATACAAAACTATAAAAACTTATAAAAAAAAAACTATAAAGTCTAAAAAAAAAATGTATAATTATGTTCGTTTTGATTTTATATGTTATAAAAAGTCGTAAAGAATCAATTTCCTGTCTGGCGTTAATAACATAATTTACATATAAAAAAAATAACATAATATATCTCACGTAATTTTTAATATAACAGCGTTTATAATCGAAACATCTTAAGATCTTTGGTTTGATTTGGTGGTCATTTGTTTAATCGGAGTCATACTCTTCTACGTTCCTTTTCTTTTCACTTTTGGTAGATTTGCAGATGTTTTCTCCTTTATACATATAGTCAGGGCATTTTGAGTTTTATGATTTGTTTCATGTTTGTTTTATGGCTCTTTGTATCTCTCTTTGAGCATTTCGGAACTTCGTTGGTTTGTTTTGATTTTAATATATATTTCTATTTTTATTGCTCAAAAAAAAAAAAAACTTATACTTAAAACCGAATAAAAAAAAACTATAAGTAACTATAAAATACTATGAAAAACTATACAAATAAAACTATAAAAGAGCATAAAATAAACTATACAAACCTAAAAAAACTATAAAACCTATAAAAAAAAAACTATAAAAGACCAAAAAGCATATGAAACTACGTTCGGCTTTGATTTTTATATCGTCAATCATTGATACGATTCATATAAAATAATACGTTATGCAACGATCTCTCACATCAGCCGATCTCTCCATCATCTTCTTCTTCTCCTCAATATGTTTTGTGTTCTTGGTGTACTTAGCTTCAACACACCAATTTCCACACTTATGAATTTTTTTAAAGAGTAAACATCATTATGACAATTAAAGTGTATAAAAAACAGTTCTAAAAAAGGTAAATTATTTCTTCCCAAACAAAATAACTATAACAAATAGTCACAACACATTTATATAATTGATGATTATGGTTGGACTCAGAGGCTACACATACTAACAATGGGGACCTTTGGCGCATTAAAAAATATTACAATGGAAACTCTTTTAGATCTGGCATTTTATATGTGTCAAGCCCCACGTATTTTTTTATATATTGATCCTATTGACCGTATCAGACAACAAACTTAGTAATTTTAAAATATGACAAATTTACAACCAAAGTATCATTAAATTCCTAAACCGCACTCTGGATTGGACTAATATCAATCAGCAAGACATGTACCATAATCAATAGTGAAAAAAATGTATTATGATCATTTGTTCTAACTTTTTAATGTGGAATTATCACTACTTAAAAACATTTTAATAACTGAAAAATGGGTAATACTAAAGGCACATAACCATTGAGCCATAACGGGTTGAAACAACCTGTTTACACAACATTAAATATGATTTACACAACATTTAATTAATAAAGATCTCTGTTTCAAAAAAAAAAAAAAAAGATTTAAGCCCCACTCGATCATGTTGTTGACTTTATCATAATCAAGTGCAAGCAAAATAGGTTGTCATGCACTCGTTGTAGTTAGATGGTTGTCAAGTGGCATTACATTTGAGAGAAATATTACTTATACAATAGTCGTCTGCCATAATGAATAACAATACACTTTTATCCACGATAATCATGTAGAGGCCTATTGATCATTATGTAAGTTCACCATAATAAAGGTTCAAAAGTGTGTTGTGTCTATCGCTATTGCGGGGCGGTAACATCCCCTCTTATCTCCAAAAGCGACAGTAGCGGCGGCACGCCTGTGATGATTATTGAAGAGAGGTTTTCTAACACAATTTGCAATTGGAAACCTGAAAAAAAACAAAGCACACTACTTGATAGAGAAAATATAAAAGATATTGTATTGCGTTATTTATTTGAATGAAGAGTCTGAAATATATAGCGTTTGATGTAAACTTGGTTAATAAGTCACTACAATAATAATATTTAAAAGGTAAATACTATAATAAGGTAAACAATAGTAGTTAAGGTAAATACTATAATAATAATAATAATAATGTTGGCACATGATAATTTGGTAATCTGCGTGGTAATGCATGAAGGTGAAGATTGAGCTGATTGATATCGACAAACATACTTCTCGAATCAAGCGGCAACAACTACGTCACAACACGATCTTGTTTTCAGGGACCTGCGAGGATGACTCAAAACGCCTTGAAAGAGGTAGAGAAAGGAGGTAACAGTCAGATGAATAGATCTAAGAAAAAGCCGGAGGGATATACCCTAAAAAAATATCGATAGCTGGATAACTCAACCTGGAGCAGTCATTAAAAAGGAATACTTGGAGAATTCCTAAACAAAAATTTTAAAATAAAAAATAAAATGAAAAAAAGGAAAAAAAAGCGGATAAAAAAAAGAAAAGTTTGATGTGTGCAGTCGTTAGTCTGCAATAACAAAGGTGAAAAAACTTGATATAAAAGAAGTGGAGTGTCATAACCTAAAAAATAAACATATATAGTAAGAAAAAAATGAGAGTTGTCATACTGCTAAAATAAGCGTGAAAATGTATAGAGATGTACCCTAACGAAAGGCATGAAGGATGTACTTGACAAAATACACGAAAGAAAGGAAGGAGAAGTTGTACCATAATTAAGAAAAACATTGGAAGGAGAGGTTTTACCTAAGAAAAATTTTATGGTAGTGGCGTAGATTGTATAAAGGATTATCAAAGTGGCATCTTTCTGGCACTTTCATTTTAAGCATATGGCCAAAAGTGTATTATGTGAAAAGAGTTAAAATGAATGGGCTACAAGTATCTTAAGCATAATCTGATACCCTCTAACAGATTCTTGTAAAATCATTTAGTTAACAAAATAAACGGAAAAAACGGAGTTTTTTTGTTTTGTTTTGTTTTGAGAAAGGTAATAGAACTCAAAAAAAAAAAAAAAAAAAAAAAAAAAAAAAAAAAAAATACACGTGAACCCTTTTGTCTACTTGGCGGCGGGAGTTACAGGTCGTCGTCGTCGTCTTTTTTTTTTTTTTAATTACAACAAAAATAGAAAAGTCTTGAAAAATAAAGAGATCGGGTGACTAATTGCGGGAACGAGATCAAAAGGCTATCTTCGTCGAAGGAAGAAACAGGTGAAGAGTACCTTTATAAATTAATAGAAGTTGTTGCTGAACATAAATTTTGGGGAAGAGGATTACCGGAAAAAAAAATCGAGAGGAGTTGCAGGAATGCAGGCGATGGGCGGCAGAAGGATTGTTGTACGTAGGGGTGATGGTGCGAAACGTACAAATTAGGAATTTGAGCGCGGTGGTGGTGATGAGGCCGTGAGAAGAAAGAGACGGGTGAAGGGTGAGGTGGGATTCACGGAGGCGGACAGTGGTGGTGGCAGGGGTTTTGCCGGTAAAGGTTTTCAGGCAAATAAGAAATAAAAAGCTTGGAAGAAGACGGCTGGAATAAGGGATCG